>JALJVW010001727.1:0-427500 GCA_024865655.1 Emberiza elegans | reverse complement strand
TCAGTATGGACTGTCAAGCCACGGCAGCAGAAGCTCATGTGATTTAACTTACCTAGGACATCTTAAGTGAAAACCTGAAATTTCTACATCATCATTGGGCATGTAGAGAAAATACAAGCACACCCAAATTAAGTCATAATCTTTCCTGACCTAATTTCCACATTCCTAATTTCTAATTTAGGTTTAGCTGTTAGATGGTTGAAAATACACTGGGTCAATACCCCATCTCATTTTTACTGGGAGAAAAGAAGCAGAACAAGGCAACTCTGTTTTCTCTCCCTTCCTACATCTTTGGTGTTGATGAAATAAGAACAAAGTTCAATTCTAAAATGTCAGGGTGGAATTGGAAGGAAGGGAAAAACTGTTGAGTTAAAACCAGGAAAGGTACAAAAAAACTACTGAGTGAGTACATCATCCATTTTACTTCTATACGAGTGAGATATTTCCAAGGGGAAAATGTTGTTCCTGTTCTTTTCAATGTTGTTGCTCTTCTTTTGCCAGGTGAAAGGGCAGTCAGAGGTGTCACCTCGATTCAGAACTTCCCTCACTAAATGTCCCAGTCTTCCTGTGAATGTGTAGCATCAGTGCCAGCCCAAAATAGATAAAGAAGGAACACATAACATCAAAGGGCAGCTCCATAAACAGAAGGAAAGTGGAGATACAGGGCAGTATTCAGTAAAATAAAGCAAGTAAACACACAAATTAAATAAGAGCAGAAAGTAAAAAAAATATATATATTCACAAATAGTGATTAGAGAGCAATTCCTATTAGAGTTATTTATTTTGCTGACATTTGTATGTCGTCCTGTAGATATCCAACAGCTCTCTAAGTTTACAAATACATGAAATACATGAACAAGTTCATAATAGATAGTAAAATACCAGGTCTGGTTGCTTTACATGGCTACAGTTTCTAAAACTTCACAGAGTAAACACTCAGCCATGTATAATCCAGAAGTAAATTAGACAAATGAAACTTTTTTTTTTTTTCCCCAATCATATTGCTTCTCTTGCAGATATTCATGTCCCAGGTCATGAATCCCTATCATGATGTACTATAAAAGCTGACACAAAATGCAGTATGCATTTAAACATCTGTTTCTTTCACCCAACAGTGGCTTACTATTAATTCCCATAGTTAAAAAGCAAGCCTGAAAGCTATAAGAATTTTCTCTATTTTAAGCCACCCTGAAGTTCTCTCACCCCTTTTTCCATGTTACAGGAGCACAGAGTTTTGATGTTTAAACTCAACATTACTTCAGCCGTTACATATATTGGAGTTGATGTCAGTATAGAAAAAATAGATTTAAAAAGCTCTATTGGAAGCAGCACAGGAATTCCTGTAGCTTGGGTGCTAGACTGTACTGACACAGAAGAAAGCTGTATTAATTCTGCAAGATTGATATAAACATGTCTCATCCAGACTAAAATTCAAAATTCAAAGGAAAAAGAAATCTCTAGCACTTTTCCCATTTTTGATGTGTTTTTTAATAGCTTGATTTAAAAAGTAAAGTGTTCAGTTTAATAAAACTTGCCCCCAGGAGGTCTCTGTTCTCCTTTAATAAAGAATGGGGACAGTTTATAAAATGAAAACTCTTGATTGCACAAAGACCTGTGTTTACCATGTGGGTATAAGATAAGATGTAGATCTTTAGGCAAAGAGAAAAAGGATGCAAAAGAGCATCAGCCCTCAGTTGTGAGCTCCAGAATCTGCAGTCACAGCCTCCACATCCATCTCTTCATTTAGATCAGAGCCTTGATAATCTTGATGTTGTGGGGAGTGTTCAGAAGAATTGATTCCATGTAACCTGCTGTGGTTTAACCCAGGCAGATAAAGTCTTCACACCCCTGCCTCCATCAGAGAGGGAGAGGGAATGGGAAGGGTAAAAGTGAGAGCACAGGGGCTGAGAGAAACACAAGATTAAGAAATGAATAAACAAATATAGCAGCAAATAAAACATGCTGAGCACAAGGCCATAGGATCTGGGACATCCCTTGGGGAATTGGGATCGTTGTCCTGGCTGTGTCCCCTCCTGGATCCTTGTGCACCCCCAGCTCCTCTCTGGTGGGGTGGGGTGAGGAGCAGAAAAGGCCTTGGATCTGTGTGAGCACTGCCCAGCAACAGGGAAAACATCCCTGAATTTTCCTCATTGTTCTGGTCACAAATACAAACCACAGCACCATACAGGCTGCTATGAAGAAAATTAACTCAATCCCACAGCCAAAAGCAGCATCCCTGTGGACTTCACATCTCCGGGCTTCAGAGGTGGGAGCTTTGGCTTTAGGGCACAGAGCCAGCTGGGTCTCCTTCCCAAACAGCATGAAATTCTCCTGATATGGAGTATATGGAGATTCTTCCCAAACACCATGACATTCCCCTCGATATGGAGTACATGGACATTCTTCCCCAACAGCATGGCATTCCCCTGATATAGAGTGTATGGAGATTCTTCCCCAACAGCATGGCATTCTCCTTGGTATGGAGTATATGGAGATTCTTCCCAAATAGCATGAAATTCCCCTGGTATTGAGTGTATGGAGATTCTTCCCCAACAGCATGAAATTCCTCTTGATATGGAGATTCTTCCCAAACACCATGACATTCCTCTTGATATGGAGTACATGGAGATTCTTCCCCAACAGCATGGCATTCCCCTTGATATGGAGTACATGGAGATTCTTCCCAAATAGCATGAAATTCCCCTGGTATGGAGTGTATGGAGATTCTTCCCAAATAGCATGAAATTCCCCTGGCATGGAGTGTATGGAGATTCTTCCCAAATAGCATGAAATTCCCCTGGTATGGAGTATATGGAGATTCTTCCCAAACAGCATGGCATTCCCCTTGATATGGACTATATGGAGATTCTTCCCAAACAACATGGCATTCTCCTTGATATGGAGTGTATGGAGATTCTTCCCAAACAGCATGGCATTCCCCTTGATATGGAGTATGGAGATAAATAGCATGAAATTTCCTGGCACAGTCTCTGGAGAAAATATGATATTTCCCTGATATGAAATGGAGATAATACTTTCCACAGTCCTATCCAAAAAAATCAAATGGCGCCTCCCCCTCTCCTGAAAGAGAATTTCCTCTCTATCTTCTTTTCCAAATAAAAGGGGGAAATCTCCACCAGTTTGGAGCTAATGATGAGGCATTTGGAATATTTTCAGCAGCACATCCCTCTCATACAGAGCTTGAAGTGTAAGTGTGACTTTGGAGAAAAATGTTTAAGATAAAAAAAAAAAAGATTCTTTAGAGCACAGCTATTTAAATGGCAGTTTGGTTAGGCACAACACAGTAAGGTTGTAATCAAAGTTAAAATATTCATCCATTTCAATATACTTATCAAAAGATTGACTTCTAAGGAGTTGATTACAAAACTTATTAAGAAATCCTCAAAAAACAAATGATGCCTCCAGAAACTTGGAAGCAAAAGGTCAATACTTTAAAAAAATTAGTATCTAAACTACTCAGAATTAATTTAAAATTAATACAGAATCACAGACTATTTGGGTTTAAGGGGACTTTAAAGATCATCTTGTTCCAACCCCCTGCCATGGGCAGGGACACCTTCCACCATCCCAGGTTGCTGTAAGCCCTTCCAACCTGGACGTGGAATACTTTAAGAAATGAGGCATCCACAGCTTCTCTGGGCAACCTGAGGGATCCACCACCCTCAGAGGGAGTTGTTTCTTCCTAAATGTGATCTAAATCTATGCTTTTTCAGCTTAAAGTCATCCCCCTAAAACTAATACATGTACATATATATATATATATATATATATATATAAAAAGAAACAGCTTTAACTCCTGCCAGTTTTTTTTATTCTTTAAGAAATCTCAGAAAATGCTCATAGAAGAAGAAAGATGTTCCAGGGCTTCCTGGAATAAAGACTGACACCTCTATTAACAAATTTCTTAAACTAATGAGGCCACCAACAGCATCTCTAAAGGACTTAACGCCAGTAAAAGATAAAAGCAAGAAATATATTTTTCTTCTCTTCAGCCTCTAAAGAAAAGTTCCATCTCCAAAGTTCAGTATTATTCTCCTAATTTCTTAGACTGTTTTAGACTGTTTTTCTTAAACCTCAGCTCTTTTAAGGAAAGAAGCAGTGACCAGGATACAATGAACAAAGGATCCTCAAAGTTGCACCAAAAAGAAACAGTCAAGGAGCAGCCTGCCAGTTTCCCAATTTTTGCCATTGCTAACACTTCAGTAACAAAGACAAGACAAGCAAAGCTATGAGGATTACTCCCTTAGAAAAGCTTCCCAAATTATTTCAGTTTTGTCTGATTTTAATGGAAACCTGAAAAAAGATATTTATAGTCTTAAATAGAACCAGCTTCTCTCATTAAATATCAAAGTGATTTTGCATCTATATTTCTACAGAAAAAATATGTTGAACTCGGTTAAATGAGAAGTATTTACATTCTTGCTATTCAATATATTGTGTATCTCAAGAGATTTTATTGCAAGATGTCTGTGTAGCAAGTGAATTTATCTGCTTTCTTTGATTCTTATTTATTTAAGTAGATACTTTTTACCATGTGAATAATTTTTTAAATATTATTTTTAACTGTTTAAGTTATATCTGATTAAAACAAGCCAAAGTAACAGAAACCAAATTGAACAAAACCAGGACTTATCTAGCCATGACCCATCTGGCCATTTCCAAAAATGTATGGAATATGAATTATTTCTGATGGCCCAAAACTGAATTTCTTTCAATTTGAATATGCCACCTTTAGCTTTCATTAGAAATCAATTCTAATTCCAATAGGGAATTGAAGACTGTGTGTGTTTGAGTGAAGGAAGTAATTCTATGGCAACTTATGAAAACCGTTTCATATTTAATTTAATTTTTCCTTTCTCATTTTCTCTTCTTTAATAAGACAAGGATTTAGTAGTATTGTGATTGTTGTGCTTCCCTTTCATTATGCTGCTGTTTGACATAGGGTGGAGAACCCATGTTGAAAGAAGAGTCTTTGAGAAAATTTCAAACTGATTTTTGCTTGTTTTCCAATCCCATTGTTGTCTCATGAACAGGCCCTGCTTTATCAAATTTTCAAGGTAACACCCATGGTTTCTTTGATTTGACCTTTTAAGTGTTATTGTGTCCTTCAGTTCCATCATTTATTACACCAAGACTGATTCACTCAACCAAGCCACTACAAAGTGACCTTGTTTTCACAGCTCAAAGCACCCAGCAATGCAAATTAATCACAAAAGGGGAAAAAAAATCTATTCTCTTAAAACCACCTTGAACTGCATACCAGGAGTAATGCTCTTAGCTTGGGATTTTGCCTCTAAAAATCTCATTATTCAAAAGCTCTCGGTTCTGCTTTTGAAGAAAATGGAATATGAAATTTAAAAAAACAGTCTGGCAAGATTTGTTACTGATTATCTGCACAGTGCTGGCCCTGGGTGGGTGTTGTGCCAAGGAGACTTGGATGTGGGGATGAAGCCATTTGTTCTGGAAGGCTCTGACAATTATCACACATTGGCCTTACCGATTACTAATGGAAATTTTCTTCCAGGCTCAGTGGTTTGTTAAAGGAAAGGAGCTCACAAAAGACATAATTCTTATATATATAGTGACTCGACCACTTCCAAGTCACTCTGTTGCATTATTGTACAAATATCAAGCCACATAACCTTAAATTACAGCTGGCTGCAGTTTTTCAGGATCTCTGATTGTGAAAGATCCTGACTGATGAAGCTTTCTTACAAAGTTTGTGCAGGATAAACAACATCCATCTCCTTTCTCTGAAAAGAATAAGCAAAACTTGTGACCCACCTAAAGAAAAAAAAAATACTACCAAATATTATATTCTCCTAATTACTCATTCTTTTTGGTATGAATTAGTAATTTTTAATCCATGAAATAAATTTTAGTTCATACACACATATTGTATTTGTGGGGTGCCCCATGGCAGGAAGGAATGATCAATCTGACTCCATGTTCTCAGAAGGCTAATTTAGTATTTTATGATACTATATTATATTAAAGAAAACTAAACTAAACTATACTAAAAAATACAGAAAGGATACTTACAGAATGCTAAAAAGATAATAATGAAAAACTCGTGACTCTTTCCAGAGTCCTGACACAGTTTGGCCCTGATTGGCCAAAGAGTGAAAACAACTCACAGCAGAATGCAATGGAACAATCACCTGTGGGTGAACAATCTCCAAACACATTCCAAAGCAGCAAAACAGAGGAGAAGCAAATGAGATAAGAATTGTTTTCCTTTTTCTCTGAAACTTCTCAGCTTCCCAGGAGAAAAATCCTGGGCAAAAGGATTTTTTCAGAGAAAATATGAATGCGACACACACACATTTAGCTGAAGATTGTGTGGAGATGTGGAACAAACTGCCTGGGATCTATTCTACCATCAGAAGGAAAATGGAGAGAAGAAAGAGAGTCCATATCCCATGACTAAATCTAATATTTGCTGGGCTTTTAAATGGCTGACACCTTTTCATGCAGTAATAGTGCTGCAATGGAAAGAGATGTTTAGCAGTTCAATCTGTTCTCTTCAGAAAGATTAACTGAGGCTTCTTTCAGAATAAGACCGTTTTTTTTCCTGAAATGGCAAAGACAGCAATTATTTCTGTAAAACCTCCTGTGTTTTATGCACACACATTTTTTCAGCTGTTTGAGATTGAGTGTCAGATGTAAGAAAGTCTGAAAACATAATGGATCATTGAATGATTTCACTGTTTCTAAGAACAAAGATCTTGATTCCTGTCGCTAAACAAATCAGAGAGAAGAACAAGGTGGCTGCTCCTGGAGCAATGAGAACATACAAGGCCAGGTTGGACAGGGCTTGGAGAACCTGGTCTGGTGAAATGAGATGCCCTTCCAACCCCAAAAAACCATCCTCTGATTCTATGGTACCACTGTACTGTTCTTAGTCGTATTTGTACATCACTTGCTCATTGCAAAAAATGATTTTTTTTCAAAGATTGACCCTTTGTTGAAAGGTCTGCATCTTGCAAGCAGAAAAAAAATGTATAATTTTTACACATTAATTTCTCTTGATACTGTGAAAATGTCAAAAGTTTTTCCCAAAAGATGCATTTATGATATCTCCAATTACAGAAATAGCAAAGTATTTCCAGTAATTTTTCACTTCTACTCAGTTAAAAGCAGAGTAATCCACTTGCTGCTTAATTACTTTCAAGAAAGCAGTGAATTCACACAAGGAACTTTTGAGGAACTGGAAAAAATGTGTTGAAAATATAGAGCTAATATAGCTAATAAAAATAATTTTAAAAATTGCAGCTAATAACTAGAAAAAACTAAAAAATTGAAAACTTTTAGGAAAAAATTCTGTCTACAAAATTTTAAAGTGGAAAAACTAAAAGGTGCAAAAGCAACATAAATAATTATCATTATTGGTTCTTGAAGGTAAGATAAAGAAATGATTCATTCATTGTATTTGCTAAAATAGAATTCATGAAGTTTGTATAATGTAGACAGTGGGGTGTAAAAAGAGATCATCCCACAGCAGGAAAATGGAACAGACTGGGAAGGGACTTAAGCACACCAACTCTCTGGTTGTGACTTTAGAGATTCTGTAAAGTATGTGACTATTTATAAATGAGATATTATAATAATCTGGGTCACCCCTTTCAAGACAATTCCAATGTCTTTCCAGGGAATTGTTAATTCATTGAGCAGTCTGACTTACAATCACAGAATGACAGAACGATTTGGGTTAAAGGGGACCTTAAAAATCATCCAATTCCAAGCCTTTTGCCATGGGCAGGAACACTTTACAGTGTCCCAGGTTGCTCCAAGCCCTGTCCAACATGGCCTTGGACACTTCCAGGGGTGGGAATTCTACAATTCTACAACACTACAATTCTCTCTGGGGCACCTTGTGCCAGGTCCTCACCACCCTCACAGGGAAGAATTTATTCCCAATATCCCATCTATCCCCACCCTCTGTCAGTTTGAAGCTGTTCCCATTTCTCCTGGCTCTCCAAGCCCTTGTCCAAAGTCCCTCTCCAGTTTCTTGTCACCACTTCAGGTACTGAAAAGGTGCTCAGATGTCTCCCTGAAGCCTCCTCTTCTCCAGGCTGAACAAGCCCAACTCTCTCAGCCTGATCAAACCCTTGAATGCAGCCTGGTAGCGTGACAGAATGAGATTTAATACTTGTAGAATTTACTGTACCATTGCATTTTCAAATGCAAAAGTAGAAAAAAAAATTATGCTACAAAAAACCCCAACCATATTGTAGAATGAAGATACATATTGATAGTCCTTAGGTTAAAACCCAAAATAATCTTTCTGTGCCTTCGAAAAGTTTTATGAAATTCCTAGGAAAAAGTGTAATGAAACATATTACAGTAGATAACCATCATTAAACAATGCCTTAAATGTTGTCATAATGCTGATGCAGTAAGAAAAATTATACATCTCTGGAATGATGCTCAAAATGAGATATTATTCCTTTTTTTTTTCCTATGGTTTTCCTATTATCCAGCCAAAAGACACAGAGAACTGCTGGTGAGCTCATATGTCAGGATGTTAATCCTTAAAAGGCTTACTCCAAAGGACATGCCCTGTCTTCATCTCAGACATCTCTTTGCTCCTGCAACGTGGGGAAAATAGTGAGAGATCTTCAGGGTGGCTTAAATAGAGAAAATTTTGTCCGTGAAATTGCATTACATTAAAGAAAACCCATTATTCTCTCTTCATTTAAAGTAACATTTTTTGCTTACTTCTGTGCAAAGCTGCCTGCATTCACTATGTGACAGCTGTTAGGAAGCACTGTTTCTGTGGTTATAACCAAAAACAAGGTTAGGAGGGGCTTGCAGGCACTAAGACTATCTAAAAAGGCCCTATTATCTAAAGATATTGATATAATAAATATTATCTAACATCTAAAGTCTGCCCTATTAAATGCTGAGGAATGAGAGGACCAGCAGCGGTGATTTCCATGAACTTCTGCATTCTGCCTCAGAAATCCCTGAAACTTCAGTCTAGCCTTGCTTCCTTTTGATCTTGCTGTGCATCTTAAAAACTGACCTTGTCTCTCCTCTGAAATAAATCATATTGCAACATTCTAAAACACTACAGTGGATTTTTACATAGAATCATAGAATATTCTGAGCTGGGATGGACCCACAAGGATCATCCACGTCCAGCTCCTGGCTCTGAACAGGATCTCCCCAAGAATCCCATCCTGAGAGAAGACACACGGCCCTGACAACTCCCTCTTCCATCCCTGGATCAGGAAAATGGCTTTGCAAAAATCATTGTCTTCATGTGAAACCTGTAATTCCAGCCTTGCATTGCTCAGCTGCACTGGATTCTCTGTAATGGTTAGAAAATATCAGAATAAAAACTTTGGGCAAAATAGGTGTCTTTCTGTCAGATTTGTTGCTGATGTAAGTTTGTGATGGGATTCCTGCACACACTGAAAGGCAGAGGGATGTCACAGTCCCCTGGATGCAGGCAGATGATTCAGCCCATCAGGCTTCAGCCCTTGATTAAAAGCTTTGGGAATTTGCAGGTGTTCAATTAGTCACCAGAGGGAGCCCATATTATGTCCTAAACACAAGAAGGACAGAGTGAAGAGAAGGTGAGGGTAGAAAACCTTTAGGGTGACAGAGTGAGAGAATCACCCTTGTTTCCCCCTGCTCCCTGACAATCCAGGCTGCAGGAGTTTGCTGTGCAGGGCAGGGTGTTTTCAGCAATGTTACATTTTAAGAAATAAATTTTGAGGAGGATCAGCACAAGCTCTCTTTTTCTTAAGCTGTCAATGATTTTTATTTTCCAAATTTTCTGCTGTACTAAAGGTTGCTGGCAAGCAATCCACTTTACTAATATACCTTAATAAAGGTCAGATGGCTGTACAGCAAAATTCCAATTATCACAGACCCACTTTCATGACATGGAATATGGCTGGATAATCAAACACAATCAAAAAGAACATGAGATTAGACAGTTTATTTATTAATCTGCTATAAGAGGATGTTGGGATAATGCATGATGTTAGAAATGATGTTTTCACTGGGATTTCTTCTCATGGCAATATCCACTGTGACCTGGGAAACAGCTTTCTGTGAATTGCAAGGAGGGTTTTGTTTATTCCCGTACTAAGCAGATACCCTCTCAACCCCCTGCTTCAGTTTTTCTCCTTCACTCTATCAACAGCAAAAAATATTTTGCTAGAAGTGGTATTTTTTGTGAGGGTGCTATATCTCTAACAAATCACTGATTCTATTTGGATATCTTCCTGAGTTATTTACCAGGGAAATGGCCTCAAATGTATCACATTTCATTTAGCAGTATTTGCTGTTAGTAGTCTCTGTAGAGAATTCTCTGTTTTGCTAACAAAAGTGAAGGGGGAAAAAAAGAAGGGGAATTTAATACATTTCTAACTCTTATTTATAGGACTACAGTGGCAAAATAACTCTGCTTCGGCATCAACTGGAAGTTTTTATATTAATATCTTATCTGTCTCTTATGGTATGGTAGACACTCCAGTCTTTAAGGGAACTCTGGCATTGTTATAGCCTATATGAATTTTCCCACATTCACACATTACTTCCCCTGCAGACATCTACAAATGATCAGAGTATTTCAAAAGTCTTTGTTTTTCAGGAATGATTCATTGCTGGTCGAGCTGCCTTCCTGCCTAATAGAAGCTATTGCCCTCTCTCTGCCTTCACCCTTTAATTGCAAGGCAATTAAATCCCCCACTGTTTGCAGTATCTGTGGCTAAAATGAGTCATCTTATCACATCACCTTTTTCTTTTTTTATTTTATTTTATTTTTTGCTTTTGCTACATGCTTAGCAAAATGTAATTTAATATTTCACTGTCCTCATGGAGCTGGAGGTTTCTCCATTAATTGCTATTTTTCTAACCTTTATCCTTTAGTTGGTCAGAGCTTTCTTGCATCACTGCATGGAAAATAAAATTTCTGTTTCTCACCACAATGCACTAATTTTTGGGATGTATCCAATGACACCACATGAAAAGGAGAAAGTATGTCTGTGACTGATAAGCTCTGATTTTAAGAAAAAAAATTCCATCTCCCACAAGGCTGGTACAGAATGCCCAGCATTTAATTTCAGATAGGATCTGAAGCATTTGAAGGACCATCACTGCCTGCTAGGAAGAAAATGATGTGAAATGGTGTGGGTGTGATGTGTAACCCCAGGTACAGGCGCTGTCACAGGGACTGCAGACTGCCTTTGTCCAAGGGGACACACTGTGGAACCTGCACTGAAGTGAATCCACATGGTTCAGAGACTTTGTTCATGGCTCTGATGGTGCATTTGCAACTTGTTCAGGTTCTACTGACAGAGCTGGTGCCAGAGTGTCGTAGGTTGGAAGATGTGGCTGGAATTGTGTGTTCTATTGCCATCTGTCAGAGGTGGGGCAGTTATCTGCTGTTCATTGGGCAGTTTGCTTTATCTCTTCCACACTCCCTCCAGGAGATCTCTGCTGTTCATGGGCCATTCATTATTAATTATCTTCTGTCCATGGCCAGTGAGTGTCCCTGCATGGCTGATCCAATTCCATCATCCCATGGGGAGATGCTCCGCCCAGGGGAGGAGCCAAGCATTCCTACCTGGATCCAATCTGAGGTTTGGGACAGCACAGCAGCCTTTGCCCACTGCATTGCCAGAGGAGCAGCTTTCTGCTGCCCTGCATTGCCAGAGGGAGCCCAGGCCCATCTCCAGCAGCCCTGGAGCTGCAGAGGAAAACTCCCCCCTTGTGCAGGACCCCTGCTGCAGCAGAGCCACAGCTGGCACTGCAGGAGGGCTGAGCCCCCATGGGATGGGGCTGTGCCCCCACCCTGACACACAGGGGGCAGGGCCTGCTCTGACTCTGTCAGTGTTGTTTTGTATCACTGCATTGTTTATTTTATTGTAATTTTCTTCCCTAACAGAAAGCTGTTATTCCCATACCCATATCTTTGCCTGAGAGCCCCTTAATTTCAAATTTATAATAATTCAGAGAGAGGGGGTTTATGTTTTCCATTTCAGGGGAGGCTCCTGCCTTCCTTAGCAGACACCTGTCTTCTCAAACCAAGACACACAGGTGTCAGAACAATGACGAGGAACAACAATTAGGTTTCCTCCTGTGGTCTGCACTCCATGTCTATATACATTAGAAGTGAGACACAAGGCTGCAATCAGGACTTTATATGTCTTTTATCAAGTCAGGGACTTTCTGCAGAGTTCAGTGAAAATAAAATCCCCTTTCTCAGACTCAGGTGTCTGGATTCAAATATAAAAGTACCAAAGAAGGAGCGTGGGTAGAAAAGAGCTTCTCTTGTTCAAACCAATCATTTATCAGGAAAACTCTGTACAGTCTGGTGTGACAGGATGCAGTTTTCCTGGGCAGTCTCCTGTCCTGGTTCCTCTGCAGTGAGATGCTCAGGGCAGCATTATATGTGCTTTCTTAAGATCTTTTGGCTTACTGGCATTTATGACCTCCCTGCATTCTCTGTAACTGTGCTGCACAAGATCATTGTTTCTGTTACAGAAGCCTCCACTTTTGACTCAGGTTTATGTAATCTTTTTGTTTATGCATTTATTTGAAAGCCAAAAATTCTTGGCCACCAAATCTGTTGGTGAATGTGATTTTTTAAATTATTATTTATATAAATGCAAATGCATTATAAGAACCAGCCCATCCCTGCACTACTCTCAGCCCATTTTGAGACGTGCTGTTGGGGAGAGCAGTCAGATGAAGTGGCATGGCAATAGTGACATGGAAATGTAGTGGTAGAGGCACAAATAAAAGCTATTTTCTTAATTGTTTCTGCACTGGGCCATATCACCCTTTCTGAGTGATCCCTGACCTCTGAAGTATTTGCTTTTCCTAAGCTTTTCTTAACATTATATGTTTTGAAAAATATAAAGGCATTGATTTCTCTGAAAACAGTTTGAAATGATGTTCAAGCCTCTTTTTGATTCCTGTCCCAGCATACCACTGGACCAGCTGTCCCCTCCTCACTCTGGGGGACAGTGAAAGAAAGAAAATTGTTGAATATATTATTTCTTCTGAAACACTGTAAATAATAGAGTTTGTATATTAAAAAATCAGGCAGACTTCCCCTCCCCAGTCCCATCAGTTAATGCAGTTTATGTCTCTCCATTAGCATGCTTGCTCACTCAGCAACCTTCCACCCTCAGTATCCCAATATTTCCCTCAGTATCAAGTGTATTGCCAACCTTTGCCAGGATTCTGCTGAATTAAGGTTATTAGCTGCCCTTGCTGTTTCTTCTAAACTTCTTTGGCTTTGGAGGCCCCTAATCAAATGCTTAAAAGTTATTTCATTGCAGCCTTCTGTGATGGTATTTGCCTTTTTTAAATGTGCTTTTCCTTTCCTGAGTAGTCAGCACATCTCCCTCTCAGGGCAATATTTACTCCTAAGAGTGCCAGTGGCCAAACTTTGCAGCACTTCTGAGGGTTGCACAAGGCAATAAATTGAATATAGCAGAGTGTGTGAACTCCTGCAACTCCTGGCTGTATATATTATAATGAAGTGGGAGATGTGCTGATTATCACATAATACAGATGCATTATGTACAGAATAGGCACCAAGAGGAAAGAACGTGCTCTGGTTTTATCGCTCACTATTATGAGAAGGAAAGGACCCAAGTATGTGTAATTATAAACTGCAAATGTCATGCCTCCTCCTGCTTCTCCCATCATCCAGAAAAATCAGCACATTAAGAAGGAAGCAATGCCCTGGATCTGGCCTCTTAGCCTCACAAAATCAGAGAACAAAAAGTTCACAACTACTGTCTGCAGTAAAAGAACTTCTATATCTCAGGAATTAAGTTCTGATTTTAGCTCTCATGGCACTTAAAAAAAGAAGAAATGTGATTAGTCTAGTGAAGGATGAATATCCACTAGTGGTCAACAGCAGCTGCTTCAAAAAGAAAAGGGAGAAAATGCAAAACAAAGTTTAAGGGACTGAATAAAGCAATGCATCTTTCTTGACATTGACAAGAAATCCTCAGATTTCAATTAAACCATATCTAACTAGCCCCCAAAGCTATTAAACTTTATGGCTTAGCCACTGCATTTCTGTTTCCTTCCTTCATCATATTCTTCTACATGTGTATATTCATGAAGTGGTGACTTCCAGAGGGAATGGCCTTTTAGAGCCCTCAATGACTAAATCTGAAAAAAAATCCCCCAAACAATGTACTGTGAGCTCACCCTCCACCTCTGAATGAAATCTTTTAGAGACAGGATGCTTATGAGGTGTGTCCTTTTCTTATTCTACTGCTCAGATGGTTTCATTTAGTTCCTGAAAGCAGGTGGAAATCCATGTCTGCACAACTGTGCTGAAGACACTCTCCTAGTAAAGATGAGGTTCACTTGCCTATTCATTTTTAGCTATTCACGCTGCTATGCTTTGTTTTCTCCTTCAATTTCTTAATATTTTGTTTCCTATCTTTGTCTTCTATTGTATTTAAAGAACCTTTTATGTTTATCTTAATATTCTTCCTCAGTACTGCTTCATTATTCTCATTTGTACTGTCAGTGCCCTCTTTATAGTCCCTCTGTTTCCTCACATAAAACTCTGACAATACTGCAGATCTTTCCTTTCCTATAATTTTTTAAAGCTCTGTTTTGCTTTCATTTAACTTAAAAGACATATCAGTCATCCCCAGTGAAGTTTAATACCTGGTTTTACATAATGGCATATTCTCCTTTTAAGCTCACTCTATCACCACTAAAATTTACCTAATTTTGTCAGCATTATCTCTCTCTAATAAGAATGGTCTGTTTATATTTTTATTAGGAATTCTTCCCTGTTAGGGTGGTGAGGCTCTGGACCAGGTTGCCCAGAGAAGCTGTGGCTGCCCCTGGATCCCTGGAAGTGTCCAAGGCCAGGTTGGACAGGGCTTGGAGCCACCTGGGATGGTGGAAGGTGTCCCTGCCCATGGCAGGGGGTTGGAACAAGATGGTCTTGAAAGTCCCTTCCACTCTGTGGTTCTAAGGTTCTATGATTATTGGTATTAAATTTGACCTTCTGTAAGTTTAATTAACCTGTGTTTCTATACAAAATACTATCCAGCAAGTGAAATTTGAATTAATCCATCAATGCTTATCATCATGACAATAATTAAAATAAAATAAAATAAAATAAAATAAAATAAAATAAAAAAATAAAATAAAATAAAATAAAATAAAATAAAATAAAATAAAATAAATTACTATTATTATTATTTCTCAAATAGTCTCTAAGAATCAAATCCTTTATCACAGTGTGTTCATTTGACATTACAAGTGTTATCCACATTCTGGTGTCTCTTAAGTATAGTGGTTTTTTCCCTTTCATCTCTTGATCCTTAGATGTTACAATTCATTTGCAGTAAATTTAAGTCCTCAGTTGTTACTGTGATTTCAGATCTTTGAGAACATCTTGTGACCTTAGATTGAAGGATGATGAATATTTTCTGTTGTGTTACTCAATAGCCAATAAATCAGCCCAGACCCTTTCTTAAAATTCTCTAACAGAACTGCAGAAAACACGATTCATTTATCTCCTGCTTTTCCTTTTCATTACCGCCCCAGAGAATTTAAGGAAAGCTGAATGTTGATTAAAGTACAATAAATCCAACAACACAGGATTTCTAACAGAAATTATCAAAGATCTTAGATCTCAAAGGACAAAAATCAGCATAATTTCACAGAAGCAATATTGATAAATAGATTGGTCGTGGCTGGAGGTGCAGTTGTGGGTTTGTAGAGTGGTTTGTAAGCCATGAAGCACATTGCACACATGCCTTTCTGGGTGTTTGTTTTATTTGTTCTGTATTTTTTGAGGGTGTTGACCAATTGCATCCAAATCTAATGGGCAAATAAATTGACATACTATAAACCCTGCCTTTGTTTTCCTGCCTTTTAAATTAAGAAGTTGGATAGAGTAGAACCACCCTATTGATTGCTCTGGTAAGGATGAAGTTCAGGTCAATCCTTATTAAAACACAGAGTATGTACCTTCACATGGGACACTATGACCAGAAAAAGGGAGATTTTGCTGAAATTTGAAGCTTACTGGGCATCTCAGACACAAAGAAATACAAAACCAGTCTTTATTAGTTATGTAATTTGCATAAAATTTCAAGAATTTAACGGTCATGGGATAGTAGTATTCATTGTCTTTGGGCATATAATGGTTACAATTCTTAAACTTATATTTCAAAGAGCTACAGCTACTATGAATTTGTGAGTGCTCAGATTCCTTAAATTCAAGCCTCAAGGAACCTGAATTGGGTGCTCACAAAATGAGCAGAAATAAATTTACACAGGAAATCAGTGACAGGACAGGATGAAATGGCCTCAGGCCGTGCCAGGGGAGGCTCAGGTTGGACATCAGGAGGAATTTCTTCTCTGAAAGGGTGGTCAGGCATTGGAACTGCCCAGGGAGGTTTGGAGTCCCCATCCCTGGGATTGTTCAAGGAATGACTGGACGTGGCACTCAGTGCTCTGGTCTGCATGACAAGGTGGGGATGGGTCAAAGGCTGGACTTGATGACGTTGGGGATGTTTTCCAACCTAAATTACTCTGTGATTCTGTAATTATAAAGTTCATTTTCCTCCAATTTTAACAGAAAAATTACTGGCATATTTCATAGTCCATTTTCAACCAAGCTTTTCTGTAGCAATGCACAAAATGGGTTTTCCACACTCAAAGCATTTACAGTGCTAATAAAGAGGAAAGCACATTTGATGAGCGAGCTTTGCAAAGAGTCATTGAGCACTCATCTCCAATTTGTGTTTTTGATGCTTTCCCAGAGTGTTAGCAGAGGCCCTCGACAAAACTCTCAGAAGAAACACATTATTACATCTTCATTCAACTGAAACTATGACAATTCACAGGAGCCCCATTCTGCACACAGTACATGCCAGGGAAAGAATCAGGAACAGAATCAGGGCTTTAGGAACACCAGCAGAGGGGAAATAATACATGCACTGCAAACGTGGTGGGGTTTTGCATGAGAAATTAATTAAAACCTGTACAATTTACACTTTGATGTCAGGAACAAAGTTGAAGTGTGGAAAATCTCTGTTCTAAGTTAGGATGAGAAGGATTGTTGTAGGACTTCTGTTTCTTTCATAGTATTTCTTGGGATACAGTTTTAACTGAGGAATGATGTATTTCATAGTTAAGGTATTTCACAGTAGTGTGACATCACTCTGGGATATGTTAATTATGTAACATTGGCACCGAGGCAAAATTATGATGTCTTTCCTCTTAATAGTACTGTTCATTAGAACTCTCAAGTGAAAAGGGGTTGTTGGTCATAAAGCTTTGTCAGAGAGAGAAAATGAGTATTTGTCCTGACTGCAGGGGGCCCAATGTCTTTGTGAATAACTAATCTGGGATAATAAACACAACAGCAAAGACAAGAGAAAGCGGGAGGATGCAGATGGTTCCATCTGACAATGCCTTGGGTCCAGGGTCTTACCAGTACTATAAATCACTTCAATCACTTTAAAAATCATAGAATTATTTAAGCTGAGAAAGACCTCTAAGATCTTGGAGTCCAGCCATGAACCCAGCACTGCCAAGCCACCACTAAATCAGGTATCTAAGTTCAGCATCTCTGTGAAAACCTGAAATAAAACAAAATCTCACAAACAGACCTCCTTCAATAACTGCATTAAGCCTAGCAAATGGGATAACTGTATAAATATCCCAGAGATATTTAGTTCAGCTTAGCACACACATTCATTGTCCTGCCAATACTTCCACCTTCAGTGCTAAATTACTGTTTTCAGCAGTGAGATGCTTCATTAGCACAAAAGAAGTTGTTCTTCATCTTCTCCAGTCATCCAGCAATTTGTGCTGTTGATTTTTTTGCAAAAGGCTTCCAGCAAGTGGTGAAATTGAGTACCTGAAGGATGTGAATGAGGGACTGATGTACTGGAATTACCTGTTCTGTACCTGCACAAGCAGTAGGAAGAGGCCCCAGACTTTGCTGTTTCATTGATATCTGGCTGATAATTCCAGATTTACTTTCTCCCATATGCTGTGTAGTACAGAAAATGGTACAGAGTGTGTCTAGGGATTGTCTTGGTTACACATCATCATGTATTCAGTGCAGCAACTCACATCAATACTGAGTAGCTAAACTTATTGTAGCTCCCTACCTAAGGAGGCAGGACCTCTGCCTGGGAAGAGAGAAAAAGTAAAACAAAGCGCTGCAGCTCACTTAATTTTCAGATGTAATGGTGCTTGAAAAAGTATCTTGACTTCTAATTTTTTTTTCTAATGTTATTACATTCTGGGTGTTTCATTTGTATCTTGCCTAGTAAATAGAATTATTATTATATAAGTGCAACATAATAGTACTGCTCATGCAGCAGCCAATACACAGTGAGTTAGTTTTATTAAAATTCAAACCTAGATGGCTGCTGAGTGTTGGAAAGTACATTACTAATACAACTGAATTGATTTTGTTGAACCCATTGAAGGTAAAAGCATTGGGCATAATTTGTCTACATTTCTGAAAAAAAAAACCCAAAACCCACATTTGAGACTTTAACACACAACAGATCCATTTATAAAACCAGACAGCATAAACCAGAGTAAACAATGTCCTGGAAAATAGACACAAAGGTCAGTTAAAAGGAAAACATGCAGAATGAAAACTGATTATGTTCAGATTGGTACAAAATGCAGCATTAAAATAATTCTTTGTGTCATCTTTGTAAGGACTGTTTCAAAGCTTACTAATCTCAGTATTTCATGCTTTGTTCTTCCCACTTTACTGAAGATCAGATGCTGGATGTATGCATTAACCTTTCAAGTTTGTCCAGGGAAAATTCTTCCTATAAAATACAAAAAATACATTATTTTGACCCCCTACACACATCCATCAGGACTAAGAGAATATAAGTTATTCCGCCTTGTCATCATTCAGCACAAAGAAAAGAGAATGGGTTAAATAAAAGCTCCACCAAAATTTTTCAGGATCATGTAGCAAACTAGTGTGTGTTGGTGAGGTGCAAACCCAATGGAGCACCTATCCAGCAGGTACCCATAAAATACATCTGCATTTCTGGATCAGCTGGCAGCAGAACTGCCAAAATACACTTGACTGATAAGAATATTTCCTGCCCAGTTCATGACTATCCAGAGAAATTTATGAGCACATCGTAATGTCTTTTTGTTGGAGACAAAATGTGTGTTAATTATGAAAAAAAAAAAAATTGGAAGTAGCTAAAAAAGTGTCATTTCATATTTTTGAGTTGTGCGCTGTGAATAAAAATCAGCCATCCTTGACCTATGTGTCTGATGAAAACCTAAGTGGGAGGATGAATTCTGATAGAGAGATAAGATGCTGAGAAAAGAAAGGAGTAGATTGAATAATGTGTCTGGGATTGTAACTAATTCAGAAATAAGTCATGGACTGAAGTGTAACCAAGGACTGGAATATAAATACTTTGAGCAGAACAATGGGAGTCTGGAATGGAAGCAGTGTGACAGGGTCAGTAATGGAAGGAAATACAAATTAACTCCAAAGCAGGAAAGATGAATGGAGAAAAGGAAATTTCAGGGGTATTGCAGATCTGTGGAAATATAATAATAAGAAATGCAGTATCAGTCCTAGGAAAATACAATGTTTTTGGACAATATTTTGTTGTGAACAGAAATTAATTTTAGGTCAGATCTTTGTCCTTCCAAACAGGATATAATGGACCTCTTTAAATGCCTTAGGATAAGAGACTATATTTGTTATTTGATTAATCTCTATTTCATCTACATTTTACCTCATTGTGGCTTTGTTTTGTTTTGTTTTGTTTTGTTTTGTTTTGTTTTGTTTTGGTTTGGTTTGGTTTGGTTTGGTTTGGTTTGGTTTGGCTTGGCTTGGCTTGGTTTGGTTTGGTTTGGTTTGTTTTTTTTTAATGCTGGACTGATGTGACATTCCCTACAGAGGTTGTTGGTCATATTATTCAGTTAGAACAATTTGGCCTTGAGTTGAAAGTTCTGGATTCATGAGCTAGAAGCCTTCATAATGACGAGGGATAAGAATACCTCTAGTCAATCCATTTATTTGTTTTTTGAAACTTCTAAAATAGCTGTGGTGACACTACAAAACACATCACTGGGTGCAGAATTGTGTCAGATAATGCTCTGACATACCCTGATGGTGTCAGGACTGAGGTCGGTGTTTCAGGTGTCTGTGTCTCCATCAAAAACCCAGATTATCATGTTCTCATTCTGTTACAAGAGTTTCATGGCAAATGTAGGAAACTGAGGCACAAAAGGACAAGAAAAAGTTACTCTGTGTTATTCAAGGACTCTGTATTAGGAGCTGAATCCAGAAAGCGCTGCCCTTGGATCTCAGACAAGTGTGGAATTCTTTCGGGGAAAAAGCACCATGCATTTACCCTTGCATTTACCCTGCCATTAACATTGAAAATCTCCCTTCATTGGGCAGAAAGACTCAATGAACTTTGTTCTCAAATCTTGTAACTTTAGGAAATCAAATAAGGTTCAGAATACAATTATGAACGGCAAAAGCATTTGGTCTACTTAGGATATTCTCTTCTCAGCAAATTTTGGCTACCTTCCTATTCCCTAAAATCAGACATGTTGGAGGTCCTCAAGAACAAGCTGCTGTACTTTCAATTTTGCATATGTCTTGCTTAGAAAATCACATTCTTTTACAAAGAATAAAGCCAGGAGGATAATATCCTAAATCTTTCTCCCTGAGTGCCAGCAGTCCTCCAGTTTTGTAATATTTATGAAGAGTTTTGTAAATTCACTGCACATTAAAACAGAATGTCCATATCACATGTGTTAATCACACACTGGGATACATCCATGCCACAATAAGGCACAGGACAGAAAGCCAGGTACATTTCCACTTTTGGAATACTTTAAAAGCAGATCAAGCTTAAGAGTGGAGAGAAAACAATAGAACCAAAAATATGCTGAATTGGAAGGAGCCCACAAGGATCATTGAACCCAACTCCTGGCCCTGCACAGGAGAATCCCAAAAACCACACCATGTGTCTGAGAGCATTTTCCAAAATGCTGTGGTCCATGGCATGGCTCAGAGGATGATGGGTTTTATTAGTCAAGCTCCACAGCACTTTGTAGGGTTTTTTAAACAAAACCTTCAGGTTCAAAGTGGGTGGCTCAGGGGCAATGGGGAGCAGAAAGACCCCAATTATTGGAATGCTTCTATCATGACACGAGGAAAACATAGGGGTTATAAAAGATCTTTCCTGTCCTCTGAAAGGTAGAAGGCTGGACATGCTATTAAATTTAATAAGGAAATGAAATCCAATAGGAAGGGCAAAGAAAAGCCTTGAAGGAGGTTGAAGGAATGCATCCAAAGCAGGAAGAGCTGTCAGACCTTTGAACAGGACCACGTTCCCCTTTACCCCTCCAGGGTTTTGTTACCCTGACTGATATTTCAGCCTTCACAGAAAAGCTGCTTTAACAGCTCCTCTCAGTGCTTCCCTGACCATTCTCCTACCCATGTCAGGGAACACAACTGAAATAAGGATCGAGGAAGAAACAAGAGAAAACAATCTCAGTTCGACAATATTAGATGTCATTCTGTAGATTGCACATAACCCCATAGATTTCTCACTTCAAATCTGGACTGGATCTGTGTTTGTAAATCTGTTAAGTAAAAAAAAATAAATATATATATAACATAAATATAAATATAAAAACATAAATATATATATATATATATATTTTAAAAATTTCATCTTAAAATGGGATAGATTTTTAAGCCCCAAAGTAGTAAACACAACCCCTTTATAATAATGGTCAAGAGGCTTGCTGAAGAGCTATCTTCTATGGACCCCACTGAAAACACTGCCCAGCAGATATTATTGTCTTTCTCAGCATTTTCAGTAAATTAATAAAGTGCAGAAAACTGTGGGTTTTCAGAAGAATAATTCCTGCATGATTTATCATGTTGGTTTTTCACTGTACACAAGTTTGTCCCAAGACTTTTTGAGTGTTTGAACAAGCACATAGAGTTGATATTACTGGAAGAGTTTATTAATTTGTGTTCCTTACCTGCCTCATTTTCTAGGACTGTACAG
This sequence comes from Emberiza elegans, assembly GCA_024865655.1. Classification (NCBI taxonomy): domain Eukaryota; kingdom Metazoa; phylum Chordata; class Aves; order Passeriformes; family Fringillidae; genus Emberiza; species Emberiza elegans. Next base: position 405,415 of record JALJVW010001727.1, on the reverse strand, counting down.
ACACTGCACTATCCACCTTTCATGACCATTAAAAAGAAAGATTCTGTTTGCAGTCAAGACATGTGAATAAATTAAAATGTTTATTAATGAGATCAGACAGGTGTTCAAGAGATTTCCCAAGAGGTAATCAGTAGACTGAAGCCCAGTTTCCAGAGTGAAGAATCACAGAAGCACTTCTATAATCATCTTGTCTTAACCTTCCTCCGTGCTTGTATCAGTCTTTTACATTGTAGAAGCATTTTTGTTGAAAAATTAACTTGATTTTAATTAGGTTTTCAGCCACATGGAACCTCCCAGTTAAAGACATTACCTCCTGTCCATATTGTGCTCAGTTTTTGGGATTGTTTTGCACACTGCCAAGAAAGAGGAGGGTTAAAGCATCTCAGGAGCAGAACCAGGTGCTGCAGATCTGGGCTAATAAGGTTTGCCAGGCTCCAGCTAATTCCATGTGTTTTCACACATCAGCTCTGGTGGGTTATCCCACTGGCACTGGAAAAATGCTGGAAACATGTGGAATTAATACACAGACTTCACAGAATGACCAGGTTGGAAGATCATCGAGTCCAACCCATGCCCTAACACCTCAACTAAACCCTGGCACCCAGTGCCACATCCAGTCTGTTTTTAAACACATCCAGGGATGGTGACTCCACCACCTCCCCGGGCAGCCAATTCCAGAACTTTATCACTATTTCAGTAAAAACTTTTCCCTGCTGTCCAACCTGTATTTCCCTTGGTGCAGCTCGAGGCTGTGTGCTCTGGTTGTGTCAGTGCTGCTGGAGACAGAGCCCAGCCCCAGGTGAGCACAGGCACCTTTCAGGAGCTGTGCAGAGCGATGGGGGCAGCCCTGAGTCTCCTTTTCTCCAGGCTGAGCACCCCCAGCTCCCTCAGGGCTTCCTCACAGGGTTTGTGTTCCCAGCCCCTCCTCCTCTGGACACACTCAAGCATCTCCATGTCCTTCCCAAACTGAGGGGCCCAGAACTGGACACAGCACTCCAGTTAGGCAATGAGTTGGAGCCTGGCAAACCTTATCAGCCCAGATTAGCACAAAGGTCTTACTTGTTCCAGACCTGCCTTGAACATCTCCATTCTGTGCTCTCAGGAATGAAAGGGGTTTGCTAACCCCACCTGGTGCTGACCCTGACAGACCTGAGGCAGCTTTGCACAGCTCGGTGTGTTTTGTCTTCATCCCAAACACCTCAGCTCTGGCAGCTCCTGAAGATTTATCACTATTTTATCACTACTGCTGCATTAATGCAACTGAGCTATTCCTTGACCCGAGCTGTCACTGTGAGTTTGGGACCGGAGCAGCAGGAGATTTATCCCTTCTGTTTTATTGGGTGTTTGATGTTTTGAAAAGGGAGGACTCCCATTGCCCCTACTCTGAAAGGGCTTTAAATTCACTTGCCTGGAGCCAGCTGTTGTGTTTTGATGTAGTTTCATTGAAGTTGGTGGAGTTATGTCAGGAAACCAGGTTACAAGGGAAAAGATTAAATGCCACGTACTTATTTCATATTGCTCTTGATCTCTTGTTAACATCTTATATACTATTTCCACATTTGCTTTGCTAAGGAGATGTATTCCAAGCATTTCCTTGGAACAAAAAGTTAGAGGGATTCCTACAAATATATATATGAAATTAATGATTTTGTGCAATTTCAGTTTGAAAAACATGAACAAAGGAACAAACAAAAGGTGCTGGATTCAAATAATGTCACATGGGTTTTCTCCTTTATTTTCTTGAAACCCCAGATGTCTTTTTAAATAAATTGTTCCTGCTCAACAAAATTTTAACTGTATTTTTTTTTATTTGGCATGGTTTTGACTTGCATAGACAGCTAGTTTTCAAGGAAATAATCTATAATATTGGAATAATATGTCAGTTCTAGAATGATCTTTTTAAGCTGCAATACTGAATTAGCACTTTTTACTAAAAGGTTTTTGATCCCCTATACACTTCACCTGAGGGAAAAATTAACAAACATTGAACCAATAAACTACAATATTTTTTTTTTTTTTCTCTTGTAATTAACAGTGTTAGCCACAGAAAAGAAATATACTGGAGGATGAAATTTGGCAGTTGTCCTTCAATACTAGTAGTGAAGAAAAAAAAGTTTTTTTTAAAGTCAAGGAAAATATAAAATTAAAATCTCAATGTAAATATAAAATTAAAATCTCAGTGTAAACATGAAAAGAAGGGATTTCCTTTTGTAAATCTTTTGGAAATTAGATTTCTCTGTGGTTTACAAAGGTCCAGCCCATCAGCAGCATAAAAGACCAATGTGGCCTTCCATCAACGCTCAAAAATATTTTACAAAATTGCAACTCATTCAAAAGTTGGCTTTATACCATGTAGACAGTATGACTACAGTGAGGACTTCAGAACAAAAAGATGATGGATAAAAATTGAGTGCTGCTATCCATACACAGCAGAATGTTAACTTTACAATGCTTAATAGCATCCCCAATTGAAACTGTGTCAGAGAGAAGGGAAAGCAAGAATAACTGAACCCCTGGGAATTCATGAACTGACTGCCCCTTGTAGTTGAGGGAAATCTATTTGCAGAAGCAAATTGACCTTGCCAGTGAGATAGAGACACAGATGTTAAATGATGCAACCAGGCTCCAAATCTGCTGAATCACATGTAGCTCTTGCAGCAGTGAAGAAAGTGGTGGAGGCTATTTTTGCTAGCATAAAGGACATTTTTGTCGAATAAAAGTGTCTCTATTGAATCCTCAATGGATGTCTATGTGAAAATGTGAAAAATTTGTTAAAAGTCTATTGTCCCATCTGTAGAAGACATTTGAGAGACTGAAATCATTAATGGCTTAAATGTTGCTAAAATAATCAGAGGATTTTTGTCCAATGTAGCAAACTGCAAGAGCTGCTCATCTGTGAGTGCTGAAGCCTCCCCTCCCCAAATATGCCTCCTGACTGGGATTTGGGCTGTGACAGGAACTGAGGACAAGATAAAAGGGAGAATTATTGTCCAGACCCAGGTCTAGGGAGAAGAATGTATCCAGAAGTGATCCTGGAAGAGAGGCTGGGATGCTGATGGCTCAAACAATCAGAGGGAAGCTGCTGCTGTGCGGAGAACCCGAGGGTGAGCACAGCCCAGCCCAGGCTGCAGCTGGTGATGGATGAGATAAGGAAAGAGGGGGAACCCTGTGAGGCAGGAACTGTGTCCTTGTCCTGATCAGAGAACTCAGCTGTGGTAACTCCCCTGCCCAGGGGGTCCTGGGGCATTCACAGGTGATGGGCCTGTGGGTACCATGATGGGCCCAGCTGCACTCATGTAATGGGCAGCTGTATGGAAATTAGAAGTTGTCAAATTCTCCTGAAATGTCCCCTGATCCACAACATTCCATCATCCAGGTGTCCCCTGATCCACAGCATTCCATCATCCAGGTGCTCCTGATCCAGAACATTCCGTCATCCAGGTGTCCCTGATCCACAACATTTTTTTATGTTTTTATATTGTCATAGTATATAGATAATAACAACCAAAATGGCTGTGTGCCTGTATTCTTGTGCAACTAAATTATTTTGCGATAAACCCTACATGTGTGTATTTACAAACACCCTTCATTTATTGGTCTATGGCTCTAATTTGCCCCAAGGGATTTATTAACAGGAGCCTGGGTTATCATTGCTCTCTGTAGAGGGTTGCAATAACATGAAACATACAAAACACAGATCCAACCTATTTTTTTCAGGTTTTCATGTTTTTAGAGGATTTTTTTCCAAAATTAATAGTTTTAAATGAAACCTCACGTTTCCCTATGCTTACAACAAAACTCATTTTGCAAAAGTCAGCTCACAGTACCCAAAGTGTGCCTTTAGTGTTTTATTTTTGAAGTAAGGATGTGTTGGATTGGAAAGGTTTAGATGAACTGAAGGTGTTTCTAGAGCAATCTGTGGAAGAGAAATCCATTGATAATTGCTAAATCAAATTTGTGAAACCTGTGTAAATACCTGGTTCTGGAAGGATAGATACAGAGAAATCTTGGTATAAGCTGGTCTTGTTCTATCACTCTTGGGCACCTGGTTTAGCCGCTACTGCAAACAATTCTGGTTTAGTGGGATTTTGTTCTGGAGTGAGAACAATTCTGATGTTTTACTGACATTCTGACTCAGGTAAGATCAGTTTTCACACAGTGGTTTATGCTGGCCTGGGAGAAAAAGGTTATTCCACTAATGTGAGGTATGTTAAAGTCAGACCTAGATTTGACTCTAATATTGTGTACCCAAGCTTTAATATGAATGTCTTGTTCACCCCTGCAGCATGTCCTAGGACTTTGCAAGTAAGGACATGCCTTGATTGAAAGTACCTTTATTCAGCATTTCTTTTTGTTTCAGAACAAAAAACTGGCTTTGACTAAAAGTAGAATGCAAAGCAAAACTCAGCTGAATGACAAATCTGGCTCATGGCTGCAGCACCCCAGTTTCTCAGTGTGGTTTTTTGGAATGTCCAAGATCAGGTCAGGAAAACAGCTTGGATTAGGTTGAGTCCAGAAATTAAAGTAAAACCTATGTTCACTCAGATCAGCTCCCACTGATTAAACCTTTGGATTCACAAACTGCATTGTTGTTTACTTCTTGATATAAATGGAAGGAATTAAATTACAGATTATTAATAGTGTCAAGAAATATGATAATTCCTTATACCTGCAGACACTAATGTGACAACCAAATGTCATTGCCTGAAATAGGGTGACAGTGGTGAATTCAAGGCAAGACTACTCTCAAATTAATTAGCTTGGGTACAGGGATCAGCCTAGCTTGAGCTGTGTGCAATGTGATGTCAAAATCACACCCAAAAAAGTTCATGAACTTACAGGAGTTTGGTTTATCTCATTGCACTCTCTCAATAAAATTATCCTTATTAGTGACAATGAAATCTGACCAGATGCCATTTAACTATTGCTGCATATCTTTGAGGACATCAAGAGAAAAGTGTTTAATGTGGACTTAAAGAAAACTGTATGTATGTATGTAAATATGACTACAAACACTGATATACTTTTTCTGAATTTTCTAGATGCAATAAAACCAAAAATAACCAAATCTGAGGAAAACTTCTCTCTTTCTGGGAAGCTAATTGAATAGATTCCCATTCTCCTCAGAATTCACTGTTTGTTGTATTTTAATGCTGCATTTCTAAGAGTAAAATGGAAAATTAAAAAGGCATGTCAATGTAATGAGCTGTATTTATAAGCCTCTTTTTTGTCAAGTGACTCAGGGTGCTATAAAGATAATAAAGTCAAGTTATAACCACAGAAATTGTTATGAATGGATGTTATTATCTAATGAGAGAAAATCTAACCCCCAAAATTAGACTCAAATGTGGCATCATTAAAAGCAAACAGCAGAGCAAGACAACAGGTTTGTTAGTTGGAGTTTTTTCAGGAAGTTTAAAGACACTCCAATTTTTGTGTGTGTGATTTGTTTAACTTGGATTTTGTTGTGGGTTTTCTACCTTAAAAGACATAAGGCAGGATTTTCAGACATCTCAAAAATCTCATGAAATATTTATGTGCCTGAAACTTATCCATGGATGGAATAGAGAATGCTGACCCTAGGCAGCTGGGCTTTCTGCAACATGTGCCAAAGAATAGCTTGAAAAATGCCTTTTCTTAACTAGGGAACAACTTAAAGTTGTCAGCAAGAAGGACACATTCCCTTCCAGAATTTGTGTGTGAAAATCAGGGCTGCCAGCAATTACCTCTGTCCTTTCAAGACTGACATCCTGAAATTTTCTCTTCCATCCATTAAAAAAAAAAAAATGGATTCAGACTTCATTGCTGAAATGTACAGACTTCATAAATATTGATTTTTTTTTTCCTATGGAGGTAATTTAGTCTGCTTTCTGGTGAGTTCTCTTCTGAGAAAAGATTGATCTGTGTTTGGACCTTTTCCAGGAAAAGGTGAGAATTCAACCAAGTCTTCTATTCATTTTTACAGATGGCCGCACTAATCAAGTTATGTTATTTGAAAAGAAAATGTCTGGCATTTCATATTGGGAAGAGCTTTGCATTTCTGATTTGTGTTAGATAGACTGAGCCTGCTTATTGAAGTCAGGCCTTGGGGATTTAGGCAGGGGAGGAGATGCATTTCACTTGAGTTCAGACTTTGACAGCATCAATGTCTAACTCTAAGCTGGTCATTTGGGATCTTTCCAGTGTCAGGGGGAAGAAGTGAGAACTTGGAGTGGTTGTTTTGTCTAATCTCCTTAAGTTTCAGGTTCATTTTTTAATTTAAAAATTCTTTTCATTGCTTTTTTTTTTTTTCTCAAAGGGAACCCCTGTTTCTAGGGGGGTTTATTAGGCCCAAGAAAAATTAACTGATTCATGGTCACTTGTAGATTATTAAACAATAAATGTTAAAAAAAATGGATGAAAGCAGCATCAAGTCATTATGCCTTTGACTCAAACCCCATTCAATTAAAGAGTTGCCATTTCTGATCAGTATTTATCTTCCCTGGTCTTCAATGTTTAGAGTGATGGAAATTATGTGGTTCTTTCAGGTAATCTATTAACCATTTCATGGTCCTCACCATGAGCCACTAGGATAGTTTCCCTCCAGTTTGACATAAACCTTCCCAGACAGAATTTTAAGCCTTTTGTTTCTCAGCTGGTCTATGGTCATGAAGAAGAGGCAGTTTCCTGGTGTGCAGTAACCCTTCTGTACATTTCAGTACTGCTAATGTGTCCTCCTTTTTCACTTTTGATAACAGGAAGACTTTCTTGTTAACAACCAGAATTCATAATATTTTTACTGATAAGACCATGAAAAACAGAGAAATATATTGTATTTTGGGAGGTCTCCCATGGCAGGGAGGAATAGTGAGTCTGAATCCATGTTCTCAGAAGGCTAATTTATTATTTTGTGATACTATATTATATTAAAGAATACTATAGTACAGAATACAGAAAGGATACTTACAGAAGGCTAAAAGATAATAATGAAAACTCCTGACTCTTTCCAGAGTCCCAACACAGCTTGGCCCTGATTGGCCAAAGAGTGAAAACAACTCACAGCAGAATCCAATGGAACAATCACCTGTGGGTGAACAATCTCCAAACACATTCCACATGAGCACAACACAGGAGAAGCAAATGAGATAAGAATTGTTTTCCTTTTTTCTGAGGCTTCTCAGCTTCCCAGGAGAAAAATCCTGGGAGAAGGGGTTTTTCCAGAGAATGTGAATGCTACAGAAATATACTTAAAATTCTTTCACTGCTTTTAAAAACTGAGGCTTTAATTTCTTTTTTTTTTTTAACTAAAGTGATTTTATTAATGCCAGTTTGACAGTCTGATGTTGTTTGACCCCAGCTGGCAGCTGAGTACCACACGACCCCTTACTCATTTCCTCAATCCCTTGGCCTAATGGGATGGGGAACAGAATCAAAGACAGGTAAAACTTGTGGATTAAAATAAGAACTAATATAATAATTGATAATGTGAAGAATGAATTACTAATTATGTAAATAAGGTAATATATTTTTAAAGAATGATAGAATAGTTTGGGCTGGGAGGGACCTTTTAGAGAACATCAACCCCCTTGGGGTGGAACAGAGTTAATTTTCTTCACAGCATCAGTGATGGATGTTTGATCCCATTCCCAGGAACAATGCCATTTCAATTGACCCTTCCTAGGAATTGTGAAATTCCTCCATCACTTTATGTATCCCTTGATAATCAATACAGACCTAAATGAAAAATTTATAAATAAATGGGATCTGTTTGCCTAAGTGTGTTAAGTTAGTGTTTTCCTTCACAATTGGGGCAGCCTTAAAACATGCACAGGATCAATAATGGTGGCCAGAAAAACAACTTTATTCCTTTTCTAAGTGTGTCCATTCTTTGGTAATCTTTCAAAATACTTTTTTTTAACAAACAGCTGTTCCCACCATTAAAATCACCATTAAGGTGAATCTCTTCCTAGTGTATAATTACTTCCCTGTGATTTATTCTGGAGTTCAAAAGCATATACAGAGACATAGAGATAAGGGGGAGGAGAGATGACATCTTTCTTTAAAATGTAACTGATTTCAGGCAAACAACTTATGTTTTCACTATTTCAACATTAAACATATATTTCACATTAAAAGCAATCAGGCCAGAAGAGAGAGAAGCAATTAAAGCCAAAAGAGACAGAGAGGAAATGTTTCAGTAGCAGTCCTTTTTCTTTTCCATTTTTTTCCCCTCCTTTCTTCCTCCATGAAGCCAATTTCATTTTTAGAGCCAGAAATTACATTGCAATCTCAAAGCAATTTCTCTTCTTTTTGCTGGAATACAGAGATTGCTGGTTTCTGCTGTTCTAGGGTCTTTTTTTTCACCCTCTGTAAAACAGAAGGCTTGCAGGAGTGCTATTTTGACAGGCACTAAAAAGAAGGCAGAGACAGGCTTGGTGTGGAAGTGCTTTAAAATCTCGTGTGCAGTGTATTGTGTTACAGCACAGTCATCTGACTGGAAGCAAAACACAAGTCCTGTCTCTGTGATAAGCTTCTCTCCAAAAGAAGTGAAACCAACTGCAACACAGTCCTGAAGCACAAAAAGGCTTAGGTCTGAATTTGAGGGTGAATAAAAAACATCTTCCTGAACAAGATAAGAACAAGAAGGCGTGAAGACTTTGGTCTCAGGAAATGCACTTGAGGCGCTTGTCACTGGTTGAGCAAATGGGATCACCACTGTATATCACTCAGATTCAAAATTAAGCACAGATCAAAATGAAAATCACGTCAAAGGTCTTAATTTAATTATTAATAACTCTAAAGTAAAATGGCAGTTGTGAACTTCACTGTGCAGTCAGTAGTAGGAAGGGCCATAGGCTGGGACTTAGTACTGAAAAAAGCACAATCTCTGTTTTTCTTTTTGTGCCATTCATGCTTTTATTGTAGATCCTGGATTGCCAGCACCCGCCAGTCTTTTTATCCCATCGTGATGAACAGGAATAATTATGGTTATGCCTGCCTTTACCTCTCAGAGAGGGAGCCTATTGTATTTGCAGGGACTCCTGTGGCAGACAGGAATGATGAATCTGACTCCATGTTCTCAGAAGGCTAATTTATTACTTCATGATACTATATTATATTAAAGAATACTATGCTAAACTATGCTACAGAATACAGAAAGGATACTTACAGAATGCTAAAAAGATAATAATGAAAACTCCTGACTCTTTCCAGAGTCCCAACACAGCTTGGCCCTGATTGGCCAAAGAGTGAAAACAACTCACAGCAGAATCCAATGAAACAATCACCTGTGGGTGAACAATCTCCAAACTCATTCCACATGAGCACAGCACATAAGAAGCAAATGAGATAAGAATTGTTTTCCTTTTCTCTGAGGCTTCTCAGCTTCCCAGGAGAAAAATCCTGGGAGAAGGGATTTTTCAGAGAATATGGGTGTTACAGAGCCCTAGTCCAACAATCATTCATACCTGCACAGGGGATCTACAACTATGAATACAACCAGAAATTCAGAGCATAAAGGGATGTATGGAGGTGTTCCCAGGGTGGCATAATTCCTCCTGGGACTCTTCTTTGTTCCACAGTCAGCTCTAAAGCTGTGTTGGAATTCCTGACACAAACTCAGATGTGGCAGCCATCCACCAAACCCACCCGTAGATTCTGCCCTAGGAATATAAGAATCTGCACTAAGAATGCTTTGTACTCGAAAGTAAGATAATATTTTATATTAGATAACTTTCCTATCATGTCTTATGATGTAAAGCATAGGATTTGCATTTTTGGAACAAATCCACTGCTGTCAATGAATCCAATCATGTGAGGAGGACTGCAGAGTTGAGGTCACCTCTTGGAGTCTGATTAGAATATTAGAAACTCTCAGAGCCTACTTAAAGAGTTTAACAGAGAACATTATTCTCCTTTTAACAATTTATAGTAGGGTTAAAAAAGCAATTTTAAAAATATTCTCATTTTCATTTAAATTCTATAGGGTTTTAACAATTATATCTATGGAACTTGGTATATTCATGTCTATAATTTATGTACAGATCTGTAAAAGTTTATTGTAATATCCTTACTAAATCCACCAGGCTGTTCCAGAAAGCTCTGTAGCTTCCTATTTTCAGTGCATTTAATTTTGGAAGAGCTGGGGGTTTTGTCTCTTTGCTTTAAAAGCACACACAAAAAACCTGCTGTCATAAAATTCAAGGTAACCAATAAAGAGTTAAAATAACTCACAGCCTTCCTCACTCCCACATGGCTGGCAAGCAGCTTCTGCTTCAGCTGTTGGTAGACTTGCAGCAGGAATGTACACACAGAAATTAATGGTGCTGTTTGTGAAATAAGGGAGGAAAAAGGAAAATGTCTCTGTTACACTTGATCCACCTGGGACAGCACACTGTGCATCACAACTCTCATCACAGATGAATGGCCAAAGCCTCTGGAAAGCATATGGCCTAAGCAAATTAAGAGTGTCTGGAGCTGTTTACTAATGAGGAAAAAGCAAGCAAACAAAACTGAATGTATTAGTCCGTCACTAACTAAAGGGCACTGTATGACAGCAACAAAATAAACAGATAAATCAGTAAAAACCAGTAATCCTGCCAAATAAATCACAGGCTCACTGACAAGTAAATGTAGCCTGCTTTGACTCATAAATAGCATCACATCCTTGTAAGCTAAAAAAAGGCTTTGCAAAGCCTTCCATGCAATCATGTTAGTTTAAATCACCTGTGAAGTAGCAAACAATAGATGGCATTTAACATGAGAGGGAGAATAATTTGGCGGAAAGATGAAGGGTTGTCAAGGTTTGTTTCTCTGATTTTCTCACAAGACCAAGGCCAGGAAAGGTCTTTGTAACTGGACCCTCAAGGGACCCCAGAGACTGTTCAGCCCTGCTGGGAAGGAAGTTCCTACACAAGAAGCACAGACTAACACTTGTTTGACAACTCAAAAGCTCATATGAAATTTTTAGTGGATTCCTATCAACTTTTCAGCAATAAATCAGCCCCTATTTAGACCATCCATTCAGTGCTAACATGAGAACTCATGGCAAGGAACATCAAAGTGTTAGGCTTTAGGGGTAAAAGTTTCATAGTACCATGAGTAAATTGAGAGTCAAACCAAGCTCTGCGGCCCCCAGTTAATCAAATTTGGTTTCCTGTTACCTCCTCTTCTTCCAGCAGGGCAGCACAGGGGTTTATGTAAGCTAATTAAATTTCTTGAAAAGCCCTCTGATTTTTAACACTCTTGATTAGCTTGGATCAAATTTAAATCTTCATAACACACCTTATTCTCATATTCAAAACAGAGCTGTCCAATCCAGTCATAGTTCAGAAAACCAGTAAAAATATTACACCTACATGTTGTGCCTGACAGCTTTTTACTACAGACGTGACGGAAAGCATTTTGTGAATGTGGTGCTCATGCATTATTCTGGTATATTCTATTTAATGTTTTCAGAAAAATAAGGTTAACATTACTATGCATAAGCTTGGAATTATGTCTTTATCATCAGAGGTGATTACTTGTTTGCCTTCAGCTACCAGCTCTGAACTGTGTAATACCAAGGCAAGAGAAGAGTTGAGTTTTATTTTCTTTCAAGAACAGACATCTCTGTTGGTTTGGAACATAGCAGCCTTACTGGCTTGGCCCCTCCACCAAAACAATTTTTCATATATGATTTCAGAAATATAATTTTGCCAGACTATACCTATCCTTTTACATCACTCTTTCCTGAAATACGAAGTGGCAGAGTCAAAAATTTCTATTGCTTTCATTTTTCAAAAACTAGATAACACTGGTCAATCAGAAATTTTGGTATGAAATTCTGAACTATCCTCTTGTTGAACATGTCTCTAACGAATATTTATAAGGTCAGATTTCTTTCCAAGAAATGATTTCCCAACTGAGACAAACATGGTAAAGACATCCTGGGAGGAAAGGAAGAGTGCTTAAGAAATTAATGAATACTTCCAGAATGCAGTTCTGTTTCTACATGACCATGTCTATGTCATAGCAGACTCTGATATTTTTAATTCAGTGAGATGTTACAAAGGCATGGAATTCTTTCCTGTGCTAAAACTTTTGTGACCATAAGCAATGAAAATGAAATCTGAAGTCCTGGCTAAGCTGAGAGCCAGAGTCCCTACCCTACACTGAAATTACTGTAATGGTAATACTGCCTATTAAAAATAGAAAGAAAGAAAAATGGAACAAACAAATGAAAAGCACGAGAAAATCTTTCCTGAGAGGAAAAAAAAAAAGGAATGGGATGGGTGAATTTTTACGAGGGGTTCAGTTAGAAAGACAATTAGGTAGAATTACGCATGGAGAGGCTGATAGAAAAACAGAAAACAGGAAACAGATGATTGACCCTGCTCTGAAGTTTAACGCCAAACTTAGAAATAACTGCTGGTTCTGAATGATGTCTGCTTATTCAGAATGTGGGATTTCTAGCAACAATTCTGTTCAAAAACCAGAAATTATTGTTCTGATTACCAAGTTTAGGAGTGCCAGGTGTCCATACATCACTCCAAAGTTTTTCAAGGAGTTGGGAGCCTGGATTACAATCTCCTTTTTCAGTGTTGGACTTGAAGCATCTTGTAAGACTCAGCAGGAAAACCATGTTAGATTTGAAGTGCATATTTAGGAATTGTTTTTCTGGGAAAAGAAGTTCACAGTTTCTTTTAGCTATTGTTCTACCACCTCCTCAGAACTCTAAAGAGAGGCAATTGTTTGGACAGCACTGAATTACTCAGAATGCACTCACACTGCTGAGCAGAAGCCGACTTGACTCCTTTTGGAAAGCTTGGTGAGAATAATTATCTAATTTAAAGACACTGCAGAAAATATCCATTCAGTGCTAAATGACGGTCCTCATGGCAAGGAACATCAAAGCATCACACATCAGATTAAAATACAGTTAATTGAGAGTCAAACCAAGCTCTGCGGCCCAGTTAATCAAATTTGGTTTCCTGTTACCTCCTCTTCTTCCAGCAGGGCAGCACAGGGGTTTATGTAAGCTAATTAAATTTCTTGAAAAGCCCTCTGATTTTTAACACTCTTGATTAGCTTGGATCAAATTTAAATCTTCATAACACACCTTATTCTCATATTCAAAACAGAGCTGTCCAATCCAGTCATAGTTCAGAAAACCAGTAAAAATATTACACCTACATGTTGTGCCTGACAGCTTTTTACTACAGACGTGACGGAAAGCATTTTGTGAATGTGGTGCTCATGCATTATTCTGGTATATTCTATTTAATGTTTTCAGAAAAATAAGGTTAACATTACTATGCATAAGCTTGGAATTATGTCTTTATCATCAGAGGTGATTACTTGTTTGCCTTCAGCTACCAGCTCTGAACTGTGTAATACCAAGGCAAGAGAAGAGTTGAGTTTTATTTTCTTTCAAGAACAGACATCTCTGTTGGTTTGGAACATAGCAGCCTTACTGGCTTGGCCCCTCCACCAAAACAATTTTTCATATATGATTTCAGAAATATAATTTTGCCAGACTATACCTATCCTTTTACATCACTCTTTCCTGAAATACGAAGTGGCAGAGTCAAAAATTTCTATTGCTTTCATTTTTCAAAAACTAGATAACACTGGTCAATCAGAAATTTTGGTATGAAATTCTGAACTATCCTCTTGTTGAACATGTCTCTAACGAATATTTATAAGGTCAGATTTCTTTCCAAGAAATGATTTCCCAACTGAGACAAACATGGTAAAGACATCCTGGGAGGAAAGGAAGAGTGCTTAAGAAATTAATGAATACTTCCAGAATGCAGTTCTGTTTCTACATGACCATGTCTATGTCATAGCAGACTCTGATATTTTTAATTCAGTGAGATGTTACAAAGGCATGGAATTCTTTCCTGTGCTAAAACTTTTGTGACCATAAGCAATGAAAATGAAATCTGAAGTCCTGGCTAAGCTGAGAGCCAGAGTCCCTACCCTACACTGAAATTACTGTAATGGTAATACTGCCTATTAAAAATAGAAAGAAAGAAAAATGGAACAAACAAATGAAAAGCACGAGAAAATCTTTCCTGAGAGGAAAAAAAAAAAGGAATGGGATGGGTGAATTTTTACGAGGGGTTCAGTTAGAAAGACAATTAGGTAGAATTACGCATGGAGAGGCTGATAGAAAAACAGAAAACAGGAAACAGATGATTGACCCTGCTCTGAAGTTTAACGCCAAACTTAGAAATAACTGCTGGTTCTGAATGATGTCTGCTTATTCAGAATGTGGGATTTCTAGCAACAATTCTGTTCAAAAACCAGAAATTATTGTTCTGATTACCAAGTTTAGGAGTGCCAGGTGTCCATACATCACTCCAAAGTTTTTCAAGGAGTTGGGAGCCTGGATTACAATCTCCTTTTTCAGTGTTGGACTTGAAGCATCTTGTAAGACTCAGCAGGAAAACCATGTTAGATTTGAAGTGCATATTTAGGAATTGTTTTTCTGGGAAAAGAAGTTCACAGTTTCTTTTAGCTATTGTTCTACCACCTCAGAACTCTAAAGAGAGGCAATTGTTTGGACAGCACTGAATTACTCAGAATGCACTCACACTGCTGAGCAGAAGCCGACTTGACTCCTTTTGGAAAGCTTGGTGAGAATAATTATCTAATTTAAAGACACTGCAGAAAATATCTGTAATAAATGACGGTCCCTGTTCGGAACCGAATGCATCACACATCCAGATTAAAATACAGTTAATTGTACAGAATGAGGGGGGTGCAGGGGGACAGAAATAGGATGCAATTTACAAAAGAGAAAACATGCTCCAGAGAGGCATCTCTAAAATACATCTCTAAATATAGAGTGATGATAGACAAGAAAACTAAACAGACTTGAACATCTTTGTGGCTTGAAATCCATGTCCAAGCTATACAGCTGGTCCTCATCTCAAACAGGAAATGTCATTTCTAAACTCTTACTACCATCTGTTTTTAAGGGCCAAGTCACCACAACTGAGTTATAATCAGGTGTGTAACAGTTATTTCATTTTCTTTAATTAAGATCACTAGTTCAGAATAATAAAGGTTAGAAAAACACAGGGGGAAAATACAGAGGGAGTCAAAAGCAACCAAATACTTCCAGAAAATGGAGTGTATATAATAGAGACATTTGATCTTCACAAGTCTTCCACACACGAGGACAAACACCCATCTATTTGAGTAATCTTCAGTCTTACTGTCAATTAATATTTACCCAGGTTCTGTAAAACTCAAGGATGGGATAAAATTCCCAAAGCTGTGAACTGCTTCAATGCCAGTGTCAGGCTTCCCAAGTGATTTTTTTTCTGTTTCTGGCCATGGGAATAATAGCATAGTTTCACCACACAGAAAGTTTCAATCTACTATCAGCAGAAAATTAAGACTAATGATACAAGGCTTTTAAAAAAAAATTAAACAGATGCTTCAACCACTCTAGGCAATACCAGCACATTTTCATTAATGCCATCAGAGAAATGCCACTGTCCTGGATAATGAGGTGAGAATTTATTTGGAGTGATCAAGGTAAAGGCCAACTAATGCAACAAGAAATCAAGGATTTAGCCACAGATCTGAGCGCAACTCTCAGTGAATTTGAGGTCTGTCCATAAGACCAACAATTTTTAATAAGAAACCAAGAGTACCAAATCATCAGTTCTGTGGAGAAACAATCTTGAAAAGGGATTTTATGCACAGAAGGAAAATTCACATCCAAGGTGTGTGAATACACACCTTTCTTGTAATCTGCATCTGCTCATCAACTGATACAGGTTAGAACATCTCCAACACACATGTCTGGAACATAAAAGTGGATTAATGTTCTACTGGGACGGGCTGTACTGTGTTGGAATGTGGAATGTCCAGATGCCCTGGCAAATTTGGCACATCAAAGTTTGTCCTCACATAGCTGGATACCCACTTGGAAAAATGTGCACAAAGAGGGATGAACTTCACAGTTCCCAGTGGTGAAAACAGGAAAAAGTGGGAAAAAGATGCAGGAAATGCATCCTGATGGATGGCACCAAACAAGAAGCCTGGATATCTCTTGGAATGAGGCCTGTGTTGGTGACAGACATTCTGTGCTGGAAGCAGCACAAGACAAATATGATGAAGACTGTGCTGAGGAGAGACCAGAACTTAAAGAGTCAGGCACTAGAAGAGTTACAAAAAGGGAAATTCTGATTGGACATAATGGAAAAAAGCCTTTGGTGTGATGGTGGTTAAGGATTAAATCAACCCAAGGGGTTGTGGAACCTCTGTCCCTGAAGATTTTCAGGATCTGACTGGATAAGACCCTGAGCAAATTGATTTAACTTTGTCAGTCCTTCACTGAAAAGTCCCTTTTCCTTAAATCTTTCTATGATTGTGTTCTGTCAGCCTGCCAGATCAGAATAAGCCCCACATCAGAGGCTGCCTTTGAGTGCCTGTCTGCACAGCAGGCCCATTCTCTGAATTCCCTAACAGAGGAATATTTTCCTGAAGAGAATAACACACAGGAACTCTTTCCAGGAAGAGTCTGTTTCTCTCCATTGGCTGTAGCAGTAACTCACTTACTCATACACATCTCATTGTGGATGTCTAAAATCAGATGGAATAAATCCCACTCCCTGTACATCCATGAACTCAGCACTCACTTCTGCAAATTGCCACTTGCAAAGGTTCATACTGCACTCTTTCATCCTGTAAGATCAGTATCTTTCAAGTGCTTTTCAATTCTGTCATAAAAACGAAAGGAAAACAGCAGTTCACTTTAATGACCAACATAACATTACACTGTTTTGAATCCAAAGGCACTTCTTTCATTTAATCATCATCCATAAAGATTTTTTTTTACTTCATCTAGAGGAGTCAGAGAATTGTCAGGTTTTACTGTAAGTCTCCTGGCACCATATTTCATAAGAATAACATTAATTCTGGCACTTTTATTTTTATTGAGCAGCGATATTCTGCTGAAACATCTAAGGATGTGGCATAGCTATCCTAATTTGGGCAGCATTTAAGTTTTGGCACGTTCAAATACCACTTTGTGAAAGTGAAATACATCCCAAAGTAATGCACATCTATGGATCTTACTTTAACACATATCTTATAGTGTAATAATAGTTGATTTCCATCCCCTCTAATTTTGAAACAAATGAAAGTGCAGGATAAATATCAGTGTTTTTGTAGTCAGGAAGACAAACTGCATTGTGGATGAATGATATTGCTGAGTCTGCAAGTGCAACAGCTGCAATACAAAATATCTTGAGCAGAAGTGGATGAAAACTTTGTCCCATTTTCATAGAATATTGTAGAATATTAGTGCTTGGGATGCTGATGGAGACAATGATCAGAAATTTTAAGTTACAATCCACTCACTTCCCAAAATAATCATCCAAGATTGTGAACTCTGCAGTATCCTTAGACTTGAATCTGCATCAGCAGTGATGTTCACTATACACTCACAAAACTGAAAATCCTCTCAAATGTGTGCATATAAAGATTACAAGTCACTGCTCCACTTTTCCTTTGTGCTCTGGTCTCTCACAGATTCAGGTGGGGTGTTTCACCCTCCCCAGGGATCTTGTCTCTTTGTTCAAAGATTTTCAGACATCCTGATTCCCGGTCTTGTATCTAAAGCTAAATCTTGTATCTAAAGCTTATCCACCTCTTTTCATCCTTTGATAGTAGGGAGACGATGGAAACCTGCTTTCAGGCACATTACTGCATCTCCAGCCTTCTCAAAGATGTTCAAGCATAAATGGTGAGATCTTGCTTTTGCAGAAGAAGGAGCTGTCATCCTCTCTCAGATTTTTAGCTGAAAATATTCTGAGTGCTCTGTACAACAGCAACAGTGACTTATCTTGTTCCTTTCTGTTCTGTTTTAGTACAGAACACTAAGGATACATTTTGTTTCCAGCACTGACCATTAGATATGTTCAAAGACTGCAGAGATGAACAGTCAAACAATGAACATTCAAAAGAATCACCACAGATTTTACTGATCTTTGGGAAGGAGTGCTGTGCTGATGGTCATGTGAGGTTTCACAGTCAAACACCAAGAGCAGAAGTTGAATGGGAATGATTTTTGTTCCTTTCAGGAAAATATACCAATATATTTTGGTATATTGAATAATATAATGATATATATAATTATTGGTATGTTTTCTATATATCTATATGATATATATAATTTTGGTATATATAATATTGGTATATTTTGGTACATTGAATGATATAACAATATATATAATGATTGGTATATTTTCTTTCAGGAATATATACCAATAATGACCCATAGTCTTCTGCAAACTTTAAACATCATTAGTAAAACATCTGTATTATGCTTATAGATGCTAAACACTGGGAGAGAGAGCATGAATAATATTTTACATTTCCCAAGAGTAAAGAAAAATGTGTGATCAGAGCACACAAGTAAACTACAGCTGGCCAAGAACTCTGCTGCAGTCTACAATCACCATTGTTTGGTTAAAACAATAATCTGTGCTCTGCTTCTTTGGGTGATAATCATCAGAAACATGAATTTAGTACAGCAGATGTAGATGTTAAGATTCCCAGGGAGGGCTATTCTGTTCAGCCCAAGGGTATTTTCCTAAAGGTATTTCAGGCTAATAACTTAAATATCAGTATTTGAATGAATGCAGTATGAGAAAAAGGTCATATATGAGCATTTCCTGAGTGCATTATTTCTTTCTAACAGTAAAGATTAATAGCATGTAAGAGTTGATATTTTATCCCCAACCAGTACAAAGCTGAACTCTTAAAAGCCATTTGGTGTCCTTGGTTGCACCACTAATCAGCTGGACTATGCTGGCATGTCAAGAACATCTGCATAACTCTTTCACTAGTCTGGATTTAATTTGTTGATTTTTAAAGATTAATAAAGTGAGCTACTGCCTTCTGAACTGTCTCAAGTGGCCATGTACATGGGCCATATGTTTATACTGAGCTATTTTTTAAAGGTTCAGAAAGACAAGAAACATCAATTGGATAAACACACAAATGTGAATGTTGGAAGTTTCTTTTTTTTTTTTTAAGTTATGTATTGTTGGAATCCTGGATGCTGAGAATTTTAGACTTTCTGTGCTGAAAGGAACAGACCCACAAGAGAACACTGCATTTGACATGAGGCTGTGGAGAAGGCTTCCAAAATTGATTGATAGCACTGGGATAATGGGTGTGGAGTTGGTTAGAATTGTGTAATATCACAGGGTGTAAAACTTACAGGTTGTGATTTTAAAAGATAGAAATAAATATGAAGCAAGATGGAAATTTTAGAGTAAAAGAAACTGTTCTTTACCTCCTTCTTCCTTCTCCTTCATGGGTTTGGGTGATATTTTGTAATTGGACAGAAAAGTCTGCATTGCAGGCTTCAAGGGATCAGTTATTGGCTTAAAAGGGAAAATAATCTAAGTGTCCTTTCTTAATTGGATAGTTTAGTCTTTAAAGACCTTATAAGAAGAAATAGTTAGCCATTTTGTGCCTTGGTAATGAAAAGCTCAAACCAAACCAAACTCTTAATTGTGAGACTGTTCTACTAAGAAATAATAAACACTTGAGTCTGGACATGAACTACCATCTCAAGTGCCTTCAATCCAGACCCAGAGAAACCAACAATGTATATTTGATAAAATAATCAGGAAAAGAAGGCAAGATATATTAGTTCTTCATCTTGATCCACTGACTTCACTCCAAAGGACAGATTAAATGTCTTTAACACATTTAAAAGCCCTTACAATATTATTTACTTCAGTTTAAATAAATATAAGCAGCAGCAAATGAATACCTATAAAATATAGTTAAGTAAAAAATATTTATATATATATATATAATGCAGAGGTTAAGGGAAGGAAACTTTCTGAAGAAAAATAAATCCGTTATGACCAGCTGGAGGTATCATAATGCTCTTACTGCCTCTTAGTCTATGAATTCATAGACACCAGGAATTAACTGTTTACTACATCAGACATCTACACCTGACTCCTGAAGGACTTCATCTTGGAGGTCTTTCACACTCTTGATGATTTTATGATTCCAATCCATATTATTAAAAGGATTCTGACTCCTTTCAGGAGCCTCCTGAGCTATTTGCACCCATCCACACTCCCCCTTCAGTAACTGGCAGGACAGAATCTCCAGTTCCATGGATTTTATCCGGTTCTTCCCCCTGACCATGTCTGCAAAATCCCCTGCACAAAGTTCCCCTGCCTGGCCTCTCCTCTAATCCTGAGGCTGTTGTCCAGAACAGCTCCCCACACCCGAGCAGCTCTTTCTCTTGGAAGGTGAGGCTGTGCTCTCTGTATTCCTTGCCTGCCTTTCCTGCAGGCTCTATCTGTCCATCAGCACAGATCTCCAGGCAAGCCAACCATCTGCTCCATCCTAAATAATCCAGTTCCACAGCCACATCAGGTCTTGTTCCTTATTTCCCAGGCTCTATGGATCTCTGAACAGACTCTGCTATGCCCATTTTTGACCAGGTTCACCCCTCCCAAGACTTTTATTTCTCTGTCTCATGCACTCACTGCCTTATTCTGTTCTATTGGATCCTAGGAAGGCAGGACTTGGATGCAAGACTGACTGGAACATTTCATCTTAAGAAGTACATAAAAACCATCAGGAGCAGACTTAAAAAAAATATTTTGGGAGTAAAAACAAGTGTAAGACTTTCTGAAGTGGAAGAAAATAAAGAGACAGAAGAATAGAAATAAAAATGATTGATTCCACCTGAGCACTCTTCCTTTGCAGGTGCAAATGTCTTTCATTTAAGCTTGGTCTCAGGCCAATCTCTTTTCAGTGGGATCCAGAACTGCACCAAAATTCACCTCTGGTCACTCAGAAAAAAATATTTTCTGCTACACAAGCTCTGGTTATGTGTCAGTTCCACCTCTGTCAGCATTTTCTGATCTCTGCTGTGCTATGGGTTGTGTGTCTCCTGCTGTTCTGTGCCCTGCTCTGCACTCCACAAACTTCCTTCTCCTCCAGCTGTCTGGGAAAAGCCAGTCCCAGCCTTCCTCCAGAGGGTTTCCCCATGGGAAGCTCCCTAAGCAGAAGGAAATGGTGAAATCCTGCCCTGACACTGAGCCATACCCACTTAAAGGAGCAAAAAGTGCATCCAGTAACTGTGACAGAGAGCTGTAAAACCTCTCATGGATACTCCAGAAAGAATCAGGTTTATTCTCTTGTAGCTCTCCCTGACACACTTAGTGAGCACATATACCTACCTGTGTGGAGGACTCCTGAAAATCCCTTATCCCTCAGAGCACCACTGCAAAGCTCCTTGCTTCTAATGGGATTCCAGTTGTGCAGGACTGAAGCATCCCCTGCCACTAACTCAGATTTACACTGTCATGGTGGATCAGAATCTGCCCTGAGAACCTATTTAAAAGAATAAATTTATTTAATTCTATATTTAATAAAAAATAATAGGTTGATTTGACACAGAGAGAAAGAGTGACAGAAGGCAAAAAAGCAGAAGTAAGGACCACCTAGATCAATTTTTAAAAAAAAAAATAATATAAATAAGTTCATAGCTTAATTCCTAGCTAAGCAATACATCATCCTATATCTCTTCAAGCCCCTAAGGTTCTGGCCTGAAAAGCTTTGAGGGTTGTATCCCAGACAGTACTGATAAGCTCTTATCAGATAAGTACATCCCAGCAAAAATCATCAGAGCATATGGATACTCTATTTTTAGAGGAGAAATACACAACTTCACATGGAAACAGTATACAACTAAATCAGATTTAAACATATATCCCAAGAAAATATTTCTGATGGAGACCTGTGTACATTCACCATACTCATACCCACACGGAGCTGGATTCACCTCTCACAGGGGGATTACCCTCCAATTCCTCTTTCTGGTTGTTTTCAGATCTGGCACATCCTGTTTCTTAGATGAGTGTCCTGAGATAAGGATCTTCACTGAGCTGTTCCTAATGCAAGTAAAAGGTTATAAAAGCAGTATGTGTCTCCCTGGGGGGGAAAACAAGACAGATGTCACCCACCTTTCCACTAACACCATCTGTGTGCAACTATCTTTTCCCACATCTTTTCCGTTCCTCTCAATTTTCCTTGGCCATGTCCAGAAACAGAAACACTTTTCCAGGACAGATGAGGCATTTCAATGAGGTTCCTGAACATTTCCTCTGTGAAACTGAATCAGAAATAAGAGCAGCTGATGGCAATCCCAGCTAAATCAATACAACATGTTTTCCCACAGCATTTTTAAGTGGTGTTTAAGTCACAACTGTCCCAGGAAGTACTGAGGCATTTAGAGCCTGTCCATTCCAGCACCTTGTTCTACCTGTCAGTCATAACTACATCAAGTTTTAGGACAAATCCCATTCTGATAAGATTTCTTGCTATTGTTCATGTAAGATTGAGTCATTTCAGAGATGTTGCACCAAAATACACAGACCACAGTCTCAAAAATGAAGCAACATAAGTCTTAAGTAACTACCAAAGCAAGATAACCAATTTCAAGGCAATAAAATCCTATAATTTAGGAATATTCACCAAGCTCTATTGAGGAAAAGAACATTTTAGGCAAAGAGAGGCAAGCAAAGAAGCAAGAGCTACACACACTGGTGCATAATTTGAAATCTTTTGGAAAGAGCAACAAACACTTAGAATTCAACTGTTGCACCCAGCCAGGGACCTGTTTCTATACATCTCTTGCCATAGTCATTCACAGAGCAGCTGTTGCAAAACTTTATTAGTAAAGATCATGGCTTCACACAAGACTCTTCACAGTTCAGAACCATCTTTTTTTCATAACTGGGGTTCTGCTTCAGTCTTTCCCCAGATAATTGGGCTAGCATTTCAGAAGCCACACGTACTGAAGGGTAGAGGAAAAAAAAGAGGGGTTATTAGAAAAGCTACAGGAAAGGTGATGCACTGTGCTCCTACTGAATAATGCTCTCTAACACAACCTGAAGGGTCTATTTTGTTTCACTGCTCCTGCCTGGAGGCTGCAGTCTGTCACACAGATGTCTTTGGGCAGTGCTGCCAGAGCTCTGTCTGCACCAGCAGGCTCTGAGACCCTGGGCAGCCTCGGCTGGGACCTCCCACCCCCAGGAACACTGAATTTCGTCCCAGCACTGAATTTAAGCTCAGCACTTGGTTCCAGCGTTTGTTTGAGCTCTGCTCTGTGTGTGACACTCAATTCTGTGCTGATCTGACCCTGCTTGCTGCTTTTTTGTTGTTATCTCAGTCCTGCCCTGTGGCTGGAGGCTTACTTCTGAATCACCATCTTGTTCCACTGATTGTCCAGTGGATCTGTTCCTCCTCTTCAGGCACTTAAAGGATATGCATTCAGCTTCTGTAGGATAGAAGTGCACAGCAAATACAAAGCATTGTAGGTATCCCTTGGCTGTGGTGGTGTAGATGCTCCAGATTCTCTGTGCCATGGTCTCTTCCCCAGGGCTGGTGCAGAACTGTGATCAGCTGTGCTGTCAGGTTGTTTGATGTTGCTAAATTCATGCAAGAGATTCTGGTAGGAAAAAAAAGGTGTGGGGGAGGCCTTGAGCAACCATGTCCAGTGAAAGGTTCCCTGACCATGGAGAGGTGTTGGAACCAGGTTATCTTTAAGGTCCCTTCAAAATCAAACCGTTCTGTGATTCTATGAAATGACCTCTCCTTCTGCCCCTATTTGGCTCAGTTTTTACAGCTGATAAGAGGAATCTGGGAGAGGCAAACACAGGCTCTTCCAATGTAATTTGCAGTGTTATAATTGGGGTTTTTTTCTATATTTATTTCTAAAGAAAGTACATGCTGAGATCCTCTCACCTTACTTCCAAAGATCCATAAGTGCCATTAGCTCTACAAGTTCCAAGCTGGTTTCTTGCAGTAAAATATAGATTCTTAAATAAAGGTGAAAATATTTGAATCTTGTGTGTGAAGAGGAAAGCAGTGCAATGCTGAAGCCATTTAGAGTTCCACAATCTGTAGTGATATTAATCTGCCAGAATTTAAAAGTAAATATACTTGAACCTGTCTGTAATTCTAACATGTCAAAAGAGGTGCAATCATTTGCACCATGGTTCTTTAAAATCAGACAGAAATAAAGCATATTATTAACTACAGAAGCATCTGCTAGATAAAAGCATCTAATAAAAAGCTCAATAAAGACAAGCCTGTATTGTATTTCTCCTTCCAGTTTTAGTCTGTTCAATAGCTTGCTTTGGATGGGGAGCCAACAAATTTTTCACAGCTCTTTTTGGGACCTAGAAAGGTTTTACATTCATTTACTTGCTAAACTTTAAGGTGAATACTTTGAATTTAGTACTGATATAGATTTGGGACACTGGAAATCAGGGCAGAATATAAACTGACATCAAGTTTTGTGTTTGTGTTCCCAGAGAAATGAACAATGTCCATCATCAGAGTAATAAAACCTCAAAACCAGTTTGGCTACAATTACTTTTTTCCTTAGAAACAGAGCAGGGCAAACTTGGATGATCAAGAGTGTAAAACAAGAAAATGAGTATTTGTTAGATGAAGATCCTGGATCCCCAAAACTCAAGTCAAGAAATTCATAAATCTTTTTTTATTTGAGTGAATATCACACTGAGCATCTTTTGTGGCTGTTTCTGTGATTCAATTAATTGTTAACTGTTGTCAGCAGCCTGTTATGAAGGTGCCTATAAAACGCCTACTAAATTGGGGGAGGTGGAATCCCCATATGGATCAGAATATTCAAATCTATCTATTTACTTATCTTGTGAATTCCTCACATTTGAATACTGTGCTCACTGAGGAGTGAAGAATAAATATTTATGAAAACACAGGGCTTTCAACAAAGCTATTTTCTTGAGAAATTAGTTTTGTGTCTCGTGCAGAAGCTCAGATCCTTTTAATGATTTATTCAGCAAGAACTCAATGCAGACTTTTGCACCCAAGTTTGTACAGTGATATTTGATACATGAAAATAATTGACTATGAGTTATTTAGGACCCATATTTTATTTATTGGTTCTTCTTTGATTGCCTTTGTCTCTAAGTGCTTTTAGACTCACCACATTTAATTTTCCTGCTTTTCCTTGAATCTTTTGATGTCATGCTAGTGATTGTGTTAGTGTTATTTCATATAGCTGAACTAAGGATGATATCTGAGTGTTCTTATGTGATCACCTTAAATATCTCCAGCAACTGCTGAGGAAACAGGAAAATCACTTCAGTGACAATGCTTTTCTGGGATACAAGTGAAAAGATATCCAAGAAATCGATTTAAAGCTCTTAAAGAAATGTTGTTGGGTTTTGTGTTTACTAATGATTAAAGGAATAAGTGAGGGCTTTTTGCCAGGCTTCTGTAGATCTTCAAAGATTTAGTATGAGATTGGGAATATTCCCTCCCAGGTGCCCATTTCCACAAGTGTTCTCTGCTCCCTTAACACAGAAGGGAAAGAGATGATGTTTCTAGTAAGAATTAGCAGTTTTGATCTCTGAGACAGGCAAGAAAACATGTCAAAGATCTGGAACTTTGGATAGGATTTTAAATGCCAACTGATTAATTTGGAGGTGATAAAACAACTTTGTTCAGCACTGGGAGGGATTTATAATCCCACCAGATTCTGTGAAAGATCTTTTAACATCAAATGTGAAAAAGTTTAAGAAATTTGACTGGGTGTTTGCTGAGATTTGTAAGTTCCAAAACTTTTAGTGTCCTATAGCCCTCAGTCAGTGGATGGAAAGGTGTCACTGTCATATTTTATGAAAATCCCTTTGCCAGGATTTTTCTCCTGAGAAGCCTGAGTTTCTCCATGCTTTGCTCCTCTGCAATGTGATTCGTAGAATTGTTTACCCAGCATGTGAATTGTTTTTATTTAATGACCAATCCCAGTCCAGCTGTGTAGACTCTGTGGCCAGTGACGAGTTTTTAATATTCATTCTTTTCCAGCCTTCTGATGTCTCCTTTCTCTTTCTTTAATATAGTTTCAGTACATAATTTTCCTTTAATATAATATAATATCATAAAATAATAACTCAGCCTTCTAGGAACTTGGAGTCAATTCTCATCTCTCACCTCGTCCTGGGGACCCTCAACAAAACCACAACAATTGATGACCGCAGAAAGGTAGGGGAATAATACATGCAGAGAGTAAGAATTAGATATTCTACTTTACTAACAACAAAAGGAAAAGAAAATATTTTTATATTTTCACCACCACCTCATCAACATGTTATTGAAGTTGAAGATACAGAAACCAGTTATGGACTGAAAAGAACTATTTTCAGTGATAAGGTAATGATGCCCCATGATATTATAACCATCAGCTAAAATTCCCAATTTCTAGGCAACTGACACGGGGTGCAGGACCATGTGATTGGTAGAGTTTATTTTATGTTTGAGAAGAACCCAGAAAATCCGACAGAAAGCAGTGCCGAAGTGACTTTAGCAGCCTTGCCAGCTCACGTAGGCAGAAAGCTCAAGCTGCTGGCAGAGCTTCCATGAAACTCAGGACAAGCTGGAAAAAGGGACCAACGTGTCTGCAGTGCCTGGGGAAGGCTCAGAAGTCATGGCAAGAATATAAATTTTATGTGAGAAATTTGTAAGATGCACGTAAGTGATGCAGGTGGCAGAATAACTCAAGAGTGACTCCGAGTGCAATCACGGGTGTTAAGGAAAAGCTGGAAGGATCCAAGGCTGCTGCAGGAAGAGCCTTGAGCAGCAGCTATGACAGCCAGAGATGAGTTTAAATAAGATGCTCTCACCTGCCAGTGAAAACCTTTCCCCTTGGACTCAGGAAGAAGTGATGACAGGGGAGGCAGAGATAACAGAAGAAATGAATGAATTTGTCCTGGAATTGTGAGACTCATTCTATCAAAGAAGGGGTAGAGTTGTCAGTAGTGTCAATGCATTCAGGCTTAGATGAGCTTGGAGGTGCAATTCATAATATCTGTACCAGTCTTCTCACCGGTTTCTTGAAGAAATCTATTGTTCCTGACAATGGCAAACAAAGCAATTATTTCTTTGTGAATAAAGTTTCTCTTTAAAACACTGAAAAAATATAGTGTAGGCAACACTAGACCAATCCACCTCTGTCCTTGTCAGTGAGAAATCACCAGTAGCACAGCTCTTCCATGGAAAATTAATTCATTCTACTTTTAGCTATTATAAATGTTTTTCACCTATTGATCCCTGCTCAGATTTGTCATCACCTTTTGTCATCAGGTTGTTCTCCATAACCACAAATAACCTTCCGGGAAAGGATAACAACCAAATATTATTTTCTAATTACAATTCCAAGAATTGTTGTCATTAATTGAGTGATTACTTGGCTTTAGGTAAACTCTCCAGATTCTTTCTGATTTACTGGGTATGAATTCAGTTTCTTCACAAACTGGCCCCAATGTTCTGTACCCCAAGCCTTCTGTGGCCTCTGAGCAGGCGTTTGGATGTGGGGTTTTTGTCTCTTTCAGCCAAGCTTGTTGGGCTGCAGGGCACAGCATTCCTGTAGGAAGTATATCAAGAAAATAGGAAGAGATGGATGGATGAATAGCATTGGCTTTTATTATTGTAAGACATTGGAGGTAATTTAAATAGTAGTTGACTTCCAGAATATAATCTGTATATATTGGACAGCTTCTATTCAAAGTACATTTATTCAAAGCTAATACTAATGTATAAATTACACCTTAGCAAATGAAAAACCTCCACATCTTCTTTCAGTGATATAAGCGTGGGTTTATACACTCACCACTAAATGATTTTTGAGTATCTCTCAGCTGCCTGTCCTTCAGTTCTCAAGAATCCTCTTGCATCCTCGAGTCTAAAAAAAGAGAAAAGCAGTTCTGCCTCAGTTGCTGTGGCTGTCAGGATAGTTCAGAACAGGCATATTTCACACTAAAATTAGAATTATTCCATGCTATTTGCTCCTACTTCAAAATGGAAGTAGGATACACTTTGCAAGTGATTACCTGCAGAAAAAGTATCAATCCAAATTCAGCTGAAGAGGGGGACAGAGTTCCATTAGCCAAGCTGACAGAAAGGCATTTCACAGCCTCTGAGATGGTTCTGAGTATTTGTGGAAATCCAAGTCAGTCAAGCCCTCAGCAGAACAGCTTGGTCTCATCCTGCCAAGCACACATACGTGGAGGCTTTATGCAGATTAATGTGGCATTTCTGGAATCCATGTTCCATGGGTGCTGTAATGCTTCTCTACTCAGCAAGCACTCTGCAGCTTTTTAATCAAATTTCCAATCAATTCAGCATCAAAAAATGATTGGTTAACATCTGTGATTTTAAACTCCTTCCCCATAAAATGAGCTGTGCTGTATGATGTAGGTTCTAATCTGCTTCATCTTTATTGAAGATGTTTTCTCAATCCAGGAAGAGCTGTGAATAAACTTCAGGAGTTTCTGCTGTCTGTTGGGTGGCTGGAACCAACCCCAGAACATTTTTAGTCCCTACAGAGACAGCACCGGCCCTCCACAAAGAATCTGCAGGTAACTGTGCCCAATATTACCAATTTACCAATATAAAATTAAAGACAAAGTTTTTCTCTTCTCAGATTGTCTTGTCACTGCACCAAAGGTATTGAGAAAGATATATTCTATTTCCCATCTGGATTTCTCTCATGCATTTACTTTCTGGTAATTTATAGCCCAAGATAAAATTTTATTTGTGGAATAAACCTCCAGTAATATTGATACATTGGAGCTGGCCACCATGAGCTACAG
Organism: Emberiza elegans; assembly: GCA_024865655.1. Classification (NCBI taxonomy): domain Eukaryota; kingdom Metazoa; phylum Chordata; class Aves; order Passeriformes; family Fringillidae; genus Emberiza; species Emberiza elegans. The sequence goes on along the minus strand of JALJVW010001727.1, from coordinate 376,748 downwards.
TTCAGTGTCTAGTGCTGAACACCCAAAGCAGTGAAAGAAAGAAAAGTATTTCACCATTTAGGTTCTAGTTTATGTTCCTTACTGCATTTTTCTTCTCTGGCTTTCTGAGAAATAGAATTTATTACCACACAAGAATGGGATTCATGCACAGTCAGCATCTTGTGAACTTTGGGAGAAGATCAGCTAACTCAAGATGACTTATGCTTTCCTCCTGCACTTCAGAGAATTTCAACTTTTTGTATGCATCAGCTAGAAGTAAAAATGCTGAAAAACTCAAAGGGGGCAATAATTCCTGCTTTTACCTTTAGCCAAGTCAATTACAGAGTGGAGGACAACCAACAACTTGATAAGTGTAAGTTTTTAGAGGAGTTGGGCATCTAGGAGGTTTCTGTAACTTATCTGTGGATATGTCTCACATTCACAGGCTTGATGAGGAAGAATGTATGTTTGACATGTGCATTGGAAGATTTTTATTCAGGAAACCAATTAAAGCTCACTGAATTTCTAAGGGGAACATTTCCCCAAGTTATCCTTTTTACTCCTTTGTTATCAGAGGGAGAGAGTCTGAGCATACTGAATTTAGAATTCCACCTGCAATAATACAACATTACTACTGAATTACTGAGAGTAGAATTGACAATATGTGAAACAACAACAACAATGATCACCCTGGTTTCCCCCAAAGTCTTCTGCAGCCAGTCTGCCATGTGCAGGAAAGCTTTTCTTAAGCAGACAAACAACATTTCTGCAAGCTCAGAAACATGACAGATATTTTCTTTCTTGCATGTAGTGTCCTCTTCCCAAAGTTTGGAATACAGTCAGGAATTAGAAACCTTCTCTAGTAGAGGTCTTTGAATTAGTTCTTGCATCAAGGTCCATAAGGACGACAGCATCATTTGGAAGAAACATTTCAGGAAGTTTGTGAGAACTTGACTATTCACCAGGAAGTAAATAGATTGCAGCATGAAAAATTCTCATTCATTATGTCAGATTCCACCTTGGAAAAAAGCACTTTTTGAATATATTCTGGCTTTTCAGAAAAATACCAGGTTTTGATTACTTACCAATTTGCTACATTGTCTGCTATAAAAAAGTACATGGATATTAAAGAAATACAAAAACTGAGAGATTAAAGCAGATATTCTTACAGATTACACTTGATTTAGAGCTATACTTTTCTCCACACTTCTTCTATACTTAATATCATTGTTTGAATTTTAAAAAAAGTTGGTTTTTTTTTTTTTTTTTAATTCAAACAATGATATTAAGTATAGAAGAAGTGTGGAGAAGAGTATACCTCCTCTATGGTGTAATCTCAAAGGTACCCCAAATCCATCTAAAAATACAGCACTACTGTGTGAAATTTGAGCATAAATTCATACAATTAAGTCATTACTTGACTTAAAAGGTTTAAGGACTGTGGAAAATGACAGAATGACAGTCACATTTCACAGACCCATTCTTTCAGATAATCTATAGACAGCAGCACACATCTTGTCTGGCTCTTATTGCTTTTCCCTTCAAATTACATGGACTGGTAAAAATAAATGGGTTTTCCTTATAAAAGCAGTCTGAGAGTGGATTCTTTTTTTTTTTTTTTTTTTCAGAATCTTCTTCTTTCTCTCAAGGTATTCTTATAACCTGCCATAGTGGAGAAACACAATTTAAAGACAAAATTAAATTTGTTAGCAGGTAAAGTCCATCACATGCTTAGCTGAGGTAAGAAACATGGAGCAGATGGGTTGAGGTTTTCCAACACTAAAAATTCAGATTGTGAAATGAGCTTTCCAGATGGTCACTACACATTTATTTTGGTCATTTGTATGTAATGACAATACCCATTTAATAGTGATGGGTCTAGAGCTAAAAAAAGAACATATTCATTTGCTGTATATAATCTAATCACCAAGACTGACATGTTTTCAGAAAAGCTGTTAACAATATAAGAAATTTATCCCATACACTCAAAATGAATGGTATTTCTGTGAGAATAAGAAAATATTGAAACTAAAGCAGGGATATGGAAGAGTGACAGATTTATACAAGATCAGGCCAGTGTAGAAGCCCAAAATTTTGTGGCTGCTCTTCACATGCTGCCAAGACCTTGTATTTACCATATCAACTTGAGAGCTCGGCTTTCATTGACAACCTAATCTACTCAACTGAACTCAGTCAGTCCTAATTAATGATGTCCTGGGACCTAAATACAGCAAACTACTCTACCGCCAGTCAATTTGGGTGGCACACAATGTTTGTCATGTTCAAAGCATGGGACAGACAGCAAAGGCTGCCAGGGACACTTCTCCCAAACCAAAGCATTGATGTTACTTCTATTTTGTGGCTTCCTCAAATCTCTGATGTCTGCAACAAAGAAATCCAATAGAATGGATGGGTTTGAAGGTGCCTTGGAGGACACCTCATTCCAACCTCCTTGCCCTGGGCAGACACCTCCAAGCAGGCCAGGTTGATGTGAGTGGCCCCCACTGTGCTAAGAGATGACATAAAAAATCATTTATCTATGGAAACACCCCTATTTTCCTCAAAGATCTCTTTGCTACATGGACATTCATCAGAGCCATGCTTTTAATTCTCATTTATTGTGAGTCTTTTGCATGATGTCAGCCAGAAGATTACGTTTATGGATTCCTGTATATACCACAAGCACTGAAATTTGAAATATAGGACATCATTTAGAAGCTAGTGAAACATAAGTGTAATTAGGTAAAATTATAACATAGCCTTGGTTTTATTAAGCTCCTTATTTCAATAAATAAGCAACCAACTGACCAACAAAATAAATAAATAAATAAATACATTTTTAGTTTACATATATTTGTCCAACAAATATATTTACTTGGGCTTTTTTTTTATCTCTTGCTGACGTGACAATTAAAGGATGTTTTTAGTCCAAAATTTTAAGCCAAGATGGAATAATTTAGCAATTAGGTTTAAATGAAAAATTACAGGACACAAAGGGAGCTTATTCTCCTCTTTTCTAAACTAAAAGAAAACAGGAAAGTCAACAGTGGCAATGAAACTGGCCTACAGTACTGAACCTTAATACTTTTTCTGTTTTATTCTGCAGATCTTTTTTCACACTGGATGGAGGGGAAAGACAATGAATTCAAATAAACCTCAGAATGGTTGGCCATATTTAGTTTTCACACATTATTTTCAATGCTTTAATTTCATGGACGTAACTGAAAAAACAAACTCTTTTTTATTGTAGATAAGAAAACTGAAAGGGCAGCAAACAGAATTATTTGCTCAAAGCCATACAGACTGATATTGATAGAGTCAGGAGTAAAACCCATGTCTCCTGGTTGTTATTTTGATGCAGCAGTGACCAGATTATGTTGTTCCATTTCTCCTTAGTGCAGGTGCTGTTCTGCAGTCTGACCTCAGGACCCAACACAGGCACAACGTGGCACTTGTTAATCTAAAGAGTCTCAGGAGAGGAAGGAAATGTGACAGCGGGTATTAGACAGAGTGCAGGCAAACACACCACAAATAGAGACACAGGTTTTATGTGGAGTTATAGAAGCTATTTTAAGTAAATCTGGCTGAGTCATTACCTTCATTACTCACACAAAGAAGAGGATGTCCAAACTGAAAGAATTTGGACAATGTACCTCTCTGGAGGAGGTTTGCCTTCAGATTTCCCATATTATCTAATACACATTTCATTTGCTGTAAACAGAGAAGACTGGTATAGCCAAAGCAGGGCACTGTGACAATTTCAAACTAAAAATTCATTCATCAGGTAAAAAAAAAAAAGTTAGCTGGCCTTGAACCCAGATATAAACACACTAAAATAGTCTAAGAGCACACCAACAACACATGATTATTTTTTGTAAATCTCTCCCAACATCTGAGCAATGTGATGATTAAAGGTATAAAACTTGAAGACACCCACATGATAAAAAAGGTGCCAAATAAAGAATAAGGTAAGTACAAGGTGGCCAAGCCATCCTGCCCAACACACATAAAGGAGAACTGGCAAAATTGAGAACAAGGTTAGCACTGAGAGGAGCAGAGGATGTCTCCCTGCTCTGCCTGGGCAGACTGGAATAAGCAAGCAGTATAAATAAACAGGTATGGAAAGGAAAGACAAAATATCCACCACAGAAAAACCAAAACAAAACTATAAAACTAAACCAAGAGGAAATGGTTTGATTGTGATCTAAAAGATTTCAGGCAACAAGTAAAGGGAACACAGATTTCTTGACCACATGAGCTTTTAAAAAAATCTGTTGAAGCTCTGGTTTAGTTGGAGTGCCAGTGATGAAATACAATGTCCTTGTTAGGGACAGGTGATGTTTTAAGGGGTGTCTTGCTGAATTTTGTGTTATAACTCCTTCTGATCAATATTGCAAATGTTCCCTGGCAGTCACTCCATGACTGTGACAGCATCAGATTCCCTGCTGAGTCAACCTAAAGGAAACTGCTCAACTGTCCCCACAGCTGGATCTCATAAATAATGAATTTCTCTTTTTTTCCTTTAAAATAAAAAATAAAAAAAAAAAAAAAAAAAACAGTTGTGTCAAGTGATTTTCTGTATGTGTAGTTTATCATATAAAATTTCTAGAAGACTTCATGTGATGGATAAGAAAGGTTCACATCAGTTTTAGTAGTTGGGAACATCAATCTTGGTAGCAGACCATGTACTTACTTCACTAAACTGTTCATTGTTGTTTGGGGCTGTCTGCAAACCCCTGCACTGTCCTTTCTGGTTATTTCATGGTCTGAGTTATAGGTGTAAGGATGCATCCTGCCCAAAGAGAGGAAGGAGTTTTGTTACAAAATCAGAAGTGACTAGTAAAGTACTAAACCAAGCTTAAGATACATTTTATTCTATGCATTTAGGTTTCTTTCACCTCTATATATTTCAAACAGTTTAAAATAATTTTATCTGTGGTGCTGTTTCAAAATTACCTGAAGCCAATTAAAATTTGATCTTTTTATTTACATATGCTTAGTTTCAATCTTTACACAGGAATGAACCCCTGCCATCTTACAAGAGAGGGCAAAAATTACTTGGACCATAAAAATAGATGAGCATCTTGACTTTTTACCCAGTGAAAAAGCATATTTTATTTAAAAATCCCAGTTTAATTGTTTCTTGTTTTCTTTGTTCATTCTCCACGCAGACAAAACACACACTCATCACCTGAATTTATCAGCTGGCAAAACTGTTTTTTCTTTTAGCACATTGATAATGGTCATAAATTACCTTTATAAATATACATCAGTGTGTTTTTCAGATGGTTTATGCACTGTTTTTTCACTGACAAGATACTGTTACATTAACAAAATCTGCAATCTATGTTTTATTTTAAAATGTATAACAAAGGTCTGACAGTAGCACATCACTGCAATGGAAAAAGCATCCATTTGTCTTTTGTTCATTGACCATCTTTAAATTTGACCAGGCAAATCAATCAGTGATATCTCTTTTTCCTATTTGAATATTTGACTCCTGTGCAATTTCTCTTTCTGTAGGTGTCTGATTTGGGTATTAGCTGAGTGTCAGTGATTTAGAAGCTCAATGACTTGATATACAAAGAAGACTAAAGGTTCTTTTTGAGTAGCCAGCAGAATTTACAGAAGTAGCTTAATAAATTGTTGTTTAAGTCCTGCTGAGAATCAGCAAACTTCCTGGAGAGACAGTGCTGATCACATGAAACCTGAAGGGGAAAAAAAAAAAGAAATCCATCTATTCAAGGGGCAAGTCAGTGCAATTTTTACTGTTACTGCCATTCTGACAATATCTCCAGTGATGTGCAAGTCTGATGCATTTGCACACCTTGATGGAAGCAGGTTATGGCTGTGTGTTCTTTTTTGTTAAATTTCTTTATGAGGGAATGGTATTATGTACTGTATGCAGTGTTTCTGAGTATATAAAAGGAGAAAACATAATGTATTTTCCTCGGAGAATAGAATTTATGTGCTGCAAATGCCTGATATGAAGGAATGGCTTTGTGAGGGATTACTGTCAATACTGCCTGTTTATGAATCAAAACCTATTCAGCAATCCTAAGCAGCTGGAAGCTGAACATCTGGGCCAAGAGTCAGCAGAAAATTTTGCTACCTCTAGATATTGTCTTTGTAGGGGATCAGTTTATCTAGGTTGAAATACGGGCCAGCTGTGAAAAGCCAAATGGAGAAATAAACTTCCCTCAATGGAGCAAGGACAGCAAAGCTGGCAGGAATGGAAGTACAGAATCTACTCCTCCTTCCCTAAAATAGTAGGCACAGGTAGACAGAGGTGGAACTTGCAATTCTCCTCTGTGGGATACTCCAGTGTCTCATGGGCATGGAAAAATGGAAAACAACTGTCAGAATTCAGGACATCCCTCTGGCTGTCCTGGATTGCCAGGACCCTGCCAGGGGGCTCAGAGGCCTTGGCACAGAGCCCAAGATGCCTGTGGTTTTGATTATGACCCATGGAGAAAATTACCAACCTTATATGAGGATCTGCAGGCCACAAAAGTATAAGTAGAATAATAATCTGTTTGTCACGGGGTGAAAAATAGATTATTTGGTGGTTTTAGAATGGGGGTTCAAAGGGCAAGATGGAGGAATCTGGGCATGTCCAGCCTTTCTCCTCCTTCTTCTTGGCCTCCATCTTCTGCTGTGATGGTGGCACTTTTATATTGGTTCAGAGTAGAAACTCACTGTCTAACATCAGTGATAGGGATTGGAAAGTAATTGTAAATATTGTACACGTAGCTTTTAGTATAAAAATATAACACTGCCTCTGAGGATGGTCAGTGTGCCTCTGACTGTCTTGCTGAGTGGACCTCAGCAGGCCAGAGAAAGAATTTTATAGATAAGAGTCAATGAACAACCTTGAGATCAAGAACTGAAGAGTTCTGTCTCCTTCTTCGACAGCCAGGCTGGGAAAAGAGATTTTCTAATGTGAAAGTGGGGACTCAGGGTCTCTGACCAGCTAAAGCCCCCAGAAAAAACCTCCTCAGGCAATGGTCTATAGCTGTGGGTTTTATCCTCCCCAGTGCAGACTCAAACTGGGATTTCAGGAAATTGCAGAGGAGACATCCAGCCTTGCTTGCAAAAGGAGGATGGGACTGAGTGGGTTGGGTCAGAAGATTATTTTACCATGAATACAAAGTAATTTCTCCCTAATTTCTAATATGTATGCTAAGGAGCTCAAGGTTCTCTCCAGGCTGTACAGGGATGTGCCTCTTTTCTCTTTTTAAAAATGTGCAACAAAGTAATTTCAAGCTTTTCTTTTCTGTTGAATTTTATGCGCTTTCCATTAGACCTTTTAAAGGGAGTATAACAGAGCTCTTAGGCAGTAATTAATCCTTCCTTTTACTTTTAAGAAATGGATGTGACCAAAGGCTGCAATTGTAATGACTGCTGAACATGGGTAGAGAAGTGAGATGTCTCCAGGACAAGGACTGATTTCCAGAATCTGACCTGTTCTCCACCATCACAACCATGTTAGGATCAAGGTTATCTACTAAAACTAAGGTCTTGATTTTGGCAAGCAGAACATTGTTTGACAAGCCTAAAACATTAAAAGTGACATTTTTGCATGCTAAATGTCCACTCTAGGCTAAAAATATTTTGGAAGATTTCAGCCAAGACAGCCCATCTTACCACTAATCATTTGAAAGCTATGCTATCAAAGCATATTTCATCCTCAGGAGATCAGGCAGAAAATAAAAAAGCACATGGATATACACAGAGAAGGCAAATCTCCCTACTGACCCTTCTTGAGGGCATGAGCATTTCTCCACATGACGCAATTTTTATTTTCAGTTTACTTAGTGGAAAATGGCTCTAGGAAAAATATAGGAACAAAAGACAACATAAATTTTAATGTTCCTTAGCTTTTGTGCACTCAGCTTTGCAACCTTATTTCAGGAAATTAATGGAATTGTTCTTCAGTGTGATTATTTATTTGTAATAAGGATGTGCAAGAGTTTATAAATTGTAATGCTGGTAAACAAGACTTACATTCCTGGCCTGGGAAAAACAGGCTTTTATATTAACAGCTACTGTTGCAACATTTTGTTGTTCTTTCATGTTCATGAAGTCATTTTTCTTTACAGCCACTACAACAGCAAATGGTTCTGTCATTAGGCTCTTCGCAGAAATTTACTGTGATTTTATTGAAATGGAAAAGACACAGTGCTTTGAGACTTTAAAGGATTTCTTAATGCACTTCACTAATTTCTGCTTTATTTGAAAACTGCTCTTCAATAGTAACACAGCTTCCCCTGCCTGAAATAATTCCTGTTATTGCCACCTCTCTATCCCCAGCCATAGAATGGGTCTGCTGGCTTATCAGATTTAATCTCTAAAAAGCAGCAAATAATCAAAATCTGTCAGAAATATATGTGCATTAACATCTGATTTAGCCCACAAAGACAAGGAATGGAGTGTGAAGAGTATGGCTGAATAGTCTAATGAAATTTTAATGGAACTTCAGTTCTATTTATTGGATCTGTATTTGTCACAAAGTTTATTTCTTTGGTTATTTCAAAAATTGTCAGTGTTTAACAGAATTCTGACCATCCTATCATACTATCCAGAGCAATTCAACTGCATAGGCCACAGCGTCTGCAATTTTCCCTCTCCAAGGGGAAAAAAATGAACAAAACTGCCAAATAATATGTGATGAGAGGAAAAACACAAAATAGAATCGTACATACTACTAATACTGGAATTTCATGTTCTGGAAGACACTGTGATGACCACAGTGAAGGAAAAAAAAATGGTATCGTGTGGTCAACCTATTTTTGTTAGCATGGCTTATTTCCAGTTGTATTTCTATTACATAGAAATTTTTCAGCCATGACTCATTATTTTATGCCCGGATATTTCTGCTTCAAGTAGCTTCTTTTCTAAATCCATGAAGAGCTCACAGGAAAGGTAACAAAAACTGAAAACAGAATATCAACAACCAATGATCAAAAGAGTCTAGATTAGCTCTGTACTAGACCACAGGAGGAAAATATTCCTCTACCAAAAATCCAATGAGGTTTGGTGCCTTGAATAAGATAGACAAGATCAACATCAGTGCCCACACTGAATCACTAAAACTTGTTCTATAAATATGTTTTTATAAAACTAGAGACTAAATAGTCGGCTGCTTTGTTTCATGTTTTACAGCATCTTTACAATAAAATAGTATCTCTGTGCTATAATCTTACAGATAAAGGGCAGAAAGACTGAGATTTTGCCATATTTCATGTAAGAACAGAATTAAACACCTTTTTGTATTGATACAAATTCTTCAAATTGAAAATTTGGCAGTAGTATTTTTCTGAAAGCAGGCAAAAGAACAAAATCTGCAGATTTCCTAACATCTTGACACTTACATCTACCTAGAAATATGAATATTGAGATACTGCAATGCTTCTGGATCTAATCCTCATTTGGAGAACTTTTAAAAATGTTTTTAAATGTCTTTCCAAACTCTGGGATAGAAATTTGCACACAGAGTCACATCCTTGGTATTTCAGGTCCTTTTGCCATCCTCTGATCTTAGTTCAGTGAAAAGGAAAAAAATTATAATGAAAGATTATTTGGATGCTTTGTTCATACAACTTCTATCTGTAATCCACTTTGCTTTTATTTGATTTATTCTATCCTATAAAAGGAAACAATTTCAAAGAGAAAAAAAAAAAAAAAAACCCATATAATCAACCAAAAAAGGGTTGAAAGAACTGAGATTCTAAAGAATCTATTCCAAGCGAGCAGAAGTTCAAAGAAGAAATGCTGTGTTGTCAGATGGAAAGGAGAGATTCAGATAACTCTTCACAGAAAGGGATTTTGGATTAGAACATTGTAATTAGTAACCTTACTGTAGTTCAATAATCAATGCCAAAATCAGCAATTAAACAGAGAATAATGACAATGGTTAAAGAAAGTTTTTGTAACAAAAATTATATTGGACTTGTCTTTTGTTGCTGAACCTGGAGAGTTGCATCAGGTTTCCCAAAAGCGTCTTCTGCTGGCACTGCCTTAAATATGGGTCAGCAGTTTCCATGCCCATGGGGTGATTATGACTGTCAGGAGGAGGAGGAAAATTTACTCCTGCCCCAGGCACAGGTGTGTGTGTGTGATTTTCATCCATGACTGGAGGAATCTGAGGGGCTTTTTCTAACGACAAAGGCACATCCAGGTGGGACAGGCCTGACTTCCTAACAGAATTTATTTTGTGAGAATAGGAGTTTAGATCCAGCAAAGAGCTGAGCCATAAGACCTCTAAAACATCTTGACTTCCAGTGCAAGTGCTTTCCTCACCTCTGTGGTCCTGGCCCCAGCTTGGTACCCCCCTTCTGACACTAAGTACAAGGAACAAAGCTCAGATTGGTGTGCTTGAAGGTTCATTTCCTCTTCAGCAGTCTCAGAAACAATACTTGAAAACGTCTGTAGAATTTTCAGGAAATCCTAATATATAAAAATATTACATGAAAAAGCAATAGGTTTGAGGGAAGCTGAGGTTTGCTCTGATTTTTTTTTTTTTTTGCCTTCTTCACACAACAGGGTTGGGGAGCAAATAACCCAAGATTGGCCAGTTCTAACCTACCCTAACACAAATCACCCTGGAGATTCATTAGAACATCTGTAAAAGAGAGGGGCTAAGTGACTTCTCTTAAACCTCAAAAGCAAAATATTAGAAGTTTTTATAAAATGAGAACTGTCTTTCTGTGTCAGAACAATCAGGGTTCCATCCTTCCTGCCTGACATCAGAGGAGTTCAAGGAGATGCAGCATTTTGGCAGGATTTATGTATTCAGCACAGACATATGCCTGAAAAAGACTTTTCCAAACTGGCATTGGACATTCTCCAAAGGCAGCTCCAGCAGAGATCAAGGTCTGTCAGAGCCCAGAGCTTGTCTCAGAGACAATTGTTGGAAAAGCATGGGGTCTCCAGGGACAAATAGCTAAGGAGTGTGCTCATGATCAGTGTCCTTTATTGCTTCCACAGGCCAGCTGCCTCAGTCCTTGGGCAGACAGCCCTTATTTCTAGGCAACACCAAATCTGGACGAAAAAATTGAGTGGGACTCTTTCTTGGCTAAGGACAAGTGCTGACAGGGTGTCAGTAATTTGGAAGACAAGAAAAATGTTTTCTCATCAGTACCTGTCTGTCAGGGAGCATTTGGTCCCAGGACACCAGCAGCCTACTTGTGGCTCCTTGTTAGGGATTCTGCAAAGCAGAAGGGTGTAGGGGGATACAGTATGGGTAAATTAAGGTAATGTAGAATGTAATCTTGTCCCCCAGTGAGTTGCAGACGGAACCAATTACTAAAGACTAGGAGCAGGCTAGATGATAACAGGCAACACCTGTAGCAAATAAGAACAAGTGGTATAAAAGAGTGGGTTGGTGGGAACTAGGTGTCAAATGATTGCTGCAAGGACCAGGAACAGTCAGTGCTTAGAGGAGCAGTGTGTGAGAAACATTGAGGAGGTATGAAACTTTGATGATATAGAATCCTTGCGCTATAATGATAATAGAACTCTTGATATATGCGGCAACAAATGGTGACCCCGATGTGATTCAGGACCTGTGGATTAAAATACTAAACTGTATGACTGATATGATTTAGGATGTGATTCAGGAAAAGACCTTGTGATTTGGGAAAAAAAGGACTTGAATACTAAACTATATTGCCCCGGGATTTGGGATTTAGGATTTGGGAAGCTATATTGCCTTGTGGAGTCAGGGCTAAACCATATAACCCCGCGGATTCATGGAAGCCGGATTTGAATACTAAACTATTTGCAAAATGTATCAATTACAGCTATTGGTGTTTGGTAAATATGAGTGTAAAAGACCCTAAAGATAAGTTCTTTGTAAACTGGGAAAAGCTATAGAACTGAACTAACATGTAGAAATATATATCTATACTATAATATGCTGTTTGAACACTTGTATAACTCCTAGTTTTAAATGAAATTATACAAATATGTCATAATGTTAACTATGTACATCTGGAAATGCTGCAACTCTGTGGTTAAAAGAAAAAGGGGGAATTGTAGGGGGATATAGTATGGGAAAATGAAGGTAATGTAGACTGTAATCTTATCCCCCAAGGAGTTGCAGCTGAACCAATTACTAAAGACTAGGAGCAGGCTGGATGATAACAGGCCACACCTGTAGCAAATAAGAACGAGTGGTATAAAAGAGCAGATTGGTGGGAACTGGAGTCAGATGATTGCTGCAAGGACCAGGAAGAGTCAGTGCTTAGAGGAACTGGCTATGAGAAACATTGAGGAGGTATGAAACTCTGGCAATATGGAATCCTTGCACTATAATGGTAATAAAACTCTTGATATATAAGATAATGGAAGGGGACCAAAGTCCTCTCAGGAAAGACTTTTAGATGACCACAGACTGCTGAACACAAGACACTGGGAGAGGACACAGCCAGGACAGATGACAAGGGTCATCCCTAACATAGGTCCTCATGCTCAGTATATAAAACCAGGAGAATAAGAAAGAGGCAAATTAAGAGTGATTGCTCAAACCTGCCTGCCCACAGGAATTAGGGAATGAATTCCTTGTTTTGCTTTTGGGCATGACTTTTGCTTTATCTATTAAACTGTCTTCATCCCAACCCATGAGTTTTCTCACTTTTCTGCTTCTCTCCCCATCCCACTGTGGGAGAGAGATTGAGTGGCTGCATGGGTCTTCTTGCCAGCTGAGGTTAGACCACAACACTCCTGTAGATATTATTTTATTATAGTGATATGTTTTAATAGCCTAGACAAGAAGCAAGGAAAGCTATCTTGGTGCTATAAATTGGACAGATTAGCTGTAATGTTATATTTAGTATAGCACAAAATAGATGTGCTGGCTGCTTCACTCAGACAAGGAGCATTTTCTCTTTCTGTTTAGTGGGCAGCAAATCATCAGCCTAGAACTTGTGCTTTGTGTTCTTAAAATCCTTATTTAATTTCTTTTTGGTTTTAACTTTCTTTTTGTGGACTCCTTGTTGCAGACATCACACATACTCTTGTGATGACTTAACCATGAATAAGGACCAAATTCCCACCCAGCTTCTCACACAAAAGTTAATCATCACGAGAGTGGGGAAAACAGGATGAGAAAGCTCATGAGTTGAGATAAACAGAGGTACATTACTCTGCTTACAGTCATTGCCAAAACAGGCTCAACTTTGAGAAAGTTATCAGCAGTTAAATGCTCTGCCCAGGGAAGTGGCTGAGTCATTGTCCCTGGAGGCATTTAAGAGATGTGTAAATGTGGCACTTGTGAACATGGTTTAGTGATAGGCTTGGCTAAAGCTGGCCATAATGATCTTAAAGGTCTTTTTCAACCCAAATGATTCTGTGATCCTAATTTGTCGCATATTAAACCAGATTTGGGTAGTGAGGAATAAAAAGCTAGACCCTTTTCTTTCCCAAGCGTAACTTCACTCTTTGCTCCATGACTGATAGTAAATGATATGTATTTAATAACTTTATTGAGTCTTTCAAATCATAGGATGGTTTGGCTTGGAAGGGACCTTAAAGAGCACCAAGTTCCAACTCCCTGCCATGGGCAGGGACGTTTTCCCTCATCCAGCTCACTCAGAGCCCCATCCAGCCTGGTCCTGAACACTGGCAGGGGTGTTCCATTGGGAAAACAAAACTGTTTGGGGCTCTTCTGCTATTTGTCTGGGGTTTTCGCTGTTTGTTTTGATGTTTTTGGTGGTTTTGTTTGTTGGTTTATTTTGGGTTTTGTGGGGTGTTTTTTTGGGTTTAAATTCTGGTGGTTTGGTGGGGGTGTTTTGTTCTTTGGGTTTTGGTGGGGTTTTTTTTGGTTGGTTTGGCTTGGTTGGTTGGTTTTGTTGGTGGTTAGTTGGTTTGTGGTATATTTTGTTTGTTTTGGTTTATTTTGGGTTCCTTTAATCTTGTTTTGATTTTTTGTGGTTTTGTTTTGATTAGTTGGCACAGTTGCTCCCACTGACCAATTCTGAAGCAGCCTGTGTTGTAGAAGTGGAGAGCTGCTATCCCTGTGCTTCTTCAACAGTGCCTTAAATTATAATTTCAGATTTATTAGTGGAACTCTGTGAATTGTTGGATGTCATAAGGGCTAACCCCTGTGTTCCTGCCTGATTTAGGGTCTTTGCTATTATACAAGATGAGAAAAAAAAAGTGCTGTAATTTTGGTTATGAGGTCTGACTTGGGTATTTGTGATGCAGGACTGCATTAGGTGATTTGATTTTCCACTCTGACATGGTAATTTGAGATTAAAACAGAATTAGTGCTGGGTTTTTAAAACTGAGAAAAATCATTGCTAGACTGTTAAATTTAACATCCTGAAGCCTTATGCTTCAAACTTTCTTATTGATTAGCCTGCATTACTTTATTATTTTTTCCTACAAGTCCTTTTGTACCTTATTGAGCCAATTATCTTCCAGGTGGGAAACTGAACTGTCTGGGATATTGTAAAGCTCCAGGTTGTCATTCTGATCAGTGCAAAATTAATTTATAATGTACACTGGATAGAAAAGGCTCAAAGAGGTTTGCAGCAATGTCACTTTTGCATGTTGTGCTAAATCCTTTTCCTGCCCTGTGTAGTACCTGAAAGAATTTGGCCTTTGATGTTCTTTATTTAGGGGCTGTGTCTGGGCTGGGTCATGTAGCAATGAGTGCATTTGCAAATTTGTGTGCAACACTATATTTTGTCATCCTAAAAATGCCATTTTCTTCCAAAAGGGGAATGAAATCTGTTTCATGGTGTACAGAGTTAAAGGGTAGCAAGGGAAAAATTTGGTTCTGTTTCTTTTTCACTTCATAAATATGGATGTAAAAAACAGAAGTTAAACTTTGTATGGTATTCTATGAAGTCTGTATTTCCTGAAATGCATGAGTAGCATTTTTAGATTTTTGCTCTTTTGCTTTCCATTTAATATATGTGTATACGTGTGGTAACTGGAAGTAATTCTTCATTTTCTGAAAGCCAGAGAACTGTCAGGAGGTAAAAAAAGAAGCATTATAAAAGAAACAACCCAAATCCAACAATTTTTACACCTCATTCAAAGAAAAATAAGAAAAGCCTAACATTTTACATGAAAAACTAAGGGATTTGTTGCTCAGTCTCACAAAAATGCTGCATGTCAGTAGTGTTTGGTTTTCTAATATTGGTTCATTAGAAACCTCATTATTTTTCAGTTCTGGATTTCAAAATAGATCCAGATTGCAAGCAGTAATGTACCAATATAAAACAAGTTCTGCAACATTAAAATATTCAGGCATGGAGCATAATGGAGGAAAGCTGGGAAAAGCATTGGCATCAAGTGGAAGAACAGCAGTTAGGAACTGGATATTTGAGTATTACTGTTGCTGTTTTTAATGAAGGGATGGGATTATTGTTGGATTAAGAATGATTTATTGTTCAGATAAACATTAGTTTTAGAGATTAGTTGAGATTTCAGAGGAGTAAGTAGTTGGTTATAGCTTAAATTAGTTACAAGTTTTTGTTATAGGAGAATATATAACTTTCTTACTAAATAGACAGATGCTGCAATTTTTTTTCTTTAACTTTTTACCCTTAATTAATTTTGCTGTACTGTGGATACTTTTATCTAACAGGGTGTTGTATGTACACACATGTTTTTATTATAACTTCTAGATTCTTAATTTACTCTATACAATCATCTTACTATATCATAGTCCTTTCACACTCTTACTCAATATAATTTTTTTCTTAAGGTATATTCTTACCTATAACTATAGAAACATAAGTTTATGATTTTTCTACTTAATGTCTGTGTACTTTATTTTTGCATCAATCCAAGCTCCTTCCGAGGCTGCAGATCAAACCCTCTTGAATCTGTGGAAGTTTCTGTCTTTCCATTTCCCACATTTGAGGTTCAGATTCAAGGATGTGCTCCATGAGCTGGAGTTTCTCCTTTAGGCTTTTATACAAGGTAATGCAGATATTGTTGATTTGCCTGTGCTCGAAATGTGTGTGTGGAGGGGCACATAATTTGTCCTCTAAGCTTTTAGCTGATAAAAATCTCTCAGAGGGAAAAATTTTACAGCTGAAGGTTTCAGTGAGGAAAAGTAGATGCAATAGGACTTGGGGCTTTAATCCAATATCACTTGAAGTTAATGGAGAATTATTGTGTTCCTGAGTGGGTATGGAATTACTGATGTGTACTCTGAAAGTTCAGATGGTTTCCTGTTGATGTTCCAGGAGTAAATTGCAATTCTGTCTGGTGGAAAAGAGTGGCTCGGATGTACCACAGCTGTTTTTTTAAACAAACACTGGTTATTGCATTTCATGTACTTGTTGACTTTTTTCCCTTTCCCCTCTCCTCTCCCCTCTCCTGCAGAAGACCATATTTCACTCCAGATTTCAGATTTTTTTAACTAATATTGCTACAACACTATTTCTTTCTGTGTTTTTCTAAAATATTATTTCCACTAAAATATGTATGTTTGTCTCAGTAATTTTCATTTTTCACATGAAAATGTGACACACTCATCACTGAAATGTCTAATGGTGTGCAGGTTTCAGTGAAAAATAGTTCAAAACTTGGCAACAGTGCAAGTTTTGGAGTTACTCTGCTGTTCCAAAAGATGTATGGGCACTCTGGAAGCCTTCAAATACGTTGAGCTCTATTAAATGTTTGATGATGCTATCTTAATTACTGACTTGCTATTTCTTATTTTCTCATGTAATTTTTGGTGCATGGTAGTTTCATTAATTATACCAGTTTACTTTGCAGGAGTCCTAAACTGCAGATTTCCTGTGTGGATGTGGCACCTGGGGACAAGGTTTTGTGGTGGCCTCGGCAGTCCGGGGGGAATGGTTGGGTGTCACAGACACATTTTATGAAAAATCCTTTCCTTAGCATTTTTTCTCCTGAGAAGCTGAGAGGCCTCAGAAATGAGATGTAAACAATAATTATCTGCTGCTGTGGAATGCAACAGGTGGATCTGATTGGTCTCATGTGGTTGTTTTTAATTAATGGCCAATCACAGTCTGGTCGTCTCAGACTCTCTGGTCAGTCACAAGATTTTATCATCATTCCATTCTTTCCTTTCCTTGCGAGCTTTCTGATGAAATCCTTTCTTCTATTCTTTTACTATAGTTTTAATATAATATATATAATAAAATAATAAATCAGCCTTCTGGAACATGGAGTCAAGATTGTAACATCTTCCCTCGTCCTGAGACCCCTGTGAACACCACCACAGCTGGGTTTGATCTTAAAGGTCTCCCCAAACCTAAACAGTTCAGGGATTCTGAACTGAGTTGGGAATGAGGGATGGAAAAGTCTGTAACTGTTTATTTTTTTTAACAATGGTCCTGCTGTGGCTGATGGGTCAGGAGTGACAGGCAGCCACTCAATCAATCAATCCATCCACCTTCATGCCCTGATCACTGGAGTGGCTGAGCCTACCCCACCATGCCAACAATGCCCATGGTCTCTCTCCCTCCCTTCCTGCTGTATCCAATCTTCCAGGCTGGGGGGATTGCTCTGCCCTTTTAAATAAAAGCATTTGAGGGAACTGCTGAACTTACAGGAAATCATGGTCAGGCTTTTCATTTGGTTCCTAATGGTGTGAGCTCAGAGGTTGCTTTTATTCCTTTTGGCTCAGAAATTTTTGTTTGATCTACTTACAGCAG
This sequence comes from Emberiza elegans, assembly GCA_024865655.1. Taxonomy (NCBI): domain Eukaryota; kingdom Metazoa; phylum Chordata; class Aves; order Passeriformes; family Fringillidae; genus Emberiza; species Emberiza elegans. The sequence goes on along the minus strand of JALJVW010001727.1, from coordinate 359,121 downwards.
AAGTTCCCACTCCCATCAGCATGACCTGCCCTACACCAGGCAAACAATACTATAATTTCAGAAAAGCCCAGCTTCCAAATAGTCAAAATTGTTCCTTTCAAAAGTTCTGAAAATCAGAGCAGGGTTCTGGCCAAGGTTCAGCAAGGAAGTAGCTGCACAGGGCAGCATCACATACACCTGGTCATCTGTGTTCCTCCACTGAAAAAGTAAAATCTGCTGAAAAGTCTCCCAGTACCTCCAGGACATGTGATTTTTCTCTAGATGGATAAAGTGGGGCTACCAAAAGTATTTGAAAGTGGCTACATTGGTGTTTGCTCTGTCTGAAGGGGAATGACATCCAGATCCAGGAGCTGGCTGGAAATTAGATGGGACATTGCTGATCTCAGTGCTATGAATAAGGCATTTAGAACCAAATTAGACAAAGATGGGCTAAAGGGCAGATGGAGGTGACAAATGTCAGCATAATTGTGCAATGGGGAAAGGGATATCTGGACCTGCATAATAGCTGGTGGAGGATTCAGAGCACATATGTCACTGCAGTCCCTGAGATGTTATGAATTCAGATTTTTTAAAGATTGTTTGGACAGAATGTGAATAACAGAGGCCTAAAAGGGCTTATGCTAACCTGGTTTACTTCCACATACTGAAATCAGGAGGATGGGAAGGAAAGCATGAACTCCCTAGAATGAACTGAAATTATTAGAAGTATTAGAGTTTGAATGTACTTTTTAATTTCAAAAGTGTAATTTGTTGCTAAATAGTTCTTAATAATCCTTCTTCTTGTAAAATGCTTCCTACTTCCAGTGAGGGACAGTTAAAATGGATGGTGCAAAGACAAACTACAGTATTGTCGCAGTATTTGTCCACCCTGTGTGGAACTTGAGTGCTTGAGGTTCAGCCACAGCTCTTAAAGTAAAAGAAGAGCAAAGATGTTACCAACAGAGCAGCAGAATATTTGAAGAATTTATTTGATGCACTGCACAGTGAATAGAAAAACTTGATATTGCATTCAGGTCTGTGTGTGGTGTGTCACTTTAACAGCCATAAATATAAAATAAAAACCTAAGAATGTTGAGCTGCAAGGCTTTGCTCTTCCTGGTATTCAGTGTAAGCAGTTGGCATTGCTTCTTGTCATCAATCATCCTTTTGGTGGGCTAAGCATGCCTAACAAATTAGCTGCTCGTTGCTTATTTGGCTGATATTTTGCTGCTGTGTCAGACTCCATTTGGCTGTTAGAACTGCAGTTTTTTCCAGGTACTGTGTCTTTCTCTCTGGATGGTGCTATTAATAGAATGTTCCTTTTGTGATTTGCAGTTCTCATAATTGCCTTAAGCTCACAGCCTGAGTTTATTCACCTTGTTTGAGTTTTATGTTGTCTGGCTGAAACATCTTGCATATGGAATTTGTGTTTCAGAAAAGCACGGAGCAAGTTATTGGTGCCTAGAGAAGACCAGCATCTTAATCTCTTAAAATCTGATGTAAAATGAGGCACAGACCATGCACTCAGAAATGTGAAATCTAAAGAGACAAGATGAGACATGAACACTCAGAGCAGAAGTGACTGGAGTGAGAATAGAGCAAAAATAGCACAATTACTGACCTTTGTGTGAGAGAGGAGAAAGTGAATGAAAGCAGCCTCTGAGAACTGTTTAAAAAATAAATAAAAAAAAAAAAAAGGCTATATATGAGGGATACTTGAATGTATATGCATGGAGATGGCAGTAATGAGAGATTCTAAAGAATATAGTTTTCTTAATGGATATTTAGCACCAAGAATTCCTAAATCATATTTTTTAGTCATGAAATGACAAATGCACTCAAGGAATGGGCTTTTGCTGATGTAGGTTCCAGGACAGGGTTTAGTTTTCTCACATTCTGTGAATGCAGAAAGTTTTACAATGCTGTAGCAGACTTTAGTATAGAAGTGATCTGCCAGCATGAATTCTTTATGAGTGTTTTTTCCAGAGGGGAAAATGGAAATTATTTGGGATTGATTGAAACATTATGGTGGGGGCAGGTAGAGGTGACTCTTAAGTATTGCTTTTCATACTATTATTCTAACACTCAGAAACAAATTCAAAACAAAAATTCAACTGCTTCACTTCTGGGAGTTTGAAGTGGTTCCCTCGAATGTGTTTAGATGTCACCTGGTTGTATTTTAAAAGAAACTTTTGCTGAAATTAGACCTGATTTGGAAAGTCCATGTTTATTAGCTGAGCTTTGTGACAAAAAGTGATTCACTCATGTCTTTTATTTTCCTCCAAGCCAGCTTTACCTGAAAGTTTTTTGCTGTTGGATCAGGTGCGCAGATCCTACTTAGAGAGCTGACAGAATATGTGTAAACTGTGAGAACACCTGACAGCTGCATTTCAGCTGCAGTGTGGTAGAAGATGTGTGAATAAAACAGAACAAGGCAGGACTACCCCAAGAGCCTGAATTCAAGACAAAATAAAAGACATGAGCACAGTGAAATGATAGAGAAATCTGTTACCAGAATATTTACAGCTGCTGCTGTGTGACCCTTGCTCAGAGATGCTGTCTGCAGAAGTAAGTTGGGTTTTGCTAAGTTTGTTTGTTTGTTTGTTTTGCTGTGGGATATTTTTTCAGTACAGGGAGATGAGAATAGAAAGAAAATCCATCCAGCCTGCATGACTCTATAGCCTTAAATTTCCCCTTAAAAACAACTCCCTAAACCAACCTGAAGTAACTTCTGACTTTCCTTTTATTAAAGAAAAACCCCAGCTGTGACCATGTACAATTTGTAATGTTTTTAAATTGCAACTCAAGCTTTATCAAATGGATTTACATTTGTAAATACCAATATTAAGAATTTAAGTAGCTCAGAAAATAATTATTTTGAGTATTAAAGATGTCCTCGTGTTAAAACAAAAATATGTCTATACCTGACTTCTATTTACTTGTCATTAAAGTGAGATTTACAATGTGTATAAGTCCTTATTCAGTTGAGTGGGAAATTCCTGAGTGTCTAAAATGAGCTTCATAACTCCACACAAATGAGTGGAAGTGGAGATAGAGCAATATAGTTTCTTCAGTGAGAGACAAAGACAGTGTGTAAATTATTGAAAACACAAACAAGAATCAAATTGTACAGCATACATATGTCTAAAAAACCCCAGAGAGACTCAGGTGCTTCCCAGAGGTAGAAATTTAAATAATCTAGTGTTGTAGCTGACTGATACTCCTCTTTCAGAGTAGAAAATATTGTCTTGCCCATCTCTTGAATATTTTTAAATAGCTACAGGAAGGTGGCAGAGTAATGTGTTAGAGAACACATTGGTTGGGAATAGCTTCCACAGCTTTTATTGAAACTGGATCACAGTGCAGCCAAGAATTCAAGGATCATGGTGCCATAGAAACAGCAGAATCCAATGAAACAATGACCTGTGGGTGAACAATCTCCAAACACATTCCACATGAGCACAACACAGGAGAAGCAAATGAGATCAGAATTGTTTTCCTTTTTCTCTGAGGCTTCTCAGCTTCCCAGGAGAAAAATCCTGGGCAAAGGGATTTTTCAGAAAATATGAATATGACAAACCAGGGCTTCCAGTGACACATGGGGGAAACTGAATTCTGCATTGACATTAAAAGCCAAAAATTTTCCTTGTGACATACTCAGAAATGTCTCTTCTTTCCTTTTGGACACCATGGTATATTCAGAGAGGAGCCAACTGTACTGTGCATGTATCAGAGAGATACAGATGAGAGATTGTGTATTTGTCACAGTGCACAAGGCAATTAGTCAAGATATGAGTCAGGCATTTCTCATTACTAAATTAACCAATTGTTAGAGCTGGGCTGAACTTTTCAGCCAGAAAATGCTAAGCAGAAAGCTGCAAATTCAAATTGATGAAGAAATAACACAAGTTCTATGTCAGCATTGACAAGTACTTTCCATTAGTAAATGTGACCTTAAGAAAATCAGAGATAAATTGAATTATTTAATTTAATCTCATCTTGACTGCAAGGTTTTCATCTTTATTAATCAAACTTTTTTAATGATACATAACCTCTCTCTTGGTTGTCAATCTTCCAGTACAACAAATATTACTACAACAAAATTATAATTTTTGTAGCTACTTGAACTTTTCTTTACTTCCATTGTAAAATATGTATCTTATTTGCCTTAAAATCCTATTATAATAGTGATCATTTTGATGAATCACTTGATATTTTGGACAAATTGGTCACCATTATTGTCCAGTTCTGTGTCAATGCTGTTGATCTCCAGCCAACAAGAGATGAAAAGGTCTAAAATGACTTTTTTGGGGAAAAAAAGAGCTAACAGTATGTTGCTAACTAATGAATAATATTTTAGATAGTAGAGATACAAAATTTTTGTGCAAAAATGATTTTTTATAATTTGGTTGGTACTTGCTGAGACAGCAGCCAGAGCTAAAGATCAGAAATTTGAGGCACTCAGCAGTGACAACAGAGAGTAAACCCTGCTATCAAACCCAGTAATTGGGCAAAACAGTAATTGTTTGCTTGAGAATAAAACAAAAACCTAGGAGTGGAGCTGGGCTTTGGAAGGTAAGTTAATTAAATGCTGCTGAAGTGAGACTAAAGCTCTTTTTTCTTCTAGATTTGTATTATTGCCTCCCCAAATGACTGTGGTCATTAGGAATAAATATCTGGTGTTTACCCTCAGCACCAAGGTTATGTAAGGAGTCTTAGTTGAAATGCCTTTTAATAAACCATGCCTTGGTGCACAGAAAACAAAAATACAGGGCTCTGGTTCTCAACTTATGTTATGCAGAGTCACTGTATTGCACAGGAGAAGCCCAGAAACATAAATGTGATGTGAATTTTGCGCCTGACTAGTTGATTAAAAGGATGCTTTAGTGGCTGCTGCACACTTTATGCATTCTTATTATCCTGCAATTGCACCACGAGGTCTGTATCTAAATCCAATCTCTTTCCAACATCAGCAGCAAGTTTAGTATCATGGCAAAATTATTAGAGACAGTTTAGCTACTGGGGATAGACTGAGTGCTGTTAGTGCTGGCACTGCTGTGGTGTTCACTGTGGTCTGACACTGTCCCACAGGGTTTCTGCATCAAAAACAGGAAGGAAGCCCCATGGCTGTTTTGGATGTCCCTTAACAGCAGCCCAAGAGCAGGGGATGCTTGTGTGGCCAGTGCTGAGTTGTCTGGATTTGCATCAAGGCTGTCACCATCTCCTGAAGTAGCTTTTAAAAACCATTCCTTGGTTGTGGCTGAAGCACAGCTTCAAATGTGCTTTCACTGGAGTGGGAGTCTTTATGTATGGAGGGTGCAGCTGGTGAATTTCTGTTCAATAACCACAGCCCTTATCCTTATTCCTGAAAGGAATGCCCCCTATTATGCAATGAAACAAGAACATTTAAATGGCCAGGAAATTCTCCTATCATTCCCCCTGAAATTCATTATCAGGAGAGGTGTCTACCTGAAAATGTAGCTGGAATACAAGGACCCCGTTGTGGTTTAACCCAGCAGGCAGCTCAGCACAGCACAGCTGCTCACTCACACCCCCAGTGTGTGAAAAGAGTAAAAATGTGTCTTGTGACAAAGGCAATTTAATAGTAAAGAAAGGAAAGGGAAAATAATGGCAAAAGAGCATAAAAATAAGTGATAGGATCACAAAACTAGTGTTAGGACAAGGGGTAATGGCTTTAAATGGAGAAAGTAGGTTTAGGCTAGATCTTACAAAGAAATTCTTCCCTGTTGAGGTGCCCCATCCTTGGAAGTGTTCAAGGCCAGGCTGGATGGGGCTCTGAGCAACCTGGTCTAGTGAAAAGTGTCCCTGCCCGTGGCAGAGGCCTGGAACTTGATGATGATTAGAGCTCATTCCAACCCAAACCATTCCGTGATTCAGGAGGCACTGGCCCCACACCCACTGACCAAAGCCTGGCCACACCCTGGGCAGTGACTGCCACACCCAGCCAGATTTACACACCTCCTCTATCACCTGTCCCTGCAGTTCAATCCTGTTCTAACTATTTGTGGATTAGCCAGAAACTGCAATTACCAGAATTCCAGAACAAATTGAATCAGTTTGTTTATCCCTGTCTTGGCTACCTTAGTTTCCTGATAAATTTTTCTAACTCAGACCTCATCCTTTCCTTGGTTTCTGGCTCACTGGCAAAACTCTGCACTTCACTGCAGGCTTAAAATAAATATTACAATCCCTATTACTAAGTGGAACTTTCACCACACAAGTTATTTCTCTCACTTGGGTTGATACAGATATTTTTTAGCAACTTGAACATTACCCTGATTTTCACATTGTGTCTATACAGGTGTGCCCTGCTTAGGGCCTCCTGTCCACCAACCCCTGATAGCTAATAAAGCCATAGCCACTCCTGTTTTTGATACCCCAAAACTTTCCATTTGATAATAAAATCAGCAAGTCTCCTATGAAATGCCTGCCCCTGAGACAGCTGAGTATAAGCGGCTTTCACAAGGAAGCTCAAGAAAACCTTTGGAAAGATGCTGTAAACTACCTGTTCACAGAGGGGGATTCTGCTAAATCCACATTAAATTTAGCCTAAGCCTAAAGCATGTAATTTTAATCTTCTCAAAGTCCTGCCACCTCTTTTTAATATTTATAAATGGGTTACAGGAATACTCAATCATTTTTAATCTAGTTAAACCTAACAATATCTTGTGGTGAGGAGTTGCACAACTGAGATTCTATTGCAAACTATTTGCTTTTAATCAATTCCAAAATTGCCCATATGAGACCTTTTTTGTTTGCAAAGGTTTTGGCTTAAAGATGAACTTGGAGCAAAGTCTGATGCGAGAAAAAAGGAGCAAGTTGAGTTCTGAATCAAGCTCTGGAACATTGTGGCAACTCTTTTTTGCATCAGCATTTGGTGGTTTTGAATGCTTATTTCAGCTCATGTTTTCAGTCTGTCTTAGCTCATTCATCACCAAGAAAAATCATTCGAGGGCAAAAAAACCAAAAAAAATAGGTATGGGGGAAATAATAGAAGGGAACTTATGTATGGGCAAAGGTGGAGAGGGGTTAAAAGCCACCCACCCACTTCTCACTGTGAAGAGGAAAGGTCAAACAAAAGAATATATCTTATTTTATCTGTTTATACCTGTCTTGTTCCTCAGGGCGTTGTTACCTTGCAACGCTGTCACCTCTGTGCTACAGAAGGAATAGGTAACTGCAGTTAATGTGCTAAATCCAACCAAAGTGCTTGAAAGAAGCTGCATTTTCAATAGTGTCAAGAGACTTTGGGAAAAAAACTACTTTAATTTCATTAAGTCTTGTGTAGGGCTGCAGAAGGGAGGCAGAGCAGTAGAGGCAGTGCATCCTTTTATTGTGGCAGTGTTGAACATAATTCTGCAGGGGGAGAAGAGTGTGAACAAAGGACAGCAGTGGCAGTGAGTGTCCTTTTCCTTACACCACCATTATACCTTATTCAAGGTTAGACTTACATTAATGCCAAATATGCTTTTAAGGTTTATAGAATATAAAGAACGCAATTTGAAGCTGCAGTGACTGCATTGCTGTGAAAATTAGTTCTGTCTTCAGATAGTATTTCAGTGGGGACATTCCTGAGGGTATACATGGGTGTGAAACCCCTCCCTGGCTGGTACTGCCTTGTGGCATGCTTGTATTTGAATGCATATATTTAATTTTTAAATGCAAAAATAAGCCTCTGCCTGTAGTTCTGTGTATCCATGTTTCTCAGAGGCCACTCTTGCATTGCTTTTCAGATAACTTTTCCTGTCCATGAACTGTGTTCCCTAAATTGGGAGTTAATTGAACTTGCTTGCTTGAGTTCCTGACCAAGATGTTCCAACTTGTAGGAAGGCTGTCACTGAGGGATGGGTGCTTGTGCATAGGTGGATACATAAAATATGTATATCTATGCAAGAACAGTGTGAATCCTCAGCTGTCCTAGATGTGGTGAGACACAGTAAGGCGTCTCGGAAGATCTCGCGATGTCACGGGAAGAGAGCTGAGATTCTTTTCTTCTCCAACCTCTCTCTTGATAAGATCACTCAAGAATGTAGCTCCCCCTAGTTTTAGTAAAGAATTCTACCAACTCCGTTAGTTTTCTACTCTCTTTTGACTATGGATGGTAATATAGGGCTCCTCTTATCGTAGCACTGTCCCCTGACCTATATAACCCCTCTGAACAAGAAATAAACGCCTTTTGACCATCTGCCATGTTGGTGTTTGCGTTTTTGTCATAGGCCCGAGCGGCCCTGGAATTTAGAGTCGCCGTGCTGCTCTTCTGAGCCAAGCCACCTGCTTGTCTTTACAATAAAGGCAACACCTAGAATGCCATCCCCAGTGGAAATTAAGTCATGACATAGGTACTGCATGGCTGCATAAAGTCTAATTCTTCATATATGAGAGGATGATGATAGAATCTTTCTGCTGCATAAGTGACAGTTGTGAGTGTAAATCATGACTTTTCAGCTTAGGTTTTCTTTTGCCTAACCATATTATGCTGATACCTCTTTCATCTAAGTGTCTTACAGTTCAAGCAACATAATTGACTTTGTGTAGCTATTGTCATCTCTTTCCTTATGGAAGGACATGCTGGAAATGGAACGTCATGAAACGGGTTTAAATGAGCAGGTTTGATGATAGGCACCTGTACCTGGAGCAAAGGGTGGTGAAAACTCAGTGATTATTGATGTCTACAGGCCATTTTGGGATAACATGTTTTGGTTGATTTAAGACAACCTGGGAGCACTAGCAAAAAATTGCAAGGTGCTTTAGCCTTGCAGAATATGTGGAACAGAAACTGCAGCTGACAAATAAAAAGAAAATCTGCCAATCAAAATGGTTAAAACACTGATTCCCCTCAAGTTATGCAAAATAGAAGAGAGATAAAACTGTACAAACTACCATGACTAACACAGAAATTAGCAATTTTCAGAGGATGTCCCTGTGTGCATTTTGAGAAACTTGAGAAATAATTTTTATTGAAACAAATAACATTTCTAATTTTTTCAATCTTTCCATTTTCATTGTACTTTCTTCTGTCTAGCCCCTGATTCTGTGTGACTTCAGATATCTTCTCTGCAGCCTTTCGTTGCACATGCCTCTCATATAGTTGGCATGGAGAGATTTTTTAAAAGCTGACTTTAATTTACTGGTACTGCATTGCCCAGATCAATATTATTGCATTTGGAAAGTCTATCCTGCCATTAGATTTACCAACCAGAAAATGGAGACCACTAAAAGGCTTGACTTCAATTCAGATTTCTAATAAATCTTGACAAATGTGGATTATGAGGCAGCACTTTTTTTTTGTTCCTTTGAAATACTAAGGAGAATCTCCAGTATTTTGCAGGGACTGCTGTATCACTGTCACACATGATCCTTCAGCATAGAATTAAGTAATTATGTGTGTCTTGCAGTGATTTAAAGCTAATGCTTTCCACTTTACTCATGGAAAGAGATGCAAGCAGTGTAACAGAACTGCCCACAACTGAAGCAATCAGAACATAGCATATAACATCGATTTATAAATTTTGTTTTCTTCTCTTTGTATACTTAATTTTATGAGTACCGTTAACCAGTAAATGTGTTAAGAAAATGGCCATCCTCTATTTATGTGTTCAAATTTCTCATTTCGGTCACAGAGGTACGTGCCCTGGTTGATACTCAGTTCTCAGATGGGGTTTTTGGCACTGCTTGTTTTAATTCAACCATTAATACTGACTCTGATTTTCCTTTCCATTAATCCAGGATAACTACTTGTACTTTCCTTCTTTGCCTGTATTCTCAAATCACGTTCCCCTTTGGTGTGTTTTTCCTTTTTTATTTCCTTTGGCTGTAAAATCACTCAAATTCATTCAGTGAAGGATGACTGAGAGGAGAAAGTCAAGAAAGTTTGATGTTTGTGTTGCCATAGTGGTAATTCTGATCACTCTTCACTCTGCAGATTTGAATATGAACAAGCAGATTGTGGTGCTGTATAACAAAATGATGAAGCCCTATTTCTCTCCCTAAAAATCCATTTTTGTTTTGATGTTACCCTATTGAACCAATGTTTTAGAGTTACATGAAACCTTTTCATTATAATTTTATATATTCATCTTGAAACAAGGAGAAATTGGTTTCTGTGCTGGTAGCTAGCAATTTCCTGTGCTTAATGTACTTGTATTTGCAAAGAATACCTGCAGTCCTCTTCTTTCCTTTTATTGGCTTCTAAATATATTAGGGGTGAGTTTTTTGGTGGAGATGGGAGATAATATTTAATGATCAATTTCTAATCATCAAAACATGGCTGTGAATTGCTAACTTCTAATGCATATTCCCCATCTGCAGAGCTAAAAGGAATCAGCAAGGTCTAAAAAGCAGATCTTTGTTGCATTCAAATCCAGTGACCATCCACCTGATACTGATACTGCCTTTGAATTTATGTCCTGGATTCTCCCAGTAGATCTGTAAATGTCTATATATGCTCTGCAAACAGAAATACATAGCTTTAAGGTTAAAGAAATGTAATTTTTAATTATGCCCTTCAGAGCATTTATCATTTTTTTCCGAGAGTTATTGGACTCCAGACATTCATGTGCCATATGGATATATATTCCCTTCAATATGAAAATTTCTATATAAATATCACCATCTTCTTTTCTTTGGATCATTTGCCCTGAAAGTTTTAGATTTCCTGTCCAATATTAAGTTGCATAGCAGTAAAATGGCTTGCAAAGTATCTCACTGCTTGAATGGGGTAATTCTGCTTTCCATTTTACTTGAACTGGTATGTCCTTTTATTAAATGTATTAACTATTCCATTGACATAGCAAAGGAATTATAGACTCATTAAAATGATTAGTCATTCACTTTTGGTTTGTTTGGGGTGGGGATTTTTGTCTGTTTGCTTGCTTTTGCTTTGTTGTTTTTTATTTACCTGGAATTCCAAGTTAAAATAGTTCAGCAACAACAAACTTCATCTGGCTCAGAAAAAATGCTGCTGGGGCCTTGAGAGGTTTCTTTCTTTGCAGTCAGAGTGTTGCTACATGTCACAGTGATTCATCAGCTGCAGTGACTGATAGAAGGGATAAATTACAGGTTCTTTATCACTGCCTTTGGCAGACACATATAAAACTTTTATTTCTGTCTAGAAAAGGTGCTGGGAAAAACTCTGTTGTTCATGTTAAATACTTGGTTTTGATTAGGAAGATGCTCAGTGTAGTAGCAAGACTGATTTTGACTTCTTGGTTTCTGGTTCTTAGGATGGTTATTCAAACCGAGGTTCTGCTATGGGATCTTCTTGGTTCATGCCATAGTTGGGCATCTAAATGGCTTCAGAGAATGTGATCAGAGCTTGAGTGGTGGAACACATCTCATGGAGTGATAATTGAGAGTTTATCAGTTTCCCTGTTGGTTGTTTAGCTTCCCTCTGTGCTTGGTAAATCTTACTGAGATGTCTGTGAGCAGTGAGTGTTTAGCTCATTTCAAAATTATATTACTCCTGCAGCCAAGTCCTGGATGGTCTGGGGCCACCCAGACTTAAAAACAAATGCAGCCAGGTGAGCCAAACGAGGCTCAGGTCCTTTGCTCCTGGGGTTCCTCTCGAGAACAGCTGTCTTCCTCAACAAATTATCTTGCTTCAGCTGATTTTTGGTGCCTGATGTTCTTACCCGCTGTTTATAATTCAGGACTTTCCACTCAATCTTCCTTGGAGTGCTACAACACTGGGTACTGACCTTGGTGTACATTTGATTGGTACAAGAAGCTTAGGGAGCTGCTCTGTCAGATACAAATTCTACCTGAACACCAGGAAAAGTGATTAAACACTGAACTATTTGTTGCCTGCAGATCTATGTGTTTCATACTTGACACTCTTTTAATTTGGTCCTGATTAATTAGGGGTTTTGTCCTTATTATTTATTTCTTCCTGAAGATGGTGTGGGTTTTTTGTGTCTGGTGGAAAATGAGGACATAACATTCATTTAACTTCACTGAAAAGTTCTAATTAGAAGAATAACTTGATCTTTTTAATGCATACCATTTCTCCCCTTGGAATGGTGTTATGTGAGTTGTTTAAATATCCATGTTATTGATCTACCAATAAGGGGTTGTGGTTTTGTCCAGTAAAGAGAATCTCTGTCAGCAGAAGTTGTAGGGGTTTAGTGTAAGCAATGTCCTGGCTTCTGACTTTTGCCTTTTACTCTTAAAACTCACTTGTGGTCAGGATGACAACCACTCACCCCTAGGCTGAACAGCAAGTGCTAGTTTTATTTTCTTTTACTTCTCAGCCCCTAGTGGCTTCAACCTATTTTTGATTTTCTTTGACTTTTACAAGAAGTTATCAAGATCTCCATCCTAAGTCCTTGCAGGAAGGGCAGGCTGATGGAGAATTTGATAAATTACTTCTTGTAACATGATTTAACTTTCTGAGTATTCTTCATTCCTCCAGTGTTTTTCTCCTCACTTGCTCCATATGTTCACTTTCTGTCAGCAACAGCTGTAAGAAAAGTTTTTGGCACTTGGCTCCAAGATATGTCCAGTTACAGCCACTGTCTTCCAGGCTGAGCACTTCAAAATACAGCCTTGGTTTTTGTTTTTCCTTTGCCAGTCATGCACACTTACCTGTGTGACTCGGAAGTTGAATGTTATACTGTTTACTGTTTCTGAAATAAGTTTTGTGTATAGAGGAGTATTTTTTTCTCTGGGAAAATTATAAGGAAGTGGAATAATGGCACACAATAGAAAGAGGCTGCCTGTGAGAATGAGCAAAAAGGGACTGAAAAATGTAAGGAAGAAATAAAACAAAGCTATTTGAAAAGTGATGGACTAAAAAATAAGTGTTTTTAAGGAAAAGAAAAATTTCAATTTTTAGATGTCCATGGAATAAAAGTCAACTCTCCAGTGCAACTTTTTGATTTCTGAAGATTTACAACAGTTACCTAGTGTTCCACCTTGGCTTTGTCATTATTGGGTTCTTAGTTAATCTTAAAACCAAAAGCCTCTATGTTTGTTTTTTTCCCCTGATACTCTGTAAATCCTTCCTCTGAAGTGAGAAAATGGTATTACCTTTTTTTTTTTTTCACTAAATTAAAAAAGCTAAATGTTTGTTTTGTCATAGTACTGCCAGGGGTGAGTAATTAGGCACTGGCTCTTCATTCTCTCTTGCCTAAGGTTAACTTAGGGAGATTTTCTAAATCCCAGCCTGAAGATTCTTAGCTCTCTTATTACTATATAGTTCCTATCAGTTTAAATGCTATTAGCTGCTGTATGCTCTGGTTGTCAGCACAATTCTGAGCAAGAAAAACTGGAGTAATTGTATGATTCAAGTATCATACCTGTGTTTTTATACGTGCTGTCCAGCTGATTTGGTTCACACAAACACAACACAAAAAAAGCATATTAGTTCTTTGGAAATCAAAGAAATTTGGAAATCAGGAGTAGTGTCTCTTCACAGTGGATAGGAAGTATTTGCTACTCATCAGCTATTCTGTAGTGGCTGCCACACACTTGGCTCTGGACACTGATCTGTAGGTGTTTATGTATCTACATAAAAAAGTTGAAATCTTCCAGTGAATTGCATTTTTTTTCCAAAAGCTGGGGAGCTGGAATAAATTGCACATGAAGGAAAAGAGAGATATTAAGTATTGGAATAAAGAGCTGGTTTGAAATGCAGATATTTGCTCAGACTGAAGAGCCTTCTGTAGCTGATTTGGACCAGAGACTATATATTCAATTCTGAAAATTCAATGAGCATCCTTATCACTAAGCTGTTGAGTGCTCTGAAATATGGGCCATAAACAGAACAAGTGTAAATGCTCCTTCAGACAGCTTCAGATAAATAGCTGAATTGGATGCCTTTCTTCTTGTTTGGACAAGAAATCTCACTCTCAAATACTCCCCATCTCTGCTGTTAAGGGTTTTGTGTGCATGCCATGAAAGATTTGCTGCTGTTCCAGTGGTTACAGCATTCAGGTGTCTGGTTCAAGCCTCTGCACTCTGAAGCTGAAATTGGGCATTAATCTCAGCCCAAAGTTGATCCCCCACTTCGTGGTAAACGCTTTAAGTGCCTGCTCTGAAATAGGCATTTATTTCAACCTTAGAAGACATTAAATTTCTCTCTCTGCAGTCTATGAAAATGTTCACAGCCTAGGAAAATCATTTATCACCCTACTAGGCAGCTGAACAATCTGCCTCTGCGTTCTGACCTGAAAAACTTGATCTGAAGAGTTTCCAAGGAGAGTGAGCAAGGCTAATCCAAATGCCTTAACCTTTCAGTTTAGAATTTACTTCTCTTTGTCTGGCAGGAATCCAGCTAACCCTGCCCCATTAGAATTTACAGTGTTAATAGAATTAATTCAGCTGTGCACAGTCAGTGCCACAGGTGCTGTGTTGTTTACCCAAACTGAACCTGGAACAGAAAGATTCAAAAGATTCAATTGAGGGGAATTCATTTATTGTTGAATTCATATCTTTTATAAGAGAAGTTTTCCTGAAGTGGGGTTGAAACGGGAAGATTGTCAGGTTGGCAAGGAGCAGACAATGAAATAGCAAGTCAATTCTTTTAGTCGCCACTGCAGAGTTTAATTTTCTTCTGCAGTACTGAAAATGTCAAGTGGCAGGCTTTCTCCAGCTTCCATTAGCTGGTTTTAAATGGTGTTATTAGCTAAAGAGGAGGTCAGGGGGAAAAAACACAAGTGGAAGCTATCTTAGCTCAAAGCTCCAGGTAAAAGCAGGTTATAGATGAGAAACTATATATAGTGTCCCAGATTACTGAGCAAAGAAGTGAGCCAGGACAGAAGGAAGGATCCTGACTGTTTTATTAAGTCAGTTTCTGTTTCAGCAACCAAATCTTTCTCCATCTCTGTGTAGGATGGCTGAGTTACCTCTCATTGTAAAATGTCAAAAGGTTGATAACCCAGATTTTTTTGAGGATGATTGAATCTCAATTCTGTATAGAATTCTGACACTTTTAATTAAAGCAAAGAGGCTAAGACTGGGGAAGAAAAAAAAGTTGTTTTTTAAGGAACTTCTAAAGTTGTGTAGCCTTTTCTGCCCATGACTCATGCTGTTAAACAGCCTGTGGCACCAATAATTGGAACTCTCCAAAGACTGTGGTGGTTCTGATGGAAGGGACCTCATCGTACTGGAACAACCATTCTGCAGTGGTGGTGGTGGCACTCACAGATTTGGCTGCAAATTTGTCAAGAGTTAAGCTCAGGGATAGATAAATTCCAAACTGCATGAATGAATCAGAGGGACTTGGAGCCCACCACATTTATATAAATACAGCCCTATATGAAAATATTTTAAGGTTTAGGAATATTTTTAAATCTTCAGACTTTTAGATGATGTATGTTAAAATAAATATTCAAAGATATTTATTTCTTCAAGCATGCGCTCAAGTATTTTGTAGTAGCCAAAATCAGATTGTTAAAGGCATAATGAAGCTTCCTTGTGCCAAAATTAATAGTAACTAAGTTGAAAAAGAAAATTTTGCTAACAAATTTCTTTTCATTTTACACATGGGAAATGAGTCAGAGATTAAATCCCAAAAATTATGCAAGAATAGCATTGGTGTTTGTTGAACTGAAATGTGAAAGCACCAACTCTGAAGGAGGATCATCCTTAGCTCAGTATCTTTCTAAATTAAGAGACAGTGCTCCCATCCCATGCTTCTGTGTTGTGTATTTTGTAGAGAGGAAAAAAATCCATGTTTCACACATCTGCAAGGCAGCAGATGGAAAATAATTATTTCACATGAATCTTTCCTATAAAGTTTTGAAAGGCATTCAGTGTTGATTTCAATTTCTTATATTTATTTCAAAACAAAAAACTTAGAACGATGAAGATACTCTTTGTATCCCTCTTTGAAAATAACTGAAATGGAAAACATTCTGAATATTTGAGGCTTCTCAGTCTTTTTTAAATGAAATACAAAACAGTAACACCCAATAATTTCAGTTCTGTTGAGAAATTTTTGGGGAATGGCCAGGGAAAGAAGTATAATTTATCAAGGTACTGGCATGGATGTCCTAATCAAACAATTTTTAACAATAAAATTTAATCTGAGAGAACCTCAAGTTTTGCCCATCATGTGTAGTCAAGAAACATGCTGTGGTCTTCTCAATTTTATATACAGTGAGGAAAATCAAATACCTTCTTTTTCAGGAGTAAGGGTGACAGATGTTCAGCATGATACTTTTAAACTGTTGATAGGTCTTGAGATACAAAATTCAAGAATGCCTTAAGCACTAAAAATCAGAAACAATGGTGTAGTAAATATATATTTATAGGAGTATCTGAAATACTTATTTCTTCTCCAGGTCTACTGGAATTCTTTCCAGTGAGAGACATCCAGGTAGTAACCTAAAGAAAAAACTAATTTAGATTGAGGAACTTTATTTGTAGATGCCAGAATTTAATATGTAAAATGTAGAGTAGGAGCTGAAAGGGTTCATTTATGAATGCACTTTGTAAACATCTCCATCAAAATGGTTTCAGGAATTTTGGGGAGTAAGAGTTAGCCATATTCCAGTTAAAGTAGTTCAGTGAGTGAGTTATTTACTCACAAAAGAGGAAAGAATGAGAAGAAAAAAAAAAAAATGGGAAACTGCCTTAGTGATGGGATGGATTAGAATCTGAAAGTACCAGTCTTCATAGAACAAATATAACCTAAAGCCAACAGGGACCTAAATTTAAAGTGCTTTCAAACTTGTCATGTTATTCAGTTGAAACCCAGCAAAATCAGGCTCTTAATGATAGGATATGAAATAAATATCACTGTATGTTTTCCAGATGAAAACATTTTAAAGCAGAAGATCAGTAGACAAGTAAGTCAAAGCTGCTTTTTAAATCGATCTAAGTCCAATTAAGTTTGCCTGGATTAGTCAGGGAAAAGGAAGGGAAAAAGAAATCCCTATTGATGTGCTGCGAAGCAAATGCAAATATGGTAGTTTCTAGTTCAGTGTTTTTAAATCCTTAAAGGTTTTTTTCAGATAATCACTTAATGTTCTTGCGTGTTCCAGAGCTGTTGCTTTGCGTTCTCCATTAGAGAGAATTATTAGTAGTGGTTTTGTCAGTTGTGTGTGTGGATGTGCTGAGTGTGTGCCCAGGTTCCTTCTCCTTGACCATCATTCCTGAATTGATTGGTTTATTTCTGCCTGTGGTGGGAGAGTGGGAATTAATAAAAAAAATAAATAAAAAAAATTTTAAAAGTAAGAAAAAAAATTGTATACTTGGAATTTTAAGGTTTTTTTCCACATGAGTAAATAATGGGGATCACTCAAGATTTCTACTACAGTATTAGTATATAGTAATGTAATAATAATAATAATGTCATAATATAAAATAAAAATAAATAATATTGTATGTAATATAGTAATAATAAATAATATAATATGTAATATAGTATAGTCTATTGCAGTACCTGAGCCTTTTCCCTGTGTATGAGGACAGAACCTGCATTGGGGAGGGAAAGAAGGGGAGGAAGGGAGGAAGATTTGGGTAGAAATATGGTGATTATCAACAACAAACTGAATTTCTGTCAGCTCTTGCACAAGGATGATTCACTGGGGACTCACTCACACACAAAGAAAAAAAACTTTACCATGGTCACAGCCTGTGAAACTTTCTGCTGTGGTGACACGAGGTGGAAGTGCTCAGCACATGGGACTCAGTTCAAGGGGTGCTTGGGTGCTGCAATACACACCTTAAAATATTTTCCTGTTCTTCATTTGAGACTCACCTTCCCTCTTGAATCATGCAGTGATTCATCATGTATTTTCCCAGTGATTTTCATGTGTGTCATTGAAGCATTTTTGTACATAT
The DNA here is from genome assembly GCA_024865655.1 of Emberiza elegans. Taxonomy (NCBI): domain Eukaryota; kingdom Metazoa; phylum Chordata; class Aves; order Passeriformes; family Fringillidae; genus Emberiza; species Emberiza elegans. The sequence goes on along the minus strand of JALJVW010001727.1, from coordinate 341,334 downwards.
GGCCTTCTTAATGAGCAATAATGGGCAGATGACCTAGAAAAGAAGGAGGAAGAGAAGGATTTTCTCTTTTTAGAGAAAATGTTCAGTTTATCCTTACTATTTCAATTCCTGCTTATATAAATAGGAAATGTCTATTAAGATTGGAAAATCAAGAATTTGAGGTTGTGATAAATAGTACAAGAAAACTCTGCTGTTATAGGTCAGCCTGTGGCTTTCTTGCTGGGCATGCAAAGCTGTGCCATCTGATGTATATTTTGAAGTCCTATCTCTAATAATCTGTTCCACTACAGTTATAACAAAAAGAGGCAATAAATTTTCCCCAATCCCACAAAAAATCAAGTAAATGCTCTTTATCTATTGCTTTGTGCTGGAGCAAATTAATGGAAGAGTTTGTCATGTAGATTTTGGTGGAGGAGTGATTAAAAGAGCAAGGATTGTTTTATTGGGTATAAGGAGACAAAAAGCAAATGGGATGTTTTAATTATTCTCCTCATAAACATCTTCCTGTTAAAAGTAAGAGGTTGTTGGATAGAAAATTTGTCTTTGCTATGGATTTTAGTAGTGCAGGGAATTTTCTAGTTGTGTTGGTCCAACTTAAGATGTAAAGCTTCTGAAAATGCTGGAGGCATGAAAATAAAACCATTTTTATTAGTTATGGTGTTCCAGTTTTATTGGGACAAGAACATTGAATTTGTAGAAAGATGAAGTTATGCAGAAACTGTTTGCCCATTGACACAAACATCTATATACTTCAATAACGAAAAAAGCTATTAAATAATAAATAAAAAAACCCAATTCCCTAGCATAATATTCACTCTAGCACAATGAACGTAGTACTGGTTATTTTTATGAAAGAAGCATAAACTCTTTCTGTTTTACTTTTACTGTCCAATTACCCGGCAGTGAAGATAAAACTTGCTTTGTACTGCAGCTAATTAATGTGGAGTGTGGGGTTGCTTTTCTGAAGGAACAGGACATACCCATGTGCTTCCTTTGCTCTAATCACTTCTAGATTCTACCTGTTTCAACCAGATTTAATAAAGGAGTTCAAGACAAGATGTTCCTAATGGGCTTTAAGTAACTAGGCAACCACATAGCAGAGATCTCAGACCATATTCATGGCCTTCACTGCAAGAACTGTCCTAAAATTACCTAAAAACTTTCTCAGAAATTAGGAAATGCAGTAGTGAGAAAGAAATGACTGTCCTAATAATGAGAGAAGTTTAAATCAGAGCTTGCAGACTAGTAATCATATGAAAAACTATTGCTGGAATACAAAATCAGGAGAAAGAAACTTCACAAATATCTTTGATATGAATATGTTTGGCAGAATGGGAAAGAATGGGAAAAATAGCAGCAACTTGGGTGGCTTGAAAAGGAGGTTGTCACGTGCAGCCAAGAAGTGATGTGCAGGAGACTAAATGTTATAAAGTGTGCTGAAGAAAAATGTGTGTTTAGAGGAAAAAATGTTGAAATTTGTGTGATATTTGGATACCTACCTCAGCACCATGTTTCAGCCAAAAATTGGTATTTTAGATGAAACAGAGGAATTAAGCTGTCGTATTTATTGCTCCCTTCTTGTAGTTGATTTTAAGTTAAATTCTTCCAGAGGACACAGTGGTTTCTGTGTTTGTTGCAATTCTCATCAAACTTTTTGCTCAAAACCTTGCACAATCTCTGCTGGAGTCTTTGTAAGCTTCCAGCATCCCTTGGAAGCTTCCATCCCTGGAAGGGATTCCCCAGCTCAGGTGAATACACAAAAAGCAGCCTTTTCTCTTGTTTTTCCTGCTTTGCCATCAATCTGGATTGGTCTATGGTCAGTAGCTCTTCTGTGGAAGGAGCCAAGATCAGTTTTTCCCTACCCATCATCTCATTGTCACCCATGTTTTTATGCCTTTTTATCATTTCCTGCCTCAGTTACCTTGTTGCAGTGTGAGATGGTGTAAAAATGCCCCCACACCTCTGACACATCCTCACTGTGATTCTTTGTCCTTATTTTGAAACTCTGTGGGGCAGGAAGGGACAGGAGGTATTTTTGTCCTCCAAGGGTACATTTACTACCTATGTAGTAATTATGGCTTTAAAAAGACCTTAAAAAAAAACCCCAGTTGGTTTGATGCTGTCAAAATATTTTGCTTAAGCATCTAATATTACATAAATAGCTAAGTTTTATCTTATTCTATAGCAGAAAGCTGGGAATAGAATCCAAATGGGTTTAAACAGTAAGATCTGAAAATTAGTTCTTCCAGCCTGAGGTATCAAAGGAAAAATAAAATTAACTTCTGTTTTGAATCTGAAAGAGCCGAAACTTGGGTTTATTGTGGTTTTTTTAGGGATTTTGTTTTTAAATTGGCAAAGCAGGTTCTGTCCAGCTAAAAGGTTTTACTCCTGAAGTGGGCATGAAGAAATGTAACAAATACACCAGTGTATTGCATGTGTGCATGCACAGTCACTTTGAGAAGTGACAGGAGAAAGCATAAAAATAACCAGTGAGAAAAGCCAAAGCACAAAAGGAGACTCAGTCACTGAGGGACAGTGAGAATTACAAGTAGGTTAGTACTAAGAAAAAAGTTAGTAAAGTATCCAGAATATATTCAGAAGAAGGGCACAAATAGCAAATCCATGTGCTGGTGTGGCAAAAGCATTTTCACCATTTTTCCTAAGTTTAGGGGCAAAAACCCCAAGCCATAATTGGGCTGTTACACGGAGGCAGCCACTGAAAAACACACAAGCCATCAGCACAGAATCCATTAACATTTTCTAATTATAATTTAGAGGCTTTTAAACATCTGCACCCAGTAAGCTTCATTCTGGGTACTCAAGAGGTGCCAATGATCTCTAAAAGCAGTTTGGAGAATAAATGAGTAACCAGAGGATTGGCAAAGGGAGAATTTGCTTTTGATCTTTGAAAGGAGCTGGGGAGGGGGGGAAATCTTGGGATTTGTGAGTTGATTAGCTTCAGGTTGTTTCTAAAAAAAAAAAAAAAAGGTTGAAAAATAAGTTATCATTACCAGAAAACAAGAAGGTGAATAATTGTTATGGATTTAGGTCAATTGATCCAGTTTCCCTCCACAACACATTAACAAGTGCTGTAGACAAAGGAGATTGTCAAAACTGCAGTTCTGTTTGCAGGAATTTTTACCCTTTAGTAAGTAATGATAACAATTTTAGTAAATCTTCTCACCTGACATTCTCATAAAGCACCCAGGGATCCATAGTCTAAATATAATTTGAAATATGCCAAGATAGATACAAAACTGTCTTGAAAAACACACGGAGAGTAGTTCCTGGAGGTTTATTATCAAAACAGGAGAATGTATGAAGAGAAGTTTCTTGGAGTTCTTGGATTTCAGACCAATCAATAGTGTAGTCAGCTTTTAGCTGATAGATCATAGCTTGTGGTCATTTGATTTTCAGGGCTGCAGGTACACTGGAAGACCGAGCAAAACTTTAAATTAATTTTGCCAATTTTAAAATAAAGTCTGAAAGCGTTTAAAGGATTTTAATAACTACAGAAAAATGCAAGGTTTTACTCTGAAACACCAATAATGTGTCAAAAATGAGCCAGCAGCCCTGCACCACTTCATCCTGTGTGCCAGCATTATGGTTTGGGATGTGGCATTTCAAGAAGGACAGAGAACACTTGAGTCTGGAAAAGAATAATGGTCTGGAAACCACTAATTATGAGGAGTGACAGAATGACCTGGGGCTGTTGTAATTAAAATGTGATAGAGAATATGAAATCTTCAGTGGTACAGAAAAAGTGATTATGGGATGATTATTCAACTTTTGGTTTTTGTGCAATGAATAACTAAGCTGCAGACCTTCCAAAGGATGCTTTGCAAACCAAAAACATTATCAGGTTGGAGAAAGGTAAAAATATTGACATTAATGTCAGGAAAATCTGGGCTGCAGTTGCTGAAATTTTGGAGAATTCTACAAGGGAGGTCTCTCTTCCTATATCCAGTTTTTACATGGTTTTTCTAACCCATTTGTCACTGACTGCTATTGGAAAGAAAAATATTATGGTAGCTGTGTGTTTGGACTGACAGTGTGGTCTTCTAGGTGTTTCTGTGCTCTAAAAACAGAGTTACTGGGGTGGGCTGCAGTAAGTACAGAACCTTTTGCTTGTGGACATAAAAAAGAAGAATGTTTTCCCTATTTATCAGGTGTTGATTGCAAAGCAGGGACTCCAGCTGGTGGCTAGAAAAACTCACATTAGGCAATTGCAGGGGGAAGAACCACTAAAATGAAAGGCTTGTATAATGACCTGCTAGAAAATATGCAGCCTGGCTGCCAGCTTGGAAGGCTTTTAAGAACAGGTTAGGAAAATAGCTGTCATGAAGAATTGCAAGTATAGCTGGTGCTGCTTTGGAGGAGGATAAACAGCAAGATCTGGAGTGCCTTCAATCCTCTCAGTCTGTGATGAATTTCTCCCTCAGTCTTAGTGAGAGTAGCTCACAGACACTGTAATCAAAACCTCAACATTTTGGGGGTTTTCAGTGAGCTGGTAGCTGAGTGATGACTTGTCAAACCTGTCTCTGACCAGTCTCAGTTGGCAGCAGGGCTGTCAAAGAGCTCAGTTCCCCTTTTAACACCAGAGTGGATATCTGCATTATTCCAAAGTGTGGAGTTGTTTGAGGCCAAGCTGTGTTCAATTATCTTGGTCTGAGGATGAGAAGTGTTTGGGGCTGAGCAGTTCTACACTCAGATGTGAAGCTGATGTACAGCATCTTGATATTCTCCTTGAACTGCAAAAAGAATTAGGAGTTCTGCATTATCCACATAATGAAGTGATACAGGTAGTAAGACTCTGCTCATAAACTCCCATTTTCTCCCAAAATGTGCCTCACACAAAGATTAAATATGTAAAAAGAATTCCAATTTCATTTCTTTCCCTATTTCTGAGGATTTCTTTTCTGCCTATGCTTGCTTTTCATGGGAGTCAAAGGCAAACAATAACTAAAGTTGAAGATGGATGTCATGGCTCACACCTATGTTAACAATTAGAGTACAAAATACACACTTTAGTTCATTATGGAATCTCATGGCATAGAAGTGTCAGCAGGAGAATACTTCAGATTAGTTCTGTAGATTCTTAACTGTGCAAATTTGAATTTGCTGTTTACTTTGAATTTTAATACCCTCAAAAGATTAAATAATATTTCTTCCTTTTGGAAGGCAGAGATTTTATTTTAAAACCTGCAGAAGAAATGAACATACAAATACTCACCTAGGGCCTGCTTTAATTCACATGACAGCTGAGACAAAACCTTTTGTTGTCTCTGCAGAAGCTGACTCATTGCATAAAGTTTGGTAATTTTCTGAGTCAGTTAATGTGGGACTACTGGGATCCTTTGGGGGGCTTGGCATAAAGGTGCGGTTCAGGAGGATGTCTTGCTCTTGGATTTCCACTTGCTCTGCGGAGTTTGGCTGAGTGGAACAGCTTCTGATGTAGCTTCATGTCAGGTTTTACACCTTCCCTGAATCATGTTTTATCATTTGTTTGGGTTTATTTCAGTTTTTGTGAATGCGAGTCTTGCCTACTGCTGGTAACACCAGCATAGACTGGAAGGGTATTGAGGTTGCTCAGTATTGCAAGTTATGTACAGCTAAATCTGTGATCTTAAAAAAAAAATAAAAAAAAAACCAAAGCCCCAATAAAACAACCTAGAACCAACCAAAGAACCCCCCAAACAAGGGAACCCCCAAAACTCCATAAAGCCAAACACACACACACACACAAAAGAGTAAAACCTCATTGTTGTGTGCATCATTCTGTAACATTTGCAAATATTTAGACTTCCCATGCTTGATCCATCTTTATATATAAAGTTTTGGAATAAATGTGCTCACATAACCAATCCAGCAAATCCTTCTCTTTCTACCACTACATGTCAGGGGATTCTTAAGTAAAAAAAGTGAAATTTTTGAAGAAAATTTTGCCCTGGGACCAATTCTGAATGTGCTGGATAATTAGTTTGATATTTGAAGGCTGTGGTCAATTCATTGCTATAATGTATTACCAGAAATATGTATTCATTTATATATTTTTATTTTTATTATTTATACATATTTATCACACATGTTGCTCAACAGCAGCTTGCAGTCACAGCTCAGGTAATAATTGCACACGTGGTCACTGTGTGTTCAGCTTTATGTTCCATCAGACTGTGTTTCACAGCCTGTTTCAGTTAGGATTCAGCCTGTCCATCACACCTCAGCCTGCTCAGGAATGATCACCAGATACAGTTCTTTTGGATGGCCAAAATAATTAGGAGCGACCACTTCAGTGTGAGCGCTGCAAGAAAGTAATGTCTCCAAGGAAGTACATCAGGGCACAGCAAACTCAGGAGAAGGTACCCTGATGCTGAATTTAAAATACAGATGTAATCTGTAAAATTATATGACAGGAGAAATACTGGAGTACGAAATGCTGTAACACTTGAGAGAGCAAATGGCTGGCCTATCTCTGGGTAGAATATTTCATAAGTCCCTGAATTTCTCATGCCTTCAAAGAGCTAGACTAAGCTATTCCTCTGCTAAAATGAGCTGTCTGTACAATACTGAAAATACTTGGGAAAAGTTTTGCAAAAGCAGAGACAGGCTTTAAAAAAAAACCCTGCAGTTCTTACATTTCCTCAAAGATTTGAATTCTGCAGGACTCCAAATTTTTGTAAGCCCTTGTCTCATCTGGGAAGGACACAGGCATGTTTGGGTCAGTAATGTGAGCTACACTGCATTTGAAGGTGTAGGTGGTTTTCCTCCAGTGAATTTAACCTGGAATAATGCAGTGAATGCTGGGTTGCACACAGGTGCTCTGGTCCTCTACCTGACCCTTGAAAAAGTCAGCTCTTAATCAGCTGAGGAGAGAGGCCAGGTAGATTTACATTTAAATAAAACTAATAACAAATTAGCAATGTTTTACCTAATGTTCATCTAGCTCACTGCATCTGCCCATGCATTTGTATTGTGGAGTTCCTGTGCTGAGGTTTATAGACTAAATAAGAAAGGATAATCTGTTAAAAATCAGTCACCAATGGTATTTGTAAATAGGTTCTCATAAGAAGAAAAGTTTTGTAGTCTCTGTTTGCTTATGTTCCCACTATTGTTTGCATAACACCTTGGAGTTCTTTTTTTTTTTTTTTTTGTCCCTGCAATATCCTTCGCCTAAGGAAAAAAAATAAATTAATCCTTTTACAAACTAGCTTGTCAGGCACAGAGCAGGCCCACATGAGTGGGATATACCTGAGCCTGTTGAGGTGTTACAAGCAGAAAAATTCATTTACCAAGGAGCTCCAACCTGTCACTTCTCAGCTGGGATATAGGGTTTGAACCATCCATGTAGGGCAATGTGCTCCTACTTGAGCCAGTTCAGTTTTGCAAACTGCTCCAGAGGATCATGTTGCCATTCACCCTGTGACTTGCCAGACCCTTTAGTACAGGAGAAATTCAAATGCAGGTCCCTCCAGCTCACCTTTTTTCACCAGACATTAATAAGCAGTAATTTGAGGTGCAAACACTTTTTCTTTTCTGAGGATTTCTGTGAAAGAATGAGCTTCCTGATGGGAATGACGAATGATGGCAATTTGGAGACAGTTATGTAATTGCTTTTTTTTGAAATATTTTTCACGTTGGTTTTTGTGAGCATGGAATTACTTTTGGCATATTTTCTGCTTAATAAGTAATTTTTCAAGACATTGCCTGAGCAATTAGACAATCAGTTATGCATCTCTTGAGAACAAAAGTAGTATAACTAATGGAAACCTCCAGGTATGATGCTGAAAATGGACTGCTAACTATTCTTTAATGCTCCTTCCAAATTGCTCGGGGTGGTGGATGCCTTTTTGCTTGCTAACAGAAGGACAAAATTATTTGATTTATTTTTTTTTCCTAACCATAGCTAGTGAACATTCTTAGGTAGGAACATAATGGTTTAGAGACATTATTGTGGTATGTAACTGTGTGCCTGTCTGTTTCATGCTCTAACAAATTCTTCCCTGGTTGTATACAAAATTTTCATATTTTTAAGTTTCCATCTAAATCAAAAAGGGAATTGGATATAGCATTTCTTTCCATAATACAAAATTAAGAACAGAAAGTTTGCCTGGTAATGTTGGAATTGTAACCTTAAATATTCATGAAAACGGGTACCTGCTTGCAGGCCATGCTCCCATAAGTGGGGATGAAAGGTCAGAGAATTGATCATTGTCTAGGGCAGTTAAAAGGAGCATTTCCTACAATACCACACAGAATCCTGAAAAGATTAATCTGTGCAACTGCTGAATCAGTGGTTTGCACCCACTGGCAGCAATTACTGTAGCAGCTAAGACACCACCTTGCCAGAAGAATTACTGCTGGCGGGAGAGGCTGGGAACCCTGAATTCATGGCGTTATAAAGGGGTTCTGTTAGTCTGTGGGAGCTGTTTCTAGTGAATGATCACCTCCTAAACCCTCTCTGACTCCTCACTGCCTCATTTGAATGAGGAGTTGGACCAGATGCCCTCCCGAGATCTCTTCCAGCCCACACTTCTTTAAGCTTTTATGATTTCTAAGTGCGTGTCTATGCTTAAAGGACTTGGAGACTTTACAAGTGTAAATGGATTTCTGGGCTGAGTGAGTTTACAGGAGGAAATGACACCTCCAGTCTCTTATCTGAGATGATGCAGAGGGGCTTACTGGTGAGGAACAAGTTCAGCAGTGGTTTCTGTCAGAAAGGCACTTGAGAAGATAATTATGGGTGAGGAGCACGGAAAATGCTTGGAGGAGAGGAGGATATTGTGGCATTTGCAGGGGTTCCCAGGACGAGGCGAGAGATTGAGAATCTGACTCCGTGTTCTCAGAAGGCTGATTTATTATTTTATGTACTTAGATTATATTAAAGAATGCTCTACTAAAACTATACTAAAGAAAGAGAAAGGATGCATCAGGCAGCTTCACAAGAATGATAATGAAAGCTCATGACTGACTCCTCAGAGTCTGGCACAGCTGGCTGTGATTGGTCATTAAGTGAAAACAATTCACATGGAACCCATCAAACAATGACCAGTTGGTAAACAATCTCCAGACCACATTCCAAAGCAGCAAACACAGGAGAAGCAAATGAGATAATTATTGTTTTGATTTCTCTCTGAGGCTTCTCAGCTTCCCAGGAAAAAAATCCTGGGCAAAGAGGATTCTTCAGAAAATATGACAGTGATAGGATATGACTTGGCAATGCACAAGGCAACTTTCTGTTCTAAGGACAGAAAAAATCTGTAACCACATGTTACAGCAGCCATCTAAAGGTGAAATGACTTAAGATAATTTTCTAGACTCCCTCATTAATCAATAGATAATATTTTAGAATACAACTTGTCCTATGTTAAAACAGGGGTAAGTAGGGATTGTCACTGATAGTAAGACCTGTTAGCATCACAATAATATTTTCAATTTTTTTTTTTTTCCTTAATGGTGATACCTGTGCCAAGTGTTGCATTTAATTTAAAATATTTTATAAAATTAACCTGATTTCAGTTTAATTACATGTAAATATCCTACTAATCTAAGTTGTAGAAACAAATTACTCAATGACAGTTTTGAAGTTGGAAATCTTTGGAAGAATTCTACTCGATAAACAAATCTCCCATTTCTTTTCCTGCTGCTCAGGTAGTATTGGGAATAGATGATAAATTCATGTCTAGTGGTATATTACTCCTTTTTAGCCTCCCCTCAGCTGTTTGGAGACAGGGATAAATTACCTTGAGCCTGAGTGAACAGAGGCTCCAGTGCCTTCATCCTCCTGGTTGCTCTTCACTGTGAGGGTCTGTGCCTTTCGGAACAGAAAGTTTAAAATTCTCAGTATCTACGGTTCTAACATCTCCCCCTCTTGTTTGAATTATGAACATTGTTTTGATAGTTTTGTTCATTATTTGTTGGATATATATTTTATTGAATTTTCTTTTTTTTATTATTTTATAAAATTTTTATAATCTTATTGATTTTTATGTTTATAAAGAAACTTAAAATTTATAATTTCTTACGGGTGAAATGTAAGGGTTGGAATTTTTGTGTAATTTATATTTGTGTGGGGTTTATTTTGTTGTTTGTGGAGTAGTTAGTGTTTTTTTAATATTTGATAACGTTTTTTTTTTTTACTAAAATTTATTTAGATTTTGTATTTCTTAAAATATAAGTAAACATTTTTCTAGGGCTTGGAAGATTTTTTTAAAAAAATTTTGGAAGTGAAGAATGGGTTTCCTAAGAAAAATAAAATACAAATTAATTTTGTTTAGTAAAATTGTATAGAGATGTGAAAGATAATGATATCAGTTGTTATTAATATTTTTTGGCTATGAGTATGAGGAAATATTAGAGTAAAACAATGTATGTAGTGAATAGGAAATTAATAATAATTAGGAATTAACTAGATAATATACAAATAATATATGACAAATTATATCATTATTAAGTATTATAATATTGAATTGTTATTTTAGAGTTTGTAATAGTTGGTAAATTTTAAGTTTTGAATTTGAAGTGGATAAGTTTTAAGCTTTGGGAAGAGATTATAAATTCATGTTTAGTGGTATATTACCCCTTTTCAGCCTCCCCTCAGCTGTTTAGAGACAGGGATAAGATCACCCTGAGCCTGAGTGCACAGAGGCTCCAGTGCCTTCATGTTGTATTTGTGGGGTGCCCCGATGAAAGAAGGAATGATGAATCTGACTCCATGTTCTCAGAAGGCCAATTTATCAATTTATGATACTATATTATATTAAAGAATACTAAACTATACTAAAGAATACAACAAGGATACTTACTGAATGCTAAAAAGATGATAATGAAACTCGTGACTCTTTCCAGAGTCCTGACACAGCTTGGTCCCAATTGGCCAAAGAGTGAAAGCAACTCACATGAAACCAATGAAACAATCACCTGTGGGTGAACAATCTCCAAACACATTCCACATGAGCACAACACAGGAGAAGCAAATGAGATAAAATTGTTTTCCTTTTTTCTGAGGCTTCTCAGCTTCCCAGGAGAAAAATCCTGGGCAAAGGGATTTTTCAGAAAATGTGAATGTGACACCTTCATCCTCTTTGTTGCTCCTCACTGGACTCTCTGCAGTGTGTCCATGCCTCTGTTCTACTGGGGAGCCCAGAACTGGACACAATCCTTTGTTCATGACCTCACCAGTGTTGAGAAGAGGGAGAGGGATGATGTCCCTCAACCTGCTGACAAATGTGTTAAAGGAAATGGTACCACTGTGATATTTTAGTATTTTAGATAATGTTTTCAGATTTTATTTGTTGGTTACGTAAAATGTGTAATTTGTGCTGTCATCCTTAAGCACAGCATCTTTAATCTGTGCAAACTTTTATGAAAAGCTGGATGACTTTTGTAAATCTTTATTTGCATATTGGTCAGGCAACAAGGCAAAAGGAATTGTGTTGATTATCAAGAGATATGGACTATCAAAAGAAGAGCCTGGAGAGGCCAGAAAGCAATAAGATGACCAAAAATCGCTCAGGCTGGTACACCAGAAAGTAGAAAAAGCCACTCACTTTGAGTGCTGTTCAAAAGAAATTTTTGTTACTGCTACCTCCCATCATTTCTTGAGAGAAGTTAAACTATGGGGAGATAAAATTTTGCTTTTGGGTTATTCAAGAATTTATTCAAGGCTGGATCATTTTGACTTGCATAGCCCCTCACTGTTTAAACACATGATCATTATCTTGCAGCCTGAAAGACTAATAATGGACAAATGATTAAATCCACAATGTAATGAGTGCTGAGAGTTAAAACAGGTGTATTATGGATACTCCCATATGTTTTGAACAGCATTTCCATCAGAACTCCTATAAATTTCTTCTGCTATTAAAAAAGTAAACTGTCTCTCACCTGTGACAATCTGACATTCTCAGACAACAGATGGCTTGGGAGCCCTTACAAGTTCTTCTCCCCCTTTATAAAGAAGAGCTAAACATGAAATACATCATCTATTATTTTTCTGTGCCTTTTTATCACTTTCTGGCTAAACAGAAAAGTGAGGTATTACAGGGCAGTTGCCCACACTGTGGCAATTCAGATGTGGCTGTCAACATGAAGCACACTGGGGGTCGAGGTTTCTCAAAAACGTGACAGGAGTCAAATGAGATAAGTGCATGCTCCATAATCTCAGCACTCAGTAACTCCTGGGTCCTCTGTGTGACACAAGTTCCTGGGCAACTCTTATTATCTTACATAAAATCTACACAATTTTACTAAACAAAATCAATACTGTATTTTTCATATCAAAAAAAACACATGTTTTTAATTTCTTAATCTGTATAAACCTACAGGCTGCTCTGGGGGACCTTCTCAAATTATTCTTAGAAACTGTGTTTTTAAAGGCAGCAAAGCTGGCAGACTCGGAGTTTTGTCTAAGAGGAAGTTCCCTCAACCTGCTGACAAATGTGTTAAAGGAAATGGTACCACTGTGATATTTTAGTATTTTAGATAATGTTTTCAGATTTTATTTGTTGGTTACGTAAAATGTGTAATTTGTGCTCTCGTCCTTAAGCACAGCATCTTTAATCTGTGCAAACTTTTATCAAAAGCTGGATGACTTTTGTAAATCTTTATTTGCATATTGGTCAGGCAACAAGGCAAAAGGAATTGTGTTGATTATCAAGAGATATTGACTATCAAGAGAAGAGCCTGGAGAGGCCAGAAAGCAATAAGATCACCAAAAATCGCTCAGGCTGGTACACCAGAAAGTAGAAAAAGCCACTCACTTTGAGTGCTGTTCAAAAGAAATTTTTGTTACTGCTACCTCCCATCATTTCTTGAGAGAAGTTAAACTATGGGGAGATAAAATTCCTTGCTTCTTGGGTTATTCAAGAATTTATTCAAGGCTGGATCATTTTGACTTGCATAGCTTTCACTGAAACACATGATCATTATCTTGCAGCTAAAAAGACTAATAATGGACAAATGATTAAATCCACAATGTAATGAGTGCTGAGAGTTAAAACAGGTGTATTATGGATACTCCCATATGTTTTGAACAGCATTTCCATCAGAACTCCTATAAATTTCTTCTGCTATTAAAAAGTAAACTGTCTCTCACCTGTGACAATCTGACATTCTCAGACAACAGATGGCTTGGGAGCCCTTACAAGTTCTTCTCCCCTTTATAAAGAAGAGCTAAACATGAAATACATCATCTATTATTTTTCTGTGCCCTTTTTTATCACTTTCTGGCTAAACAGAAAAGTGAGGTATTACAGGGCAGTTGCCCACACTGTGGCATTTCAGATGTGGCTGTCAACATGAAGCACACTGGGGGTCGAGGTTTCTCAAAGGAACGTGACAGGAGTCAGCATTTCACAAGTGCATGCTCCATAATCTCAGCACTCAGTAACTCCTGGGTCCTCTGTGTGACACAGTGGAGTTCCTGCAACTCTTATTATCTTACATAACTCTACACAATTTTACTAAACAAAATCAATACTGTATTTTTCATATCAAAAAAAGGCACATGTTTTTAATTTCTTAATCTGTATAAACCTACAGGCTGCTCTGGGGGACCTTCTCAAATTATTCTTAGAAACTGTGTTTTAAAAGGCAGCAAAGCTGGCAGACCGGAGTTTTTGTCTAAGCTGAAGTTCACTCAGCTCCTTGCACTGTGCCTCTCAGCTGCTGCTCTCATCCTTAAGCACAGCATCTTTAAACTGCACAAACTTTTATCAAAAGTTGGATGACTTTTGTAAATCTTTATTTGCATATTGGTCAGGCAACAAGGCAGAAGGAATTGTGTTGATTATCAAGAGATAATCAACAACAAAATATGGGGAGAGAAAATTCCTTGCTTCTTGGACTATTCCTCTGGAGCTGCATTTCTCTTCACAGAGAAAATCAAGGCACAACTTCCCAAGAATATTGCTGGGTTTCACATTCTCTGAACCTCAGAGAAAGACAAAACAATTCTTATCTCATTTGCTGCTCCTGTGTTGTTCACAAGTGGAATGCATCGTGGAAGATTGTTTACCTGAAGGGAATTGGTAATTGGATTCTGGTGTGAGTGTTTTGATTCACTGACCAATGGAACCCAGGTGTGTGTCGGGACTGTGGGCTGACAGTCATGAGATTCTGGGCTGTGGAGTGCTTGGCAGATTCAGTTTAGGTGTAATGTAACATGGTGTAATATAGTATAAAATAATATAGTGTAATAAAGTAATTAACTTGCCTTCTGATAAGATGGAGTCCTCCTCATCATTCCTCCCGGACATTGGGCAAAAATATCATTAATATTCCTCTGCCTGAGGAATAATTGGTATCTGACCTCCAGTTTATACAGGCATTCCTAGCACAGATCTAATGCATCAGCAGTGGAAAATAAAAGGAGTCTCTTGTGTGTTTACTCAGGTGAGCTGCTCACAGGGTAAAGCACAGGCTGGCTGTGCAGATTCCTGCACAGCATCAGTGCAAATCATGCTCTGGCCTCCTTGCAGACACCTGGGTCTCCTACTGATCTATCTCTGTAGGGGGATACAGTATGAAGGTCGTATAGAGTGTGATCTTATCCCCCAAAGAGTTGTAGCTGGAACCAATTACTAAAGATTAGGAGCAGGCCGGATGATAACAGGCCACACCTGTAGCCAATAAGAACAGTGGTATACAAGAGTGGATTGGTGGGAACTGGAGTCAGATGGGTGCTGCAAGGACCAGGAACAGTCACTGCTTAGAGGAGATGCCTGCGAGAAATATCGAGGAGGTATGAAACTCTGGCGGTATGGAATCCTTGCACTACAATGGTAATAGAACTCTTGATATGTAAGACAACATATCTCCCTGAGATTCTTTGCTTACTCTTGTTTCTCCAAACTCTGTCTGTTGCTTGGCATTCCCAAATAACTGTTTTCCAACTGTTTAATGGAACGGAGGAGTTGGAGCACGCAGGGGATGAAAGTACCAAAAACTCACCAAGATCAGCTGTGACTGTGAGTTAAAGTCACCCGTGGGCTCCTTTAATCTTTCATTTGTCTCCATTTGTTTCTCACAGGATGAAGGCTTTTGCATTGAGCTAGCAGTGATATTATTTTAATTGTTTTTGTCAGCAGGGTAGGTTATTCTAAGAAGAGTCAGACATGAGTCGGTGCCAATTTCTTATGTCAAACTGATTAGCTTTTATCTTTTATGCTTTGATTAAAATATAAAAACACAAAAGTAATTTCCCTATTTTAAGCTAGAACTGAGTCAAGACATATATATATAGAGATTATCTAGTGCTTCCAAGTGTCCAGTATTATTCCATGGTAAAAAATTATTTCATAGATCTTCTACTGTTTGGGCTGTTTGCTTCTAGGAATAAAACAAATTCTGGCAGCCAAAGAAATCAGGAAAACACATTTTGTTATTATTAAATGGACTTTAGCAAAGTAATGCTATAAATGTATATTTAAATGGCAGTATTTTCTTTAATGCATTAAATGACCACGATAAAACTGTTCAAAGTCATATGAAAATGCATTGTGAAACACAGAGGGGGAGAAAGCAGTGAGGGGAGCTCTGTGAATATTCAGCTGTATCATAAGTAGCAGGTTTCTATTAGTGCTGCAGCCCAACACCAGTTTCATGGGGGCACTGAGCTTTCTGATAATGATTAAGATAAACTGATCTGTGGCATTGAGGAAATCCTGACTACAACCAAAAAAAAGTATTTTAGGAAGACATTGATATGCTTAAAATAAGAGTAGACAAATGGTTCATGTGTCCTCCTTTACCTCAGGAATAACTGGACACCTAATTCATTTTCTGTATTTTATCAGCCTGAAGAAATAGTCTTTAACCTTCTGTTTTATTCCTGATGCACCATGTACTCTACAGCTACTTTGACAATAAAATTATAGTTCCGCTTAGATGATGAAATCTTACAGAAATAGCAATTTTTTCAACTCTTAAACATAAAGGTTACCTCTGAAAGTGGAATTATAGAGGGTATATATGCTTTTGAAAGATTTTAAAGGAATTGAGATTTTCACTGGGAGAGAGAGAAAGAGACAGGCATTAAGGGATCTCTCCTGCCCCTTTTCTCCCATCATAATTCTTTCAATTAAATATATCCCCAACTGCTATGAATTGTGTTTTCCAAAACCAGTGGTTTAAAACGAATGTGTGTGAGGTTGGGTTTTTCCTGACTTTTTTGGTTTGTTTTCAGAGGAATTTATTTGTGGGTTTTTTTTTTGGTTTTGTTATTTTTTTTTTGGCAGGAGTTTTGGTTTTGTGTTTTTTGGGGGGAAGGGAGTTTTAAGAAAAGTGTTGTGTTAAAAAATTCAAAATTTTGTGGCAATAGAATTCTTTATCAACCTAGTTTTTAGGTATAATGGCACAATATATTGTCTACTAAAACCTCTTAAGATGCTGCAGCATGCACATAAAAATCCAAATTTTGATATCTCTAATTTTTCACATGGACACATCATAATCTGTTTGAGTTCACAGTTCAGCAGACTGAGAGCATCCGTTCTACCCCACTGTGAGCAAGGCATTAGCAGCTGGGGAACCCAGGCTCCAAACATCAGCGCTGTAAATTATTAAAGGAGGGTTGTGTGTGCATTGTGATGGGCTGGCACGGTGAGCTTGAACCCATAAATCAATAAGTTCTGTCAGGATGACTTATTCATGAACACAAGGCCAATTTCTGCCTGGAATCCTTATTTCATCTGGAATCCTATGGCAAGCAAAATGGTTTCCACTATTTGGATATTGTTAAACTGGGGATTTTAGGCTGCATCCTGTTTTCTCTGTGGGTGTGTGGCTGAAATAAAAACCTTAGAAGAAAATCTTCACACGTTATAGCAGTTTTGTTCCAATGTGGGGAATGGATAATCATGAAATTCATGTTGGCTCATGAGGATTTTTGTGCCTCCTGTGTTGATTCCCATTTTGGTTTGGATGGTGGCTGTGTCCATGCCAAGTGAGAACTGAGCTCCTTTTGTTATGCTATTATTCAGGTGGGTGTTTTGCTATTTCCAGCATCAGGCTCTGCATTTGTATGTCCCCCTGTAGGCACCAGTAGCATCCCAGTAACTGAGCACACTGATAGGTGTTTTGACCACTTTATTTTTTTTAAATTTATTGTCTTTCAGCAATGAAAGAGGCATGAGATGTATTTATTGCAGTTTTAAATTTTTTCTGTCCTTTTATTAATCTTCTATTTCAGAAGCATCTTTTCGCAAAAGCTTTACTGTTGCATAAAGGAAAAAAAAATCCTGAGAGTGCACAGATTTCTGAATTCTGGTACACTTTCAGAAGCAAATACAATGACCACAATCACAACTGATATTGATGCTGTTCACTGCATTACAACAAGGTGAAGGCACTGGGTGATGCTGATACACGTGAATGGGAGCTGAGACAGGGATCAGAATTCCCTCTGCAGATTGGCATTCTAGCCAGCAGAACCCCAGTCAGTGATGCCAATAAATACAGCTCAGAGAGGACAAACCCTGGTGATAAATCAACTCCCAGCTGATTGAGAGCCTGCTGTGGCAGCCCTGCTGCTCCCAGGGTCTGATGATAATGGCAGCTTTGGCACTGCAGCGTGGATTACTGAATTTCAGGGAATTTTTCCCATGGTCTATAACAAGGGGAATAAGGCCTTGCTCTGCGTTCACCTGAAAGCTGGTGCCTCCAGCTATGTCACTTTTTTCCTTGGTTTTGGCAGAGGGGGAAAGGGAGAGGAGTTAAGGGGAATGCCCATGCCAAAGCGGGGAGCCAGGCTGAAATACCATGAGGCAAAGTGAATAAACAAAATAAACCCCTTAAAAGGTTAAAATTATCCAGTATCCTCATAGCATTTTCCTTCATCTTGTCCAAAATTTGAGTCCTAGGGAGCAAACTCCAGTGCAGAATTTAGAGAAATTACACTAAAGGTTTGGGAGCTGAGGCAGAATTTACACTATTATAAATGATAGTGTTCTTATAAAAGTTTTATTTATCTTTATTCTCTTGTGATATGGCATTCCCTCCCTGTAATTCTTACCCATCATTCACTGAAATGATCCTTTACAGTGGGAACTGAAAAATGCATATTAGTGAAGTGAACATGCAGCAGGTTACTTTATGAAATTAATTATTCAAGGGAATGTGAGGCACAAAGCCAACCTAGTGAAACAATCAGGTAGATGAGCAATTTATTTCCTGGGAGAAGGTTTAAAGTTTGGCTCTAGGAAAGTGAGCTCTTCCCACAGCAGCAAAAAATAAGAAATGTTATGTTTTCTGCTACTAACTCTGAATATAAGAGCAGAAGTTAATGCATGGGAGCTAGTGTACATCACAGAGTGGTTTATGATATGCTTCTTTATTGCTGTAAATGAAAATATAAATGGGCTAGGATCTGAAGTGTAGATGTAGACCTGTCATTTTCATCTCTGGAAGAAGAGGAATTTCTTCTGTAATGCTTTCACCCTCAATAGAAAACAGTGTTAAGTGCATATGTTAATATATATGTGTATAATTTTCTGTGGTGGGAGTGTTTGTAAATGGCTGAGTCCCTGCCCTGTGGGAGGAGAGCCACAAACGTTGGCAACAGAGAATACAAATTCCTTCTGATGGAATTGCTCCTGCCTCACTGAGGGCCTGCTCCCTGCAGAGGAGCTGTCAGGGCTTTGCTGGCAAGGCTCTTGATTCCTCTCAACATGCAAACACTCAGGCCCATTGTCAGCACAGCTTCTGCACAGGATCAGCGGCCAAAATTACCCCCTTCCTTTTGTTTTTGATAGACAGCTGAACATAGGTTGAGCTTCCCCTGTACTTGTGGAGTTCAGAATTTTCCTATGAATGTTATCCTTCCCTGGCAAAGGCTATGAAAAATCCTTTAAGTGGGGGATTACAGGGTTTGCCTGCCTTTGCTGTAGAATCCTGAATCCTTTTCTGGCAGGATTCAGACCCAAAGGACCGGCTGTGTATAAATGTCATGTATTAAGATCAAAGAAGGAAAAAAAATCTCTGGATGACATTGAGAGGGAAACTGGCCTCTTCACACTAATGCTGGCCTGGATCAGGAGGTTTGATGTCCTGAAGCACTTGTCTCAGGTTAACAGTGCTCTGTTTGGAAGGATTGACACTTAGTCCTGCTGCTCACAAACCTAAGCTGTGCTGCTGCTGAGACTCTTGTGCAGAGCTGTCACTGTGAAGGCAACAGGCAGCACAAAAATCCCACTAATCCAAACCCTAAGCAGGTAAAATGTTTTTCCTCTACTTTCCCAGTTGTGTAAGTGTTTGGGATCACTAAACTGACCCCGATCACCAGTGTGAAGTCCAACTCAATATAAAGTCAATAATACTGACTTCATTAAGTCAATATTTGTGGCGGTGTTCACAGGGGTTCTCGGATGAGGGAAGAGACGAGGATCTGACTCCGTGTTTCAAAAGGCTTGTTTTATTATTTTATAATATATATTACATTAAAACTATACTAAAAGAATAGAAGAAAAGGTTTCATTAGAAGGCTAGCTAAGAATAGAATAGCAAAGAATGATAAGAAAGGTTTGTGGCTTGGCTCTCTGTCCGAGCCAGCTCACTGTGATTGGCCATTAATTACCAACCTCCAACATGGGCCAATCTCAGATCCATCTGTTGCATTCCACAGCAGCAGATAACCATTGTTTACATTTTGTTCCTGTGGCCTCTCAGCTTCTCAGGAGGAAAAATCCTAAGGAAAGGATTTTTCACAAAAGATGTCTGCAACACAATATTAACTTTGACTGAAAATTTTTGTGTTCAATATCAGTGTGGTAGCAGGGAATCAGCCTTGTGATGACACCCAGCCAGCCCAGATCCCTGCACAGGGCAGTGACAGTCGCAGGTGTGGTGTGACACCAGAATGAAAAGTGCTGGAGCAAATCCTGTCAGATCCTGTTAGGTCAAATTGTGACAAAGGTTTTGCAGGGCTGTGTCATGTTCTGTTTGACAAAATGCCATTAGCAGGGCTGTTATCTCCATTATTTGTGAGCTGTCCTGTTCAGCCCATGTGCTGAGCAGTACAAACAGCAGTGGCACACGTTGTTACTCCCAGTAAGGTTGTTGGTTACCTGGATGAACTCAGAAAAAAGTTGCATTTTTAATTTTGTTCTGAAGGAACCTGGATTCTTTTTATACATTTGTATCTTATGTGATGCTTAGCAATCCTTTTCTAACTGGAAGGCTGGATTTGCTGAGACTCCAATATCACAGCCTCTTCCCATCTTAGAAGAGTGCCAAATGTGTGAATACATAGACTGTCTTTTATTCCTTGCTATTTTTTTTAAATTCAATGAAATTCCTAATCTCCTTTTCAATTATATTTATTAGCACCACTTTCCATCTTCCAAACAAAATAAGAGTTTCAAACTGGTGTCTTGTTGTACAGACTCAACTAAGACATGACATTGGGAGCAAGAAAAACTAAACAGCTTTGGTAACCAGAGGTTGTTCTTGTGTGTGTGGAAAGTAATAATGACGATTTAAAATAAAAAAGTGTGTTCTGGGACAGTATTTTCTGGGAGGTTTGCACTCTGAAACCAGCACTAGGATGGTTCAGCTGCAGAAGGGATCCTCCTCAGTGGGGGAACCTTTAGACATCAGTATAAAATCACATTACTTTACAAATGTCTTTCAACCATGAGGTAATAGAATATTAAGTTCATGTGGAAAAGGAGAAAAATAGTGACATCAGAGTCATTGGAGTGTTCCAAAGTTGCATGAAAAGACAGACAAATAGGGAGCAGTCTCTGCTCGAAAAATACGAGCAATTTTGTATTTCAAAGGAATTGACAAAATGGGGAGGGAGATGAAAGTTAAATTTGTTCCTCCTCACTGGGATCATGTAAGTGAAAATTTGTAGCAATAGTGCCTTTTCCACGTTTTTAATTGTAATGCTGGAGCAGCATTGATTAGCTCCTCACAGTTTAAGAGCTGACCTGACACCGAGCCAGCAGTTGCCATGGAATATTTTGTCACTTCACCTGCTGAGAACATTTTAATAAATGTCAGTTGAATCCCACACAAAAATCTACAATTTGAAGAGGAAAATGAGAAAACAGTGTTTGAAGACTTGTTCTCCTGTGTCAGATCAGTTTTTCCATGAGCCTTAATGGTGTAATAATGGTGTAATTTCACATCCCTCTCCTGACACGACTTCAGGCCATTCCCTTGGGTCCTGTCACTGTCACCACAGAGAAGAGATGGGTGCCTGCCCCTTCTCTTTCTTCACAAGGCAGCTGTAAATGCAGTGAGGGCTCCCTTCAGGCTGAACAGGCCCAGGGACCTCAGCTGCTCCTCACACAACTTCCCCTCAAGGCCCTATGGATGTATAGATATGTGTCCTTATAGAAATGCACCCTTAGATATAGATGCAGGGTATTTATTTCCCAGCTACAGGAGTTCCTCTAACTTGATAGATGGGCATCTGCCAAAGAGTTTGGATTTGGTGTTCATTGATACTGCCTGGAAATCTGATAATAATACTGACTTTGTCTAAGCGTTTTTTTGTAAGGTGATGGTTCTTTCTTTTTTCCATGCAAAACCTCTTTTTTTGCCTTCCCCCTCTGCCTACCACCCACAACTAATAAATAAGATTTGAATATCCATGGCTAACATGTAAAATTAAGAGAGTGACTGCCACTTAATGATTTTATGAATAGTTGTCTACCAGTGTAATAAGTCATTATCACTGTTATTTTTTAGTGAAATTCATTATATATGTCAGCTGAAACCAGTGCACTTCCATAGCTACAAGAAGCAGTGGTGATTAAAAGGGCAGGGATATCACATCCTTTTCCTATCACTTACAGAAGGAATGAGCACATTTAAATTGCACTCACCTCTCCTATCCTGAAATAGCTGTCTATTGTATTTGTGGGGTGCCCCATGGCAGGAAGGAAGGAATGGAGAATCTGACTCCATGTTCTCAGAAGGCCAATTTATTACTTTATGATACTATATTATATTAAAGAATATAGAAAGGATACTTACAGAAGGGTAAAAAGATAATAATGAAAACCTTGTGACTCTTTCCAGAGTCCCAACACAGTTTGGCCCTGATTGGCCAAAGAATGAAAACAACTCACAGCAGAATCCAATGAAACAATCACCTGTGGGTGAACAATCTCCAAACACATTCCACATGAGCACAACACAGGAGAAGCAAATGAGATCAGAATTGTTTTCCTTTTTCTCTGAACCTTCTCAGCTTCCCAGGAGAAAAATCCTGGGCAAAGGGATTTTTCAAGAAAATATGAATGTGACAGCTATCCACTTAAAAACATCCCTTACAACACCTAGAGGCACTGAATATGAAGAACTCAATGCTGAAAATGTTGGCACCTAACTTTCTAGTGGAAAAACCCATAAAATTTGACCAAGTGCTCTGGGAATAAAGGGTGGTTTAGATTCCTTCAAGCTTGTGACATAATCACACAGAAAGATGTGGCACTGCCAATGTTTCAGGCATTTAATATCAAATACTCATAAACCTGTTAAAACTGAAATTGCATCCCTAATTACCAAATGCATCTCATCAGTTTCTGTCACTCCCAACACAAATGGGAGAAGTTGGCAGAGTTACTGCCCTGTTTGCTGATAGGTGCTCTTTATGAATTTACCTCTGGAGAGTAAAAGACTTCTGACTTTCCTGGTGCTTCATCAGCTTCTACCTTCTACTTCTGCATACAAATACTTTTCCTGATGCTTTATTATGAGGTGAACTGCTTTAGAAGTCACCATCACTTTCATATGGGTAACAGTGCTGAATGATTAAATCCTATTGTCTGCACTTTCTATAAAAATCATTAAAGTGGAAAAGAGCTACCTCCAAATTGAAATTCTGTCTTCAAGGTCATTGCCATTTTACCTCTTCTGCCTTGTTGGACAAATGCTGGTGGATACTCTAATGCCAGAAAAATATATCCAATTTTCAATTAAAAAAACAAAGCAATACAATCTCTGTCAAGTCAGAAAATGGGAAAATATCCATCAGCACATTGCTTTCACAGCCTTTAGTTTTTGTGTCAATGACCCATAAAGCTATTCTGAAAGATCAGTCTGATTCTGTATCTTTCAGCAGAATAATCCCAAAACCAGAATGTGAGGTGCAGGGAGGCATATGTTACTTTAAGCTCTAATTATTCACCTGTTGCTTATTCTCATTACTGATCCTGAGTGCTGATTATGGTGATACCAGTGAGATTTTAACAGTTTTGGTGGGTAATACCTGATTCAGCACTTAAATGGAAATGATCCCATGTATTAGCTGGCATGCACCAGCAGCTGATTTTTTCCAGTATTAAATATGGATTTAATAAAGTAAAGAAAAATAAAGCAATCCAATGGCCTCACTCACCAGCTCTGTTTCTGCAGAAAATGGCTGGTGCATGTTCAGTGGAACTGATCTGTCTGAGGTGAGAAATATCTTTTGTCAGTGTGGCAGAATAATCAGTCAAGACCTGAAGTGTCCTGTGCAGATGCTCCACACCACAGCACTGCCTGAACGTCATTAGAGAAACCTTGTACCCAGCTTGCTTGTACCTAGAGGAACAGCCTGAGGGAACTTACCCTCACAAGACCCTTACCATCTTCTTCTATGTCTTAAAATCAAAGAAATAGCACAAGGAGAAGCTGAACTATCCAAATGGTAATGTAAAATGAAATGGAAAAAACAGCCAAGGCCATCTTTAAATTTATCTCAAGGCTTAGCTTGTATATATGCACATATTCAAATGAAATAAAAAAGAAAATTCTCTCCTCTGGTATCTCAACAGGCATAAAAGAAAGCATAACCCTTGGAGTGAATTACAACTGTTGCAAAAGCTAAGTAATTGATGAATAGCAAATGGTGACAGAGCACACTGAAGATGTACTTCAGATCTCTAAAAATTTGAGAAAATAACACACAGAATTATTGCTGATGTGAATAATTTCACACGTTCTGCCTTAGCATGACTTTTTATTTTTCAAATAACTGCCTCCAGGTGTTCAAACTCTTCCTGTAAATGACAAAATGTCCTTACCTAAATGATTATTGTTTGAAAAATGATCCACAAAATAGTGCAAAGTTTACTAAAGTATTTGTCGTAGGGTCCTTTCAGACTTTCACAGTTTGACCTACCTTTTCTCCACCCAAGTTCTTGGGAATTTTGCTGTGATTTCAACAGCAAATGTCTTGTACCTTCTGTTCAAAAGGAGGGAGAATCCTTCCAGGGCTGGTAGCTCAGAAATACTCCAGCTGTGAACACTAACACAATCCTCACAACTGAGTTTCTAATCAATAGAAGGAATTCATGGCTCTCACTGGCCAGTGAATGGAGCTCATGGTTCAGAGTGATTGTGCATCCTATGCCCAATTCCACTTCACCTTTCTGAGCAGCCTTGGGCATGATCAGGTCGTGAACTCTGGAACAGGTGAATTTGTCCTTTAATCCAGTCCTTCCTGTCTCACATATCATGGCTACGGTAAGGAAATATATGTTTACTCATACTCAAAAAGTCTCTAAGATCTACTTCAATCAGCATAGTTTATCTCTCACTATCAGTTGTTGTGAGTTTAATCATCTGGAATGGACTTAGTGTTGTGAGGAATGTTTGAATTTAAATCACTCCACAGACATCTCTATGAGTAGTATGACAGCAGGAAAGATAATTTCATGTCCAGCTGTGTTGGTTCCCCTAATCTGACCAAAAACACAATAATGCTGATGTGCCCCACAGAGATACTCTTTGGCTTGCAAGAATAAGTTTTTAGAAGATTTATTGTGTACAGATGAGAGAGTAACTAGACAGGTAGTTGAGTGGTATATTATTTATTCTTATTGAATTTCAATCCCACATAGCACAAGTGTGTGAGAAAATGGAACCTGACTTTATAATAATAAAATTATAATACAGCTTCTTAAACCTCAGCATTCAATCCAAACTAAAGTGATTATTTCCAATGGGCTACATTTTGGTGTGGGTTTGTCTGGGTTTTTTTGTTTGTTTTGGTTTTTGTTTGGTTGTTTTTTTCTGAGTAATTTATTAATTTCTCTTGTAAGTGGGATTCAGCATTTGTTTGTCGGAATGTGGAAATGGTTGGGTTGATTTTCATATGTGGATTTCCTCTGTGAGACATGGTACTTTTGATATTCTATTAAAAAGATGGTGCACAACTGTTATAAATGATCAAATTGAGAGCCAAATTTATAAAAAAATTGACAAAGATTTATTAGGTCAATTAAAAAATAGGAAATTTGAAATCCCACCACAACCAAGACAGCGTCAGCCCCGATGCAGCCGCTGGGTGTCCTTTGGGATCCTGCTGACAGAGTGACAGTGTTCCCCCAAAAGGTGCACCCCGAGTCCTTCCAGCAGCCTGCTTATATACAGTTTATTCTGCCTGAGGCAGAGATGACCACACAATCCTTTGTCTCTCTTGGCATGTAAAGTTGGGTCCAAACATGTGTAGAATCAGGCAAAGAAAGTGTCCACAGCCCGGAGGAATGTCTGAGTATTCCAGGGGAAGAACTATTCACATGTAGTAGGTGATGCCATCTCTTGAGTAGCAGAGATTCCATCAAATCCAGGTGTATGATCTCATGGGCTTCCTGAGATGTCCCGTTGATCATCACCCAGGAAATTCCAGATGATATCTTCCAGGGGCAGAGGAAGTCCTTTCAGATGGCTCCAGCTTGTCTCCTGCATCTGATAACGGGTCCAGTATAGTCCCAGAGCCAGTCTGTGAATACCTCTAGCCCCAACAAAGACAATTGCAGGCACCCTGGGCTCAGGGCTACTCTGTTCATATGGGAACAGGGTTTGATTTTATCTTAACTCTGTCTGGGCACCAGTTAAAATGTGAATAGCTTCTGTTCCTGGACAGGGTGGTTTCACAAGCATAGGTTTAAACTTTACTAATATTTTATACATACATATACCTATTTCTATAGCATGAATTATCTCCACTACATATAACAACAACAAAGCTGCTGCAATGACTTTCAAGCTCTCAAAATGCAGCAAGGACTTTATAACAGTTTTAACCACCTGGTTATTTAAAATGCCATTTCACATTCAGCTACCACAGTTAAAACAGAGATGAACAGGGTTATTTCTGGACTGGCTGCAGAACAGCTGAGATCACACCTGGCCCAGTCTACAGAGGAGTCTAAATATTCCCAGACATCAACCAGCTGTGGCTTCTTTCGGGCATTATGGCTTTTTACAGATCTGTGGCTCATAGCAGGACCTGTTTCTGCTTAAATCAAGGCCTGGCTGACCTGTTGACAGTATTGAAATGGAACCATTGTGATCTTCATAAAATGCTTGAGTTCTTTGAAGTCTGTGCACATGGAAGGATTTTCTCCTTCCTTTTTTTTTTTTTTCCCAGGCAAGTATATTGGTACTTGTTTATTGTCAGATTTATCTTTGCATTTTTACAGTCTCCCTTCCCAACTGCATACTTTTATCACCTCTTTATGCTAATGCTCTCCCTGGCTGCCTGTACTATCACCTCTCCATTTATCTTCTTAGCCTGTGTGATCTACGGTGCTCATTAGCTTCCTGTTCTCAGATCCCTTTTTGCCTCCTCAGCACGCCAGATGACCCTCTTATCACCCAGCTATGTTTCACAATCAGCCCAGATAATGCTTCATACTTCCTCACTATTCCTTACCTTATTTTGGGTTTTTTTTTTTTTGTGCTGCTTACTACCTCTTGCCATTTATTTCTCCCCAACGAAGTTTGTATTAATGCTCACCCAATTACACCAGGTTTTTTGCTTGGTACTGTATCAGTTGTCTTCATTGCCTGGGCAGTACTTCATTGATTTCCATGGTTCAATATATCAGAGTATATAATTCCTGGCAAATTTCTTTCTCCATCAAGTTTATTTAATCCACCCTCTTCCCAGTCTCCCCCTCAGACCAGACTTCATATTCATGAGGCCAACAGTACATTAACTGCTTAACTCATTGATTCCTGCACTTTACAAAGTGCTTCATCCATGACTTTACACATTCTGCCTGAATTCAGCCAACTTGTAATTCCTGCTCTGGATATGGCTACTTAGAGCATTTCTTTAATGTGTATTTTAGACAATTTATATGCCTCAACTGATACTTTTGCAGCCACCACATAAAATGTTTTCAGCTCATTCACTCCAAGGTACTTAAACTTGTATTTCCCAAAGCTCCCTTCAGGTTTTGTGATTGCTCATGTTAAATGATAAATTTTTAAAAAAGAGGAGGGTTGCTGTTGTTGCTGTTATTTTATCCTGAAAATCTTTTCATTAACGACATGACTTTTGAGGAGGTGGGAGACTTGTAGACCTTCATAAATTAATTCTTTTCAGCCTTCCTTGGTCCTATGTAAAAAACCCCTTCAGTTTCATGGGAGTTTTACAGATATCTGTAAATTTAATCTTCCCTATAAAGTTCCAACTGTCAAGTGCAAAAGAAAGTATAAATTGCACAAAAAAACATAATCTATATAATATAATGACATAAAAAATGGGAAAGAAGGTAAATTAAAGAAATTTTTGGATAAGCAGATCAGTTATTGGCCGTGAAGTTTACATACTGCATGGGGTATAGAACTACAAAGAACAATCCCAGGAACAGATAGGGTGGCTTTAGTTTTCCTGTTATTTTAAAATATTCCCAAAATAGCTGAAGTTTTCCCAGTTCTGGACAATGCAGAAATGTGGTAATGGTCACAGACTCTTCTTAGGAGCTTATAGTTTATAGTTACCATAAATATTGTTTATAATATATCAGTTTATAGTTACCCTAAATAGTTAGTTACCCTAAATATATTGTTTTATAGTTACCCTAAAAAATATTTTTAACCTTTTTTGTTTTGAGTTTTTCTATGTTTGATCAACCTCCTGTGTTTTGCAAACTACTGTGATGATAGAAAGGACATGGTTGAGCCAATTCATAATTTTACTGACAAAATAAATAAGTTCTGCAGCACAAGAGATTCCAACAGTGGGAAAAAGTGTTGACTAAACGGCTCCAAATTGAAGATAATTCTTTTCAATTTCAAACTTTTGACTCTGTACACACACAAAACAGTCCAGTCACAAATCAATTTCAGTATGTTTCATTCTTCTCACAAAACACAATCGTAATAGATGGAAAAGTTTTGCTACAAACTGTATATGAGGATAAATCCTGCATAGTTAGGGCTGAACAATGTGTTTGTAGATATTTTTATAGTGTTCTATATTCTGTACTGTGCTTTATTCATAGGCAGACTAACAGGGATCAAGAGGGTGTAAGAGGAGTTTAATAGTCATTTTTCATCTTCCCTTCCTGTCAGACAGGCAACACCTGGGGGTTTCTGGCCATCTTCATCATTAGTCACCTGGAATTTATTGCAGATTTTCTAATGTAGAAGTATTTGATTTTGTGATTGTGATGATTAGGAGAGGTTCAAAACTCTTAGTTCATCAAAGGGGATAAATAGTTTGAGGCTCTTGTTTTGGTGTCAGCAATGGAGCATATCCATGATGACTGCAGAGGGCAGTTGCAATCCAGAGGTGCACTACGACTGGGGAAGAAGGAATTTCAAAATTCCATAGAAGAAATATTTCAAAATTCTATAAACATTGCACTGACTTTGTGCTTAGAAGCAGTCTTGGCACTCTCACAGGATGCATTTACAGGCTGCCCTCCATGGTAAAAACCAGCCTAACCTTGAGGCTGTTTTAGTTCCAAGTTAGACTTTTATTCTGGATTCTTCTGTTTCAGGGTAAGAGGGAGGTAAATTAAACCTGGTTTGGAAATTGTCAGTATTTTTATCATCCAGGGAGACAACCCCCTACATCTGAATCATCTCTTGTCTTATTATTGCCATGAGATGATCCTCCAGCCACTGTAGATGACCTCGTGAGCATTGCTGTCCAAAGGAAGGATAAAAGCAAACCTCATTTTTTAAAAAGCAAACCTCACTTTTGCAGAGAAAATAGAAGACAGGACATCTGCTGTTGTAAATCTGTTCCCATCAGCCACAATCTTTCTGAAATTGAAGTGAAAGTTGCAGAAGGGAGGTTCTTTGCATAAATTGGGTTTTTTTTTTCCCCCTTGAAATAAATGCAGGTCATGGTTAATGAAGTGCATATTTGTATATGGCTGAAAATCACTGCAAATTCCCATTTCACTCATATGTATTATTTGATTTCTCACATTAGCTATGGATTAGTAAGTACTTGTGGGACTGCTTTTGTAGACAAAGGTTCATAAATCAAAACAGAAATTCAAATGTGTTTTGATCCCTGTAGTTTCTCCCAGTACATACATATATTTCCTTCAGAAGTGTCACATGTACAGCAGCATTAAAGAATTTCAGTTAATGTTACATATTTGAGCATCAAATGTGTGAACAACAGGTCTAGTTCTTATCACCATGTAAAATATATAAATGATCAGATGTAAATAAATGGAAATTTATCTTGACAGAAACTTTTATTTTTATAGTTACTTGTAATAAAGACTGGAAGGGATCTGGGGGATAATTCACAGGCTAATATACAGGTCATGCAATATTAGAACCTGCTCCAGAGCTTTGCTCTCATACTCTTATTGAATATTCAATATTTTTGAATATTGTTTTTTATAGATGCTGAGATTTACAGCTCAGTTAGAGGACGTGCAGCTGTATTATAGACCTGTGGAACTCTGACAACATGGGTCAAGGGAGTGAGGGAAAAACCAGCTTATTCATGTACCATTCAGCCTTTAAGCTCTTTTAAACTTTCTAACTTAGAGTCAGCATTTTTACCTACCTGTTGCCATGCAGGTGTTACTGATAGGAATCCATCCTCTGGGTGTGGAGGGATGCTGGAGCTCAGTCTCACCTCTGGGCAGTGTTCTCGGCCTGGGGGTAAATGAAGGGCAGTGTGCTGCATCAACACCACTGCCAAAAGTAGAAAAAATAAAGTTATTTGTTTCCAAGCACTCTGGTGTTATAGATGGATAATGAGATTATTGGCTCTCGCAATTAAAAGATAACTATTGTGTGAATATTAAGAAAAGCTTTAGTGATGTATAGTTATGTTGTTGTGGTTCAGATGTCACGTTTTCCCCATAGATCTCTTTTCTCCCCCTGTACTGCTGCCATCAGACAGCCTGGGCTGTCCAGGACAGGTACAAAGAAGCTGCACAGGTGTCCCTGGCATGGGGCAGGAGGGAATGGAACAGCTTGGTGCTGAGGGGGTGAGGCATGGCAACACCTGAGCCCCAACCCAGTGACAAGAAAGCAGTTGGCACTGATAAATGGCACAGAAGAGCTGGCTGACAGACTCTGGGAGGGCCAGGGCTGGCTGATGCAACCCCCAGGGGTATAAAAGATGAGCATCCATCCTGAAGATGAACTGACCATGTGGTATCCACAAGGGCAGTTCCCAGTGCTGTGAATTTTTCCTTATGTAGTCCTTTGTTGTATTTTCATTAAGGTTTAATAAAACTTTTTAAATGTTCAAAGTGAGCAGTTGTTTCTCACACTGGTGTGCAGATGAATTGCCACTCAGCCAAAGGTGTCTCAAAATGTTGTGACTCCAGCCAGGCTGTGCCATTTCAACCTTTTCCCTGTCTTTCTGTTCTGCTGACTTCCCTAAACCTTTTATTTGCCCCAAGTTATATCACTGGTGACCCTGTTGTACATGGAGGTTGTATAATTCATGTTGTACACGAGATAAATCCATTTGGTATGTGACCAAGATACTGTAGAACAACACCCAAATGGAGTGGAATTTTTCCAGTGTGCTCTCCTGAATTTTAACTCTGCTCCCATGGAAGCACGGGGAACATTTGCCTTCAGCATTAGGAGAGGTTAGAATAGATAAAAACAAGTGAGTTGCTTTAATAATTAGGCAGCTGATTTTTCCAAGTGTTCTAAATTCCGTTTAGACTGCTATGTGGAGGAAAAGAAAAATATATGAATAACCATAAACCTTAAGGAAGGGTACCCATTAAAAAAATCAAAAGCTAAACATGGTTGAATACATCCTACAAGCCAAGATTTTAAAGAGTAACATTGTGTAATGGTGCAACACGTGTATAAAATTACACCACTTCATCATGCCCACAATTTTTAAATTAAATAAATCAGGGCTGTATTTGAAAAGTCTATAGCACAACTGAACCCATGTAAATTAGCTTCCTGTATTCCATATAATACCTCCTACTGGGACCTTTGCACAAGAGGTGATACATAAAACATCCCAGGGGAGTAGAGAAATATTTTCATCCCTTTTCCACAGAAAACTGCCTGAGGTTTGGAAAAATCAGGAGCCAGCTCTGGAGCGCTGTAAAAGAAAGTCCAACATGAAGACAGGGTATGTTTAACTTCAAACATGTTTTCTATTTTCTAGACCTGAAAATTCAAATAACTGATGAAGGTTTTCTGTTTGTTTCCAAAACTGCCTGTCCTGAGAAATTTGTTGTTAAATCTCACTAGAATTCTAGGTGAGACAGCACCTCAGTCCTATGAGGTATTGGCACAGCTTTACACAACATCACAGCAAACTCTTTATAAAAAGAAGTCCTGGCAGCCATCTCTGAGACAGAGAACCAAAAGAGGCTCCCATTGTGCTTAGTATTTCCTGTTGGTTATTTCTAGCTGACTTTTGTAACTGCTAGGATATTTTTTTATTCCTATTTCCAAGGGGACTGATTCTGATTTTTCTCATACAATATTTAGAGAGTCACAGCCCTGCAACTTGCTTTTTTAGTTACCTCTCTCACCTGGAACCAAACCACTGAAATGTAGATATTAATACACATGACAGATAGAAAATTAACCTAACCCCGTGAGGCACAAGCAATCTGTGGCAAAGGAGGAAGGTGAGCTTTAGTCATTTCTCCTTGCCTGTACTTTTTCTTCTCCTCCCCATGCTAGGGAGGATTCTGAACACATTTCATCCAGGTAAGCAGGAGCTGTCTTCGATGCCTGATGCCAAACTGACATTTTTCAACTTCCAGGCAGATCAGTGCAGCGGAGCCATGCAGAATGCAAATAGATTTAGAAATAGAAACGTGGCCATGTTTTACAAAAGTGCAGCAGGTGTTTTCCATCCTTTGCATTTCCCAAGTACCCTGAAGCTCTTCAAGGTTGATCACATATAAGTCTTTTAAAATAAACCTCCTTACTCTTCCTCTGACAAGCTTGATTTGTGTTTCAGAAAGAGGATTTACCTGTTGCTATTAATTCCCTCTCCATTAGTGGGATTGTTTGCAGTACAATCAGCAGAGATTAACTAATACCTGTTCAGGCCCAGAACAGAAGGAATTCAGGAGTGAGCTCATACACAAATGAAAATAAAAATTAAAATCATGTTGACACTGCTCACTTATTTGACCCTTTAAGCTAATAGACATTTAGTTTCACTGAGACTTGAAAATAGACATGGAATGGGATTCCCAGTGAGTTTTGCATTCCTTGGCAGGTAACCAGATGATATGCTCATTCTGTGCCTGGTAAACCCATTTCCACACTGCATTAGGAATTTATCAAAGCAAGTCAAATCACTTCACTATGAAAATGAAGGAATCTTGTGAGAATTTTGTGTCTGCTCCTTTAGTAGTTCTTCTGTCTCTCATTAGGATTTATAATTTGGCAGGGTATTTCCTTGAACTGATATTAAATTAATGATCTGACCTCATCCATCATAAAAAAACTATATATAGTTCCTTTTTTTATCTTAGAAACAAAACTATGGAATCACTGTACTCTGGAGCTCAAGTAAATTGAAGCACTAAATTGCCACATATGTAATTCACAGCTGTATGTCACAGCTCTGCAAACTAATCTCAAAATACCCTCAGATCATTGTCAGAAACAGAACTTTATGACTTTACCTTTTCTTCTGAAACGAGCTCTATTCTGTATTACAGAAAATGGTGACTAAGATTTATTATTCATATCTTAAAAGATTTTCAGCTTTTTCAAACTCTTGTAAATGACATTAATATAGTAATTTCAGAAAGAAGAGAAAGGTAACCTACACATGGGTTAGTAAATGTGCTGCTTTTAAAGCAGTGTTTGCCAGCATTAATTGCGGTTTCAAATACTTGGCCATTCCCACAGTATTTTGCTGACTAGAAAATTCCCACATTCATTTTAAGTATGTCTGTAAATCTTGCCTGGAAAAGGTGTTGCTGGCTTACCATTTCTTCGTTTTCCAGGATTTTCCAGATTTCAGGATTTTCCAGAGAATGAGCAAATCTTTCAAGAAGCGTTTGGTTGTTTTGTTTTTATCTGTGTGTGTGAAAGCACATTTGTGTGTGAAGCTGTGTGTTTTGTTTTGTTTTATTTTGTTTTGAGGGAAACAATCTTGTCAGACAGGAAGGAATTTCATCTTTGAGTCACTCGTAGTGACTGACAGAGGGCAGGTATAGAACAGAAATTCTTCCCTGTGAGGGTGGGGAGCCCTGGCACAGGTGCCCAGAGCAGCTGTGGCTGCCCCTGGATCCCTGGAAGTGCCCAAGGCCAGGCTGGACAGGGCTGGGAGCAACCTGGGAGAGTGGAAGATGTCCCTATATCGTAAACTCTGGTGATCCCAATGAGGGGAGAAAATTATGCATCTGACTCGATGTTCTCAGAAGGTGAATTTATTTTTTTATGATATTATATTATATTAAAGAATAATAAACTATACTAAAGAATACAGAAAGGATACTTACTCAATGATAAAATTATAATAACGAAAACTCATTACTCTCTCCAGAGTCCTGACACAGCTTGGCCCTGATTGGCCAAAGAGTGAAAACAACTCACAACAGAATCCAATGGAACAATCACCTGTGGGTGAACAATCTCCAAACACATTCCACATGTGAGCACAACACAGGAGAAGCAAATGAGATAAGAATTGTTTTCCTTTTCTCTGAGGCTTCTCTTGCTGCCTTTCAGCTTCCTAGGAGAAAAACCCTGGGCAAAGAAATCTTGTTCAGGGAATGTGAATGCCAATTCCTGCACATGGCAGGGGTTGGAACAGGATTTTGAGGTCCCTTCCAACCCAAACCATTCTGTGATTCTTTGAACAGTAAAATTATCAAAACCAATGCGAGCATCCTCCAGCTCTCCAGCAGAGCAGCCTCATTTTCTCATTTCTGTGGAGAAGGAAGAAGGATATTGAAAGGACAGATGGGAAATTGGGAAGGAAACAGGGCACAGCTTTACAGGATAAGGCCTGTAGATCCCAGCACTGCAACAAATCCTTCAGATTTTGCATTGCCTCAGCCCATCCTGCTTTACCCCAGTAGTGGTTTCCATTCCACACATTCAATTTTTCTTAGTGTTTTGGGTTGTTTTTTTTAAGGATCTGAAATTGCTGCACAAGAAGTGCTGTATTTGCATTGCTGTCCTAAGGAAGTGCTTATTTTACCTAAAGCTTGATAATATTTTATAAGGAGTTTCCAAACAGTTAATCCATAATGAATAGATCAGAGAAGTTTGCTGAATGAATTACTACCATCTCAGCAGGTCTCATGCAGTCTGGATTCTGCTCCAGAGCAATTAAGAGTTCTGATATATTAGAGAAGGCTACTCTCTCATTGGACCTATATCAACTACATGAAATTATAAAATAGTGTGAATATATGAAAAAGTGAGTATTGCAGAGTTTGGGCTGTGGAGGGGCTTCTGTGGCAGAAGTAGAG
Organism: Emberiza elegans; assembly: GCA_024865655.1. Taxonomy (NCBI): domain Eukaryota; kingdom Metazoa; phylum Chordata; class Aves; order Passeriformes; family Fringillidae; genus Emberiza; species Emberiza elegans. The sequence goes on along the minus strand of JALJVW010001727.1, from coordinate 306,694 downwards.
GGTGCTTACAGAAGCACTCTGGCAAGGAGATGATCAGCACTGCTTTGAAATGCTCTGAAGTGTAGGGCCTTAGTTCCTCCATCTTTTCCTTCCTTTTTCCCCCCTGGCTTTGAAAATCTGCCTCTGCTTCAGGCAAAGATCAGGTTTATGGCAGAGGCAAATGCTGATTAGGAACTGCTGCAAGGTTTGCCTTTTCTATCTTAAATTCTATTTCTATTCTATCAAATCAGGCTCTTTTGGTTTTTCTAAATCCTTACAGTTGCAAAATCTGTTCACACTTTTACTACTTTTCTTCAGCTTTAAGCCATGTTTTACCCATTTTCTACTTTTGAGCTGTATCTCTTTTTTCTCTTCTTTCTTTTTCTTTGTGTGTGGGGGGCTTTTTTAGACTCTTAAAATGTTTTTCATTCTCTACCTTGTCTTCTTGCCTTGATGGCTTTTTTTGGTATCTTAAACCTTCTCAGTGACCTTCCTTCATAACCTCAGACTTTTCTAAAAAGGTTGATTTGTCATTGGTAGAATAAAAACATGCTCAGTCCTCAATGTTAAAACAGCAAATCTCAGAAGACAATTGTGATTTTGAATTGTTAATGCTGCCAATACCTCTCCTATGCATTATTACTCAATTGGCAAGCATTATACAGGCTAAAAGGGATTGAGACGTAAAAATTACATTGTACAGCACAATTTCTCATTGCTTCTTTCAACATTACTTGTATGAAATCTTGGAAACTATGGAAGTTACAAAGTTTATTGGAGAGGAATCTGCCTGCCCTCAATGATCATCTTGAAGGAGGGAGACTCCCCAGCCTCCATCATGGAGTTGGGTATCTTCATCCTTACCTAGTGACTACTACATGTGAGGTCTTTAAATATGTCTACACATTAGAAAATAAACAAAAATATTTTTATTAACTGTTACTGATTTCATACAGTTCTCCAGTATTTTCTATCTAGTACTCTGCAAAGGAATCCTTCAGATTAATATGTTTCAAGCACAGCATTCATTATTGTAAGCACATTTTTCAGACCTGAACTTAGTTCTGATTTATCCTTTCTGCTGTTTGTTTCCTTTGTTGCCCAGGATATTGCCTGTACAAGTAAATGTGTCACTGTACTTCCTTGCAGAAAATCTGTGGTGAGATGCTAAAAATGTCCTTTCCAGACTGAGTGTTAGACACAATAAGTATTGCATATATTGTGGCTTATTCTTCCACAATTAATGAGCAGGCTATCCTTCCTTTTGTATGCAATGTAGATAACAGGGTACTTCTTATTAAACTTTTCTTTTCCTGTGGAGAACTATCTATTTGTGCTTTGAATTTGGAAAAAGCTCCTGCTTTTCATAAGCTGCTGCACTTTTTTCATTGGCAGCAAATCTGGCCTCAACTTTAAACCTCTTCTGTGCAAAACAGGTTAAGATTTTCTTTACATCCAAATGCTCCATTCCTGGAGGAGAGCAGGCATTGTTGTGGCCATTGTAACTTGGCCAGTTAGCTAGCATCAACTCTGTCACCTTTCCTCATCTCCTTGCTCCAAATTCAGCAGGGGTTAAGAAATGTCTTACCTCCTTTAGGGATTTACCTCTGAGCAGATATCTCAGTGTAGGCACACATTTTGTAGAAAGGAGTTCTATTGTCAAGCACAGGGCGAGTTTCTTAGGTTTTCCTATTTATTATCTTTTCCTGTTTTTTATACACTCCTTCAACTTGAAGTTTTTATACCCGGACTCTTCCAGTAAACATTAAGTTATCTCTCTCTGTCTTTATATAACATTCTCCCATCTCATAATTCTTACTTACTACTCTCAGAAAACTGCATCCTGGATTGGAGATTCAGTGTTTGAGATGAGGAAAATAAAGCCTTATTTCATAGAAAATAAGTCAGGGAGTTTTTTGTTTGGTTGCTTGGTTTGGTTTTTTTTTTTTTTTTCTCATTTAAATCCATCTGGTCAGTACAGACTGAAAATTAAACTCAGGCTTTAATGCTGGGTTTCTGCTCTGTGCAGTAGAACTATAAATAATGGAACAAATGAGACAGAAGGAGAGAAAAAAAACTTGCCAGCATTTTTATAGATATATCACTAATAATTTTGTTTCTAAATGAAGAAGTATAATTAATGCAATATTAACAAAAAGGAATCTAAGAGAGTCAAGAACTTCTTGAGTTATGTACCAGGGAGAAATGAAGGAAAAGAAAGGAAGAAGAAGGAAAAGAAAAGAACATACCCTCATGTCACTCAGTCTGTGTAACATGTTCTGGAAAACCTCCAGGTTTGGGGCTTGAATTCTGCAGGTTTGGTTTCAGTCACCCTGTCCTGAGACAGAGACCAGCCTGTGCTCCTCCAGCCTATGGCTCCTTGTCTAGGCTGGCACAGCAAAGAGGGCCCAGAAGGAAATAATTTGAAGAATATTTCCTTCAAGGACTCTTTATCACGTAGAGGCAGTTTTTGGTAGTGTTATCAAGTGATTGAAAGCCAAATATAAAAGGGGATGACTGCCTTACAAATCCCAATTTACTCCAAGGGACCTTAGAGTCACTCCTAAACCGCTTCATGCACACATGTGAACTTGAATCTCAACACACTGTTAATGCTGTTAACAGTTTCACTAATTACAGAAAAACATCATCAGCACCATCATCTTAAAAGAGCATTTCACTTTAGATTAAAAAAAATCAATATTAAAAAAAAAAAAAAAAAAATCCAAGAGGATTGCAACTAAGAATTGAGCCCACAAGAGCAACTTTCCTCTTCTTTTTACTGCCCTGCTAAAGCATTCGGGATTCCAAGCAAAACAAATGCAGGCAAAGATGTAATTTCTTAATTTGGACTTATCTTTTTCATGCCAACACTGTTGTCCCTACACTCCATGCTCGTAAAACATGAGTACATATAACCCAGAGAATAATCTCTCATTACAAAATTGACCTTTAAAAAAAAAAAAAAGTTTGGTCATTATCTATTTCTAGAAAAAGCAGTGTTTTCATACAGTATTTTTTCTAATTTATCAGCTAGGGTATGTTCCAGTCAGTGTTTGGAGGAATTTTGTTGGCTATTAGCTCACTTGCTCTCTCTTCTGTACTGAGGAGAAGCTGTGTGAACAATTTGTCAGGTGAAATTAAACACCAGTAGGAAAGTTTTGTCTGCAGAGGCACTCAAATGAAAGGTGAACAGCTGTCATTTAATTCTGTATTTTGTAGTCCATTTCACTTGGATTAGTGTCCATCTCTTTGGGGACTGCTGCCTTCAGGATCTCAGAAGGCATTGTCGTGATTCTCCACTTAGTCTAGACCCCAAAACTATCAGTGAGTTTAGCAAAACGTTAATGACATCAGTGATCTATCTGAAAGCAGCATGGTGGTTTGCACAGTCTCATCCTAAAGCATTTTTGTTCCTGTCCACTGAAGCATGTGGAGCTCAGATGGAGCTGGATTGAGCTGTAACATCTGTTCTGAAACCACCTATTCTTGCCACTACCCTCACACTGTCCTCTCTGAGAACATAAAAACATATTGCACCATCCAGACCAGTCTGCATTACTTACAATTTTCCAGAATGTGTATATTTATGTTTGAGTTTTGTTTTGTTTTGTTTTTTTCCTACACTGTTCCTCTGAATACAAATTTTAAATGTCCAATTGTGCATTATGACATTTTACTTAAGGGCTTTGTCTTGTAATCCCGAAAAGAACTTAAATTTATCATCTGTTTAAGAGGACTGATAAAGAGACAATAGAGAGCAACATTTTATTCTCTCTTTTTCTGCAGAGCTGCTCCCTGGTCATGGCCCTCTCATTTGCTTTGCTCATAACTATCTGAAACTGGTCATCCAAATATGAGTCAGTTTTTAATGCTCTTTGTCTCTCCTACTCGAAAGGCAATAAAGAGATATGGAGCAGACTAAAAAGTACTGGGTATTGACTATTTTAAATATGAATATCCACTGAAGACTGTATTTATTTAATAGCACTGTTGCTGCTGTGGCAGTAACAAAGGCCATTTAAGGCTTTTCTAGGTGGTGATTTTGTTTGTTCATCCCTTCACTTTGCTTCAGAATGATTGTTTCTTCTCTCAACCCATTTGGCAAGAACTATTAAATAGCTTCAAGCATATTCCATCAGAATCACTGATGCTTTGATTCTTATGTCCTTGATTTATTCTTTAGAATTCCCTGAGACCACTGGGATGTGACAAACAATTTGTAATTCTGTTTTCAGCCCTGATAATGAGATTGTGTTATTCAGTTAAACTAGTGGTAAATTTTTGCCTTTTATCATCTTCTTCCATCCATTCTACCTGCTGAATGTGATGCCATGTTACGAGTTTAATCATGTGAGAAGAGAAACAAAGAGAATTATATGTGTATATAAATAAATAAATATGAATGATCTAAACAGACTCATCTGATTCTGTTCCTGCAAGTCTGGATTCAGGTTGGGAGTTACAATTTTGCTGTCTAGATCCAAAACCATGGGTCCTCATTACCCTGGATTCATGATACTTTCAAAATTCAGCTCTCAGATGTCTGCTTTGGGTTTAGCAATTTTTTAGCTCCTATTTCAGCCTTTCCACTTTCTTTGAAGACACAAGTTGAAGTAAATCCTAGGCTTTGAAGATGGAGTAAAACCTGTAATGCTGTTACACTATTTCTCATGCTCCCCAATTGCTTGCCAGTACTTATATTTGTTTGGACTTCCTGTGATGAAATTTATTTTTAATTTAAGGCCATTTTCTTCTACAGGAAGGGAGAAAAGGGGCACTGTGTGTTGCTCCATGATGTCTTACACCTCTATGCATAATTTTTACAGTTGCAAAATGCAGGTAGAAAACTTTTGTTCTGAGCTTTTGTGGTTTCACTCCTCCTGTAAAGATGTAGAATCACCTTCAGAGTAGAAGTGAGCTGGCAACACAGGCCCCAGCTGAGTTAACCATCATATGGATATCAATCCTTGGAAAACTCAGAAGTTTGTGTTTGGCTTCTTGAGGACAAGTTTTATCAAAACAAAAGCCATGCTGGTATGGCTTAAGATGAATATTCTATTAACAATAAATATACTCTGTCTTCCTAAGCTCCCTGCATAATAAATGGAGATGCACTTACCCTGTTCAACATCATTTGTGTTTGCAAGCAGTTCAAATATTCATCTTGCTTTGGGTTGTTAGACCTGGTGATATGAATAGTCAGTATCCAAATTGACAGTGAATTATTTTACCCCTTTTTCTTGTTGTCTGTGAGACACCCCTTGAAGTGCCTCTGCAGATGGGACTGAAATGTCTGATACTCAATAATAAAATCTTTGCCCTTGTTTGCATTTTGGATTAAATCAGCCCCAACAAGTATTGCTGAGAGCTGTAACAAGTATTGCTGAGGGTGATCTAAATCTCCTTTATTGATCAGTTGCTACTTTATTAGATTTAATGAAGTTCATACATATTGCAAAGGAAATTGGTTGGTTTAGCTTTCTGCAGTTGGAATTTTTTCATTGCAACCTGGTTTCTTCCTATTCTGGGGGCCCTAAAATAAAGCATAATGGCAGACACTGACTGCTGAGGTCCTTCTCAGTTTGTTAATGGTACTGTGTCTACGTGAGCTGAAACACCTGGAAGAAGAGAGGAAATGCATAAATTTACCTGGTTTAATTTCTTACTGAAATGTTCTAAAGGCCCCTCATGTTCAGTGCACAGATGGATCCATTGGTGTGTGACACCTGCAGGAACAGGTACACAACCATTCTTTCTCAGGTCATATTTATCCCTTTTAATTTTCACCATTTCAGTCTTACTGCACTTGAGAAGATTGCAGGCAGGAGGCAGGAGGAAAAAGTGAGACTTTTTTCTCTAAGAGAAATGAGACAGTAGTGTAAGTCTTAGAGGAATGAAGTAAAACTTTGAGATAAAGTCCACTGAACAGGTCTCAGGAACCTGAATGTTTATTCTAATTTTTATACACTCGTACAATGATTTTAAATGAAAATATCAATTCACTTAGTCTCTTTTTTTTTTTTTTTTCTTGGAAGGCACCATGTCCATGTAAAATTAGAGGGAATTCAATTTTTAGTTCAGTGAATGCTGGAGTAGTTTCATAAATCTAAGTAATTTTGACATTTGGCTTTTAAAAAGACTCAAATTCCTTTTGGACTGGACTTTATCTTTCTTCTCCTACTTTTGTGTGGACCAGCTGCCCTTAAACTGCACTTGCACTGCTCAAGGGCCTTGGTCTGTCCCCTAGGGCAGGAAGTGGCAGATGGGGATGAATACAGCTCTTTGTCTAATGCATGTTTTCTTGTTTATGTTTATGTTTCTTGTTCTCAGGCATGTAGGCCCAAAGCTGCAAACCAGAGAATAAATCAGGGAATTCTTTAAATAGGGTTTAAAAGCTGCATGAAAGGAGGGAAATGGCTCTGAGTACTTTCATTGTTCCTGCCTCCATTTGCAATCTAATGCCTAGTACTTAAATCTGTCTTAATTAAGGATGTTTCCATTGAGGTGGAGAATGGCTTCATCTGTATTTCTGTTAATCACAGCATCATTAACTATTATAAAGATGTTTGCCTCAAACCTATTAGTGGGTTGTTTTTTTTGGGTTTTTTTGGCTTGAAGTGGATTCCTATAGTCCCCCATGTCCCCCTACCCATAGTGAGCAAACCACTAAGTAAAAGAATTAAGTGGAAGAACTAACATCTAGAAAAGTTATTTAGGATCAACTGTTACCTCTTTAAAAAACTTTTAAGCCTTTTACATGCTGTCAGGGGACCAAGAATCAGGAAGCAGTTTGATAAATGAACATGGCCAGTGGGAAAAGCAAACAAACTAAATTAAATAAACAAAATTAATGGATTATTAATTAGAGCTATTTTGACATGCTGCATAAAATAGGCCATAGGGCTTCTCCTGAAATAACCCCTTTGTCTTGGTAATTAGCTAAAACTGCATTTGGCAATTATTTTCTATTTCTGTATTCAATCTTATTTTTAAAATTGTTTGAATGAATGGAGAATCAACCATATCACTTATCACAATTTTTTCATTATTACCTTCCCTATTAAAAATACAGATTTCGTTCCACCACCTACATGAAATTAGCTACAACTTTCATTCATTAAGCCTTGTCATTAAGGAAATGCCTCAAAAAGGATTGCAAGAGGTTTTCTGGTCCATCCTTCCTCTTCTTGGCAGAAGCAAACCCCAGAAGTTTTCCTTGCCTCAGGGCGGGATTGACTGTAGCTAAAGCATTCTTAACTAGAGTTTGTCTAAACTGTTCTTGAAAGACAAAAATGATTCTGTGATGCATAATCTCCCCAGTAGATCTATGCCAGTACTTTACTTATCTTCAGAAAGCTTTTTCCTGAGGCCTAACTGAAGCTCTATTTCAGAAGTATAAGCCTCTTACTGCTTGTTCTGTCCATAATAAAGAAGGAAAACGGATTAGTTCCTTTTTTCTCTTCCAGGTGTCTCATGCAGTTAAAGATCTTGTGCCTGCTCTTCCCCCCACAATGATCATCTCTCATGGGCTAGAGTCAGATTTCCTGTTCTACAAGTATTTACCAACTTCTTAATTCTGCAATCATGATTCTGGTCTTTTTGGGACTCTCTCCATATTTCCAATGCATATAGCAAGCCAGGAGACTTGATTCAATTATCCATTAAAGAATATGGATCTAATTTTTACTGGTTTATATATTTATATATATATATATATATATATATATACACCTATATTTATTTCTAATTAGCCTTTTGAATTATAATAAGATTCCTAAATTGACTACATTAGCCAAAGAGACCAAGTTGCCTTTTCTATAAATAAGGTTTGTCTTCATTGGATGTAAATAAAATATAGTATTCAGGGGACTGAATTCAAAAATTCCTTCAGAAGAGGGATGTACTCTTCTATTTTGTCTCAGGACAATCATGAAAAGAAACAAGATCCAAGTTCTTATGAATTATTTCTTTGATGATGTTGCAAATCTGAAATTTGTTTCTTCCCCCACAAGTTGCCATCGAATTTTGAGAAGTGAGGGCTGCATTTTTCACTGAAAAGCACCATGCAGGTGGGCTTACAGTGGCTGAGAAATGCCATAAATATCTGCCCAGTTCATTAAACAGGCCCACCTTCCAGCCCTTAATGTTTTTGTCATTCAACTTTAGTCATTACCAAGATGTTCTACATTTTCACTTTATGGTCCTACATGAGCTGGCAGAGGACTGACACATCTTTGGGAAGAGCTATTTCTAAGGTGAGATAAACCTTGTCTGATACTTTAAATAGTGCTGTAAGAGGTGAAGGAGGGGGAGAGGAGGCTTTGGAAGTTCCTTCTTTAGACTGCTCTCAATTTCTGAAGGTAACTTCAGAAGTTCTTGCAAGATTGTGGTCACGATCGAGGATTAGATTGAAGGCAGGGTCACAGAAGGAGCAGGAATAGCAGGAGAAGAAGGTGTCTGAAGCTATTTGAATAAAGTAGGAGTATTTTTGAGGAAGTATTCAAGTAAAGAAAGATGCGAAGCAAAGGAAGGAAAATGAAGTGTCTGTTCTACGAAGCATTTGAATCAAGAACAAGGATAGATGTGATATTTGGGAGTTGCTATGGAAAAGAGCACTTGGATCATCCACAGAAGTTGGTATCTCTGTAACACCTCCAGAAAGAGCTATAAACATATTTCTTCAAACTTCCCCATGATACCTCAAAGAGATCAGCTTACCTCAGGCCCTCAGATATTTTCCCTCCCTGTATAAGCTGTGACCAATTTCAAACCAGCAGCTCAGTGTACTAACATGTCAGAAGCTCAAAAGCTGCCCGAGAGGAGATCATGAGAAATCAATGGCAGCTCAAGTTCCTGAAGTAGCAGGAGATTTGTTAGATGAAAATTCACAAGTGAAACATGTCTTTTGCTGTGAACACCCCATTTCAGGGTCAGATCCTGACTGTCACATTTTCTGCTCACTGTTTCATCTCTTCCTACAGCTAAACCTTTCATCTAAACTTCCCTCTTAGGGACAGGCCTTACCTGCCAGCCTGCATAGTTTGAAACTGAATAATTTCCTCCTTTTATTTCTGTCCTCACCTTGATGATATTTATAGACTAAGACCATGTTGTCCACTAGTTTTTATTCTTCCAGACTCCATACATTTAGCTCCCTTACCTTTATGTCTTATGATTTTCTACTTCTTACATTGGTTTTGTTTCTTGATTTTGCATTTCCCTGCATTTCTTCTGTTTGTTCTGAACATCTTTTTTTTTTCATTCTTTAGCCCAATTTGTTACAAGTAATGATTATTACAAAGTTCTCTTTTATGAAGTCTCCTGAAATCTCCGTGCTGAGAGGTTCTTCACAGCTCCTTTACAGTTCATGTGTCCATATTCATGTCATGAAGTTTTACAAAAAGGTAGATAAATAAAAGTTATTAGGATCTTTGCAAAGGATGTCATCAAATGTTTTATCTGTATTACCCAGAAAACTGCAACCATTATCTAATAGTCTCTTCCAGCTTTAAATTCAGTGAAAAGTATCAAATCCCTTGTATGAAAACTCTCATAGTGAATTTAACAGTTTAGATATAATTTTTAAGCTTCAAAGGTTGTGATAGGAAAGATTGGTCTTCCTCTTGCTTGTTTAATGATGTATAAGAAGTTGATGAATTCTGGTAGTGAACCAGTTGATGATGCCACTTTAAGGTCTTAAACATTTAGCTCCAAAAGTAATATTCCATTTTTATAATGTTGTTTACACCTGACTAAAATCTCACTGTCAGACTGAGAAAAATTGACTTGATACAAGTATTGGGAGGTTTTTCCAAACAAGTAAAGAAAAATTAAAAGGAATTTAATATTGAATAGGTGTGTGATTAGCATTATATCTAAAAGCTTTAATTTAAAAAATATTCTTCACAAATTTATTGCATTTGAAACAGAAGTCTCTAAACTCTTATTTATGAGATACATTTGGATCACAACCTGAGAGTGAAACTCTGTGAATTAGACCACAATTTCATGTTTCTTTTGTTTTCTGTGACACCTGACTGGCTGTGAACAACCCAAGTGTTTACATGAAAAGGTTGTCTGATATAGATAAATATTGCTGATAAAGATGATTGCTTGATGATAAATGGTGAGATCTGAAACACATGAAGCACCACCCCACAAGGGTAATGCAAAAATGCCATCAGAAACCTCCTGACCTACGTGAGGAACAGTCCAGCAGGTCCCACACGTAAAATCATTTCTAATACCCATAAAACCAATTTCTACACTTTGGCTGTCCACCAACAGATTCAAATGAACTGGATTTTAATACATAATGCAGAGACTATAATGGACAGGTAAAAATGCAGTGTATGGCAGACTTGGGTTCTCCTGTCATACTTCATGTCAGAAATCTTTGAGACATGTCTGTGTCCTTTTACCTGTGACCTTTGCAATACTAGAAGTTCATTTATTAGAGCCAGGAAGTGCTGTTATCACTATTTGTTCTTGTAGATCCAAGACTATTTAACTAACAAATAATCGTCAAGAAATTAAAATCACAGTATAATAAAGTCATGGAGTGGTTTGGCTGGAACAGACCTTAAAGATCCTCTCATTCCAATCCATGGGCAGGGACACCTTCCACTGGACCTGGCTGCTCAGAGCTCCATCCCACCTGGCTTTGGGCACTTCCAGGGATCCAGGGACAGCCACAGCTTCTGTGGGCACCCTGTGCCAGGGACTCACCACCCTCACAGAGAAGATTTTCTCTTAAGAAGTTCATGTACAGTCTTTCAAGAAGTGCCTCAAGTGTGCTATGCAGAAAAATCAGCTCAGGTCATTGCCCAGGAACTCAATAACATATTTTGTGGTTTATCTTGGGCCCCTTTGGCTGTGCAAGGAATTCCCAATATTAGTACTGATGAGAGCAGCACAGCGCTGTGGGACAAGGAGTAAAAGGCTGAGGGTCTGGTTGAATACAAACCCCTGATGATTTGATTAAACCAGTCATTTGTTTATGAGATTTAGTTTTATTTGTGTGGTAAACTCTGAAAAATGGCCTGTCAGCTTGATAAGGTTACTTTTGTAACTTTATTTTAGACAAAATGTAATCTGTTCTAGGAGTTTAGAATATCATTGAGAACTTCAAAGTGTAAACCCCTTGGAAGACAGTGAAGGGTGAAAGCACATGGAAAGGTGAAAATTTGTTCATTGATGAGGCCATGGACTCAGAAGCCCTGGCACTTACTTGTCTGTGCATCAGTGCCCACTTGCAAATGGAAATAATAATCCTCACATCAGTCAAATCCTTCTTCCTTTCCCTTCCATATTACAAAAACTTTAGAGCAGGACAATATTTGAAGGTATGTTTGTGCCTTACTCATCGCAGAATCCTTCAAGCACTTCTGTAATGTGAGTGCAAATTAATAAATACATCCACCTCATCTTTCTGGGAGGGATTTTAATTGCAACCTTTTTCAGAAACCTCTGTGTTTTTCATTGGTGTGAGTACAATCAGGCTTTAAGGACAGGAAAAAAGAAAATAAGGGCACTTTAGAAACAGCCATTGAAAACTCTAAGTGGTGTTAGAGGAAGGCAGCTTTACTTAGGAAACTCGAGTGAAAAGAAGCTTTCTGACAAGAAAAGGACTTCAACAGGATACTTTGGTTTCTTTTTTTTTGTTTTTGGTAGCACTTTTTCATAAGAGTTTAATTACCAGGTTGATTAGAAGGAAGGAATTTGTGTTCATAAATGGCACTTATAAAAATCATCTTTTTCTTCTTGGCCTCTGAATGAAAAATGGTCTCTGATGCCAGCTTAACTATGAGCAATTGAATAAAAGAGCAAAATATACTACCTGGTAATGGAATCATTATGGGCTACAGAACACACATATAAAATCAGCTGAAATGTATTTCTTCTGCTCAACAAAACCAAAGTTTTTATAATTATAATTTTGCATCTACAGAGGGATTTTTTATTAATTATGAAAATGGCATATTAATACTCTGTAGAGCAGTGTTATAATCAATGTTCAGGAGTCAGCATCTATATGCAGTTGCTCTTTAGCAATGTACATTCTCCTCTAAGGGACTCTCCATGAGAGTTTCAGTCTTTAAAGCAGCTTTCAGTATTCAAATAGAGAAAGTCTATTTGACTTTCTGCACCAGATGGGAAACACTTACTGCTGACAATTACACACCATTTTTTGCACTGAACAGAGGCAGCAGGTTAGGAAACAGCAAAGCAGTGGATGGGAGGAGCACAGGAGCCTCCTCACCCTGAACATGTACAGTACCTCTGAGTTTGTGAGGGAACAGTGACACAGCCAGAGCAGCCCAGATCATTGCAAATTCATGAAAGTTGCAGAAAACAGGGTCATACAGCTTTTTCTGCTATGTTATTATCTTTATACTCAACTTCAGGCAGCAAGAGAAAAACATATTCCTTTTTCTCTCTGCTGTGCAACTCATACCTACTGTTTCTTTAAATGACTGTGTGACATAGTGACATCTATGAAAATCACCAAATCAGAGTCTAAAACCTAGTTTGGATTGATAAACCGACTTATATTTTGCCTTATGGTCAATGCTTTCTCATTACCTTGCTGTTTTCTTTCACTAAATGGGTTTTGTGAGTAAATGTTTTCCCCTGTTGGGAACAATGTGATATTGTTTAGAGCCTTTGATCTGTTTTGTCTTCAGCCTCACATTTCTCTGCTTTCTGATTGCCTGGTTTTGTGTGCACTGCTGGGTCTTCTCTCATCATTGACTGTCTTGGATATTGTCATATTCTTTAGATTTCTTCATCTTCCTCTTCCCCCTTCTCATATTCAAACAGTGTCTGTAATGTTATTCAGTTAATATCCTGTTCCCCACTGTGCCTGAATTTCCACTTCTTAGGAAAACAATGGCTCCCTTCTTCAGGCAACCATTGGTTTAATGTGCACAAAAGATAAATTCAGCTTTCAACACAGCACAGACACTTTCTTGCTACTTTGGGGCAGCTACTGTAATGTCACCTTATATATGCAACAGAAATTTTTATTTCCTTCTTTGGAAGTGTCCCCAGGCAACTCTACCAGCTGGAGCAGGACAAGAATAAGAATATGGACTGTCCAGAGCGTGTCCCTCTTCTCCTTTCACTTATGAGTGTGTGCTGCATCTCTTGCACAGCTGTGTTTCCCAGCCAGTGGGTTGCTGAGATGAAGAATCACAGTGGTGGCTCATGGGGAGTAGCAGTTTAGGGGAAATATGGGTGGGAGAGACAGTATTGTCATTCTGAATGTAAAAAACACGGAAATTAAATGCCTTTTTTGCTTAGTTCTTCTTGGAAATTCCTACTCCAAGATATCTCTGCAAACCAAGAGGATTTGGAAAAGAGGCAGCAGCAGTGTGAGATTAAGGGCTAACAAGGGAAGCTGAACATGCACAAGACAGTGGGTGCTGCAGGAGTTGGCCAGTGTGAAATCTCTCCCTCTTCCATGAAGAAAACAGCAGCCAGAGGAGAAAATATCAATGCTGCACTCCGCTCAAACGGTCAAGAAAGAAATGTGAAAGAGAAAAAGGTGATTGAAAAGAGTGAACACCATTTCCAAGGACAGGTCAGGCTTGTTTATCCTGATCTTGTTGTGTGACTGGAAATATGAACAAAGATCTTGATGCCATGTTTGCATGCACATGTTTTAGCACTGCATTTGTAGTCCTGTACAGCTCAGATGACTGTGAAGTCACGTGCTGGAAAATGAGTGGTGTGAAAGTTGAATTTAGGTTACCTTTGATTTAGTGAATTTATTTTGCTTTTTTCACCTTAAACCTGGCTGGAGTTTGGACCTGTATGTTTAGCCTTTGCTAAAATGTTAGTCAAAGTGTACCTGATGGAAACAGTGACCAAAAGCTGGGTGGACTAAGATATTAATGAAGCAGGAAGAACAGGAGAGGGAGAGAATAAAACAAATGTCTTTATGGGATATTGTGGTATTCACATTCTCTGAAAAAATCCCTTTGCTCAGGATTTTTCCCTGGGAAGCTGAGAAGCCTCAGAGAAAAAGAAAACAATTCTTATCTCACTTGCTTCTCCTGCATTGTTCTCATGTGGAATGTGTTTGGATTTTCACCCACAGGTGATTGTTCCATTGGATTCTGCTGTGAGTTGTTTTCACTCATTGGCCAATCAGGGCAAAGCTGTGTTGGTACTCTGGAGAGAGTCATGAGTTTTCATTATTATCTTTTTAGTATTCTGTAAGTATCTTTTCTGTATTCTTTAGTATAGTATAGTATTCTTTAATATACTATAGTATAATAAAGTAATAAATTAGGCTTCTGAGAACATGGAGTCAGATGCATCATTCCTGCCTTCGTCGGGGCATTTCCTGCAAATACAAGAGGATATCAGGTGTTTCTGTGACCATGGAATACATCTTTGTCAATGTCCCAGAAAAATTACAGATGTAACACTACTACATTCATTGATCAGTACAATTCTGTAAGAGAAATTAGAGATGTCACATATTCAGTTCCATGCTGAGGAGTGTCAGCCTCTGTAGAGATGAATGGGGTGACTCTTTCCGTCTGCCCAAGCACTGCATTGACTCAGTTTCCTGTGTGTTCCTGTGGTGCCCCGTGGACCCAAAGGTACAATGAGAGAATTTAATTCAAAGTGCCCAAGGTAATACAGAGTGTGTGTTGCAGTTGAGCAGCCAAGTTCTTTTCTGTGTGACAGCAGAGCTGCTGTGGAGCTCGATGAGGGCACAGGGGCATAAAGGTGGCTGAATGATTTTGGAGACAACCTAACCTGTTATACTCAATATCCATACTCTTCTTGGGACAGAATGTGTAGAAAAACATTTTGTCTGCTGTGTCTAGGTTTAATCTTGAATAAAAAACTAGCTGGTTTCCCAAGGAAATTAGTACCCACCCAGCCAGGTACACCAGGGTCAGAAGACAAGAACTCAAGAATGAAATGGAAAGTTCCCCATTCACAGTCAATGCACAGCTCTGAGCATATCTTTAGGAGGAAAACAGATTTGAACTTTGCCCATTTTTCTATTACATCTGGAAAACACTGCTAATAAAATTAATTTGTCTCAAATTTATTTCCTGAGATCAGCAAATCACCAGAACACTTCAGTTAATACAGGATGAGTTCAGAATTTTTTTTTTTGGGCAAAAAGTACAATGAAATTCTCTTTATCAAAAAAGTATTCATAGAATCAAAGAATGATTTGTGTTGGAAAGGGAGTAGAATATCATTTACCTGCAGGACCCCTTATTACAGCTCAGCCAGGTATTCTCAGTTGTGCCACCAAAGTCGTGCCCTTGTCAAGTCCTCTAAAAGCAGAATGCCACATGTTGTCATGGCAATATCCAGCAGCATGGCTGAATGAGGGAATGCAAATCTGGATGTTCATGCAAGACTGAGTTACACATTGTTGCTGAGTTAAATCAGGTGCTAATTTAGCAAGGGAAGTGCAATAGGTGAGGATTCTGCTCTGCGTGCTGCGAATTACGGATTGACATTTCTCAGAGTTTCACCCCTGCCCATGTTTGTGTTTAATTGGAATTCCCCACAGGTGTGACTGCAGTCACTGTAGCCCGGGGGACCACGCTGAAGTGCCAAATTTAATTATGGCTTAATGTGACCGTGTTATAAGTTTCTACATCTGTCAGGCAACTTGCTTCCTTCCTTACTGCTTCTGCTGGTTTTAAAGCTTCCTAATTTGTCTTTGCTTTGCTGCAGAATATGTTCAGAATTTTTATATCCCTAACAGAGAAAAGAGATAGCATTTCATTAAAATCAGCTGTGCAACTGGCCTATATTGATTCAGTGGCACTTACTATTTAGATAATAATTTTAGAGACCTTGCTGTAGTTCATGAAGGAAATATTTATCAGAATCCTTAATTAATGGCTGATGAAAATGATGTGCCCAAGGCTCATAGCACTTGTTCATAATAAAAAAAAAAAAAGAAGCCTCATTTAATTCAGCTTGAACCAGAGTTGCTGGTCCCTGGGATGTACTGCATGTAATCTAATTATTTTAAACCTTGCTTTATAGTGCAGTGTACTTTACTTAAAACTAGAGCCATATTCATTAATGAATATGAGGTTTTTGTTATTCTCTGTTTATCTGAGTATCATTACAAATGTACTCACAAGTTCCTTGTACAGTTTGTTACTATTGTATTGACACCCTGTAGTATCAGCACATTACAGTAAAACATTATAAAGTATCATCTGGTGATAAGGATTCTTCCAATTCCATTGTTCATCACAGTCCTGTCCAACAGATGTCATGTAATCATTCATTTTACACAAATTTTCCATGTGCAAGTCAGGTACCAAACTCATAAAAAGCAATCTGGGCTCTTTTCATAATGTTGCTAGAGATGGGATTGTTTGGATGGATAGGGTGGATTTATTCCATTCTAAAATAAATATATGGAGTATGTAGCTCTATAATTTAATGGCTGAAGCTTGATCCAAATAATTTTATATGTTGACTTTGATATTCTAATCACATATATATGGACATGATCAATAGCATTAGCAACATACCAAACTCAGAGAGGGTCACAGGCCATTGAGAGGAATCTCATGCTGATATCAAACTGGGTGAATTTCTCTCAGGAAGAACATATTTTTTTCCTGAAATGTGGAAAGAGACTGAGAATACAGCTAAAAGAAAATATTTCAGGTGGTCAGAGGGGAACACTACTGTGAGTGTCTAGAATGAAAAGAGAGACTCTGGAGTAAGGAAACACTATGAAATATTTTCTCACTGTTTTTACATGATTTATTGCATCCTAAGGGTCCTATTAAAACTTTATACACAGATGTCATCTCACTTTCACTCTTATTTAGAATTTCTGCAAAAAGATACATTCTTTTTTTCTCCCCACAATTTTGTCCAAGGCAGAATTAATGGATTTTGTATATTTTTCTGGGATTTTTGGATGTCCTCCCCATCAGACACTGTGATCAGAGTGAGGGAACTCAGGAAATGGTTGATTTGGCTGCTACAAATGCAGCCCCAAAGAAAAAGAGCATCTCCAAACATTCCCTGTCAAAGATCAACTAAAGTGGAAGCGCTGCAGGATTTTGAACTAACCTTGCTCCTTCTCAGGTGGGAACTGGAAAAAGCAGATCTGTTCTAGGTCCAGGCTGACACACCCTCACTTTTTGGTGCTCTGGCACCAGGCAAATTGAATTTGAGTCAGAGTAAACCTGTTTCTCCTTTCCTTTCAGCTGTCCCTTAGGGATCACCTCCAGGCCTCTCCCCAACATTAAAAAATGTTCTTCATACAATCACATTAATGGAGAGATTAATAATACCCTGGGAACTCCTGGAAACTGCCTGTCCCAATCCTCCCATCATGGGTCTTCCAGACTCCTCTACCATGGGAAAATCCTTGGATATCTGATCAGATGTGCAAAATCTCCACTCACAATTTTACAAATACCACATTTTTTTTTTCCTGGGTTTTTGTTTATTTGGTTGGTTAGTTAGTTGGTTTGGTTTTGGTGGAGATTTTTGTTTGTTTCTTTTGGGGCTTGGGATTTTGTTTCTTTGGCTTTTTTTTTTGTTTCTTCCCCTTTGTTTTTTATTAGAAATATTGGGTGTGGGGAGAAAGAATGTAAGAAAATAAAGGTAATGCAGAAGGTAATCTCACCCCTGAAGAGATGCACCTGCACTAATCACCAAAGATTAGGAACAGGCCTGCCCTTAAAAAGCCATAGATGTGTCCAATAAGGATGAGTGCTATAAAAGAGTGGATTAGCTGGTTGAAGAAGAAGCTTGAGTTTGTTGGTGGTGCTGTGAAGAAGGAGGAGTCAGTGGTGTGAGGAGTGGCCCATGAGAAATCACCAAGGTATGCAACTATTGCAATAAGATGACAACAAGTGGGTTTGAATCTATGTCCTATGTTCGCATGAACAGAACCAGTAATAGCAATAAGAAGCATACCCCTGGTATCCTTTAGGGGTTAATTTGTTAATTCCTTAAAGTTTGCATTCTCAGAGCTCTTTTTTTCTCTCAGTCTCTTGAGTTATCAGTGATTCTCTTGGGACTTTTGGGTTACAGGGACAACACAGCAGTTGTCTTCCCAGTCAGTGAAAACATTCCTGGGCAAGATATTTAAGGCAATCACTTTGCTCTCATGCAGATGATGCATTGCAGGCAAACAGTCCCATTTTTGTTGGCTTCACCTCCTGTGGGCTATTCACAGAGATGAAAGATCAAGCAGTAAGGACATTCAAAGACAAAAATAAGTGTCTTTCCCTGTTGGGTTTTGTCTGTCAGTAGTTACAACAGGTGTGGTTTAACTGAGGCTGGCCCAAGGATCTGTAAGGTCTGTCTGGTTAAGCCTGCACACTTGCTTTTAACTTAGGAGAAGCTTTAACTGAATTGTGGAATATCTTCTCTTTCTACTCACAGGCTATAGAATTTAGCCAAGAATGGGCTTTTTCTTTTTTTTTTTTAATTCCTAAAACTACCTCCTTCCTGAAAGATTATCACAGCTACACTGAGGAAGCTTACTCTGTACAAAGGGAGCAGAGACATTCAAATCCCCAGTGCTGTGCTAACCCAAGACCAGGTGGTAGGGCCAACATGGATGAGCTGAACTGCTCTGGAATCTCTGTATTTGCAACTGTCACCAGGTTAAGCAAAGGGATTTAGTGCCAGGTCTAGTGAGATGTTAATGTGGCTGACAGATGTCAGGCCTATTTCAGCCATGCACTTGGTGAAATTCTGTTTGAGCATTGGGAAGCTGGGGTGTTTCTCTGTCAGAAATGTGTCCTTTGATGCTTTGTGTTTCACCTGACAGTAGTGTGTGTTCTGCATGCATGAGGGTTCCTTTGGAAACTTCCTTCTTGCATGATTTGGGACATTCTACTGGCAGTCTAAGGCAAGATTTTTGCCAGAAAACCTTTCTGATACAAGTGATACTTCTGATTTATATCCCAGGTCCAAACCTGTCCTGCTTAGAGTGTGTTGGCTGGAGGAATTAATGTGCTTTTTCACTTCTCTGCCCCAAGCTTCTTGGCTGGTATTTAGAAGGCACTTCTACCCCATTCCAGCTCCTCTCCCATTTTATATGCAGATGTAGTGCACACAGTAGCAGTGTAGCTGTTTTTCCAGAAATCTTAATGGTTCTGCAGATCCACTGGAGTCCTCAAGTAACAAGTGAACAGCAGCAGAGCAGAGGTAGGTGGGAGGGAATACCTTGGACTACATTTAAAATTAGGATTAATTTTTCAATAGAAATCTTGTTAATGATAGTTCCTACTGTGAAAAATGTTGTTCTCTTGGTAAATTGGCTTTGCTTTGTTAAAGTTTTGGTATATAATCATCTTTATTATTAAAAAAAATTTTCTCTCTCATTGTATGTTTTAGTTAAAATGAGAATTTAAATGGGATCTGTATTCAAATTGAAAGTGAAAATGTTTAATCCTTGGACAAACTACCAAGGTAAAGGCAGATTCTCTATATCCTGACAGTATTTATATCCAGGACACCTGGATGTAAAAACCATTAAGAAAACCCCTATACAATAAACCAGGACACCAGGTTCATTGTGTTCCCATTTTAGACACACACATTGTTTCCTCATTGAGTTCAAAAGTGGCACAAGGGTGAAGTACAAGTGTTGGTAACATATAAGTAATCAAAGTAAATTTTAAAACTATTTATTATGGCCTCTATATCCCTGGAGGCACAAGAACTACTGACAGTATTTGTATACCCATTCCAAAAACATTCATACAGAATTATGTGGTTATAAATTGGTAAATAAAACATTCTGGTCTCTGGTTGTTTGGGGGTTTTTTTGCATAATTCAACTTCATGTTCTAATTCTTCCTTTTGTAAAAAAGTGTTAAAAACTTAATTCTGATATATATTTTAAATGTGTTTTAATATTTATCTCACCACATACCCTTGTTAGTACTCATTGCACATAATGACACCTTTCCACAGTTCAGCATCCTACTTAAGACTGTGTTGAATTTGAAACACTCCAAGTGTCCCAAAACAGATGAGAATGAAGTTGAATTTCATGCAGAATCAGGACCATAATCATGTTTACATTAAATGAAGTTATGCTTTCACCTCTTGTGCTGCACAGGCATTAATCGTCCATGAAATCTTTCCATTTCCCTCAGAATGTGATTTTGCGTAAGTGCCTTGCATCAATTCATGCTCTTGCTGTTTCCTCATAAATTCAGGGTAATTTCTTTGATCAGTAATAGCTTCTTCACACAGCTCCTGCCTTCTGTTTAACTAAGATCCATTACCTTTGCGAAGGGAATGCTTGGTTGACCAATTTATTTTCATATTCTTTACAGTCTTTTCCTGTTTTTAAACTTAAGTCCATCCTTTTCACTCATCTGCATTTAAACATTTTCACTTGATGTGTGCTATATTTATGGGTGGAAAATGTTGCAGCACATGCAGCTTGTATGTATAAAACACAGATACTTGTGAATACTTTAATTTTTTGCCTCATATTTGGTAACTGAAGGATTGTAACTTGTTTTGTAAGAATTTCTCTAGAGTAAAATGTTGGTTTTTTGGTGGTTCCCATGAGTAGAAGTTTGTTTTGATTGCTTTACTTTACATTTTACGTAATATTTGAGAAATCAGATTTAAAATTGAGAATGACTAGCTGGTGTCATCAGATGAACCAGCTGCACTGTGGAAATGCTCTTGATGGCAGTGCACATGTGAACGTGGCCTTTGATGTTTGCTGTAATATATAGGTACACATTTGAAAGCAGCAAGAATTAGAACTAAGGCCCTCATTTTGGGGAAGCAGTTGAACAGTCCTTCTCTGGACATCTGTCTCTCAAGTATTAATTCCTACACATCATCAAGAGATGCCATTTAGACAAAAAGCATAAATTGGATGGAATATTCCTTTTCTATAAGTGCCATAACTCCAAGTGCCTCCTTAATGGAGATATTTATAGAGAGCTCCCCACCACTTCTACTTTTGCGTGAACAGAAGAAAAAATAGAAATTAGTAATCACCCTCTTCAGGATGGGGTTAAGAGTTTGCCTAGAGAAAATGATTTCTAACAAAATCCGTTTGACTGCAAGTCAGAAGGAACAGAATTTGATGTTGCTGCAAAAAAATTACTACAAGCCTTGCTGCTTTCTTTTTCTTTTCAAAGATGTCCTCATTAGCACCACTGTCACTAAGATACATGGCATACAAATCACAGCTTTATATCTATATGAAATATTTATATGCAGAATGTTTTCCTCCCATTTTAATTAGAGGTACTTAGCTAATCATCAATATATCTATGCCAGTGCCCCTCCCAGCCCCAGGTGGGTGGAGGTTTGATATTGGAAAGTCGGCTCCAGTGCTATTCCAGTAGTTGTGATCAGCCAAAGCACCAGGAGTGATTGTACAACCCTCAGAACATCTTTCCTAGGGCCTGAGAATTCACTTTTTCATCTCCCATTTCCCTCCTGAGGCAGCTCTCGGGAAGGTCATGGTAAAATATTCAATCTCAGCAACACAGGATTTATTCTGGCCATAATGCAAAAAGACACAGAAATCACTCAACCAGCCTCAGACCAATTAATTTGACCTGGTTTTCATCTTTCTGCATAACTAAGATTTTTTAAAAAAAAAATGCATAGGAATGTTAAAGTTAGTTACTGATTATGTGGTATGTGAAAATATCCAGAATTATGAAAATGAAAACTAGCCATCTTCATTATAAATTGAAAGAGCAAAAATTATTGTGTAAGGTTTCACCCAAGAAGAAAGAGGAAAATATGAAAATAGTAATGAGGAACCAACCAACCAAAAAAGAATGGCCAAAAAATGGCAGTCACATATATAATGGAAAAAATTCACCAGATAAAACCAGTAAGAACTACAGAGCATTCTGGGGGAAAAAGTCTCAGTCTGGAGGGACACCATATACACATCTGCAATATGGAGTTACAGGGTATTTAAAATCAAGTTTATTGTAACTATTAATATATTCTTGTGTGGTGTCTGTTTTATAAACAATTAACTGTGTGTGTGTTTTTGATATTCTAACCACGCTCTCTCCTGTAATTGGTGTGTTGAATCCACTCCACACATTGGGTATAATCTTTATTTGCATTTCATCTTTCATTTGGAAAGAGAATTTGGATGACATTAATTGATGTTTTCAGGGGCTCATATATTCCTGTTTCTTTTGAAAAACATAGGCTCTAGAGAGACACTTTTAGAGAGATATTTTTGAGTTGAAACAGTGACAGGCACAAAAAAGAGTGGAAGGTGGGATTTAAGCTGTTAAAGTGAAATTTTTGCTAGAAATCAATTTTTTTATTTGGCAGAGGCAGCACTGGTTCAAGTAAAGGTGCAGGAGTTCTTCATTTAGCTCATATTTTTCATGCAGATGCCTTCAATCTCCCTAGTGAATTTAACTACTCTGTGCCTCAATTTTCCTCTATAAAATGTTTATTAGTTACACTCTGTATGCATGTGATATTTACAAACATAAATAGAGTAGATGCATATATATGCAAATACATACATGAAAATTGTGGATTTCAGCACAACTGATGGAATTCAGTGACTGAGTGGATGTTGCTGTGCATTTTTACAGGATGTTTCATGTTACTGTGTGTTGCAAAACATGTTAGAACAGGGGAAGTTCCTGTATGACAGGGAGGCAAATCTTCACCTTGAAGATTTAACACTGGAAAAGGGTTCCAAAACTTCACAGATTTGGGATTTGAACTCAGACATTTCTTGTCCAACTTTGGATAATTGGTTCTCCTTTGGTTTAGAAGTAGTGTTGTACCTGCATTGAAAATATTCTCATTCTAATTAATGAAAACCCTCTGTTTCACAATCTTTTCAGTGAACCAGTCTTTCCCTGGACATGGCACTGCACAGAGGATGGAGGGAATTGCAAAATCAGGTTTACAGCCTCCTGCACCAAAATGCTGCTCCACATAGCAAAGACTAAACAGGGATGCTCAAGCTAAAGCAACTGAGTTCTGTGGACAGTGCAAATGTGGGATCTTTCTCAATCCCAGTTGGAAAGATGGGCTACATTTTAACATGTGTGAGAAATGGATTTGTAAGGAATTCTAAAAACTGACTGAAAGCTCACACAGTCTTGTACATGTGTATGCAAACACTGAGATAATAAGGTGTGCTGACTTAGGAAGGCCATTGAATAGAGATGACATGGTTGAGAAATTGAACTAGAAACAAGTTTCAACAAGTTTCAACATATGGCCTTGCAAAAAGACCAGATATTTTAGAGAATTAGAACTGTGAAAGATGCATTGTAGCAGGACCACATGGGGTAAAAATATAGGTGATTGTTGTTAGAAGAATTAGCAGCATTGTGCAGCAAAAGCTAATAGGCTGAAAAACATTTCCAAGGTGTTGTAAGCAGGAAATAGGCTGGCTTCTGATAGAATGGCACAGAGCCTTACATCTCTTATATCTCACCCTTCAACCAGACTGATAATGGAATAAAATCTTTAAAAACACTTCTCAATTGCCCTGTCTCTAAAAAGCTGGGAAAACCAGCAAACATGTACTTATATTTCAAAAGATGGAGGAAAACAAACTTTGTTCAAGAGTGTGGATGTGATGGAGGACACTGAAAATCCCATTTGTTTGATACCATGTAAGAATTTTGGTCAGCCAAAATTGGTACCTGTTTCAGTGATGTTTCAGTTCAACAATTTTTAATCTAGCTGAATTTGATCAGCAGACTGAAAAATCTGATGTCTTCACCATGCAAGAACTGATTGTAGAGTTCACCACTGACATGTTTTGTCTCTGCTGGATCATCACCCGGTGGTGGCTGTAACAGATTTGCATGCCACGGGCATTTAAAATCTTGGCTCACATTTGAGAGGCTGAACAAGCAGCTTGGGCTAATCAATAGTGAAACATTTCAAATACTTGTTTCTGCTCACTGTAATAGCCATGGTAGTTGTAGGAAGAAAGTCAGTCCTGACCTTTTTAATGGATTGTTCACTGTAGCAGAAGGAATAGGACAGCCTCGAAATGGGTGACCATAGATTTCACATTTGCACAATTTCACTAAAATGTATGTATTCATTAACTGAAGGGGAAAATGTGGGGATTTAATAGCAATAACATATGTTTAAGGAACTTTCCAATGCCATTTAAATCCTGGCCAAATTACTCTGGAAGTCTAGAGTTTAATAGTAAAAATTTCATATGCTGCTACTGAAATTCAATATACAACAGTTAGATAAAAATTGAAGTGAACTCATAAAAGACTGTAATGCTAATTAATGTGCACTCTAGTATTTAAATCTGTAAGTCGCCATGACTTCATACTATTTGTGCTGGAGATGGTTTGATATTCTCATGGAAGGAATAAAGCAGTATAAAATATAAGCATTTTGAATATGATTGCTAACAAGGCAATAGCAAAACTTCAGGTGAAATATAGCATCTGGGAAAATACATAGAAAGATGTAGATGGAAATGCAAGTTTCAATATATTCCTCTGTATCTTGGAGAAAATCGTGCTGATAAAACTGGAGATAGTGGATGATGTGGGAGAATTACTCCAGGATGAGACACTAAACAAATTGGAACAACGTATTTAAGCAGAAATCTTCTAATTGCTTACTGCAGTTTTATGTTATTGGAAAGTGTCTGGTCATTTCAGCAGCAGACTTAGCACATAAAATTTTATTGGAGGTTTTTATACAGCTGGTGTTAAAAAGGAAGAGAATTTATTGAAACCAATGAAGTATACTCCTCTGGATGGCTTTTTTCCCCCTCATATACACCAGTTTTACATCCTTGTAATTCCTCAGGTGTCAGAGGGGTTACTCTTGATTTCCACTGGGATAAAAGAAGGAAGACTCATGACCCTCCCTTCCTGTGTTTTTATATACCTGCAGAATTCTTGCTATTTAAAAGCCATGATGGAAAAGAACAGTGAAGGGCTTTTGGTTTATTACTTTATTCTCACATTAAAACATTTTCACATTTTATGGACTTTGCTGGGATTTTTGTTAAGAATATTGAGTATCTAAACCAGCTGATCTCATTCTTTGACTTTGAACAGAGTCCCTCCTAGAGTAAGAAAAAAAATGTAATGTGCATGTTTTAGCACCATGCTGAAAATGCAGAATAGGTCTTTCAAGCTGTGGATGGTTTAGTTGCTTGGAAAAAAATGGTATATATTTAACTGAATTAATTTGTTTGTGCCTTAGTATCAAGCTGTGATATGAATGTAATATTTAACAACAAGCATTCAGAAACCTTGTTGGATGCTGTCATGGATGGAGTGACGCACTTCACTCCCAAGAGAGAAGTAGCAACATGTTTATTGATAGAAAACAGTGATTTAACAAAGTGTGATAATAAATGAGACAGTGTTTCAGCAAGGTGTAATGGCAAAGTACACTGGATTATTCACTGCATAGGGGACAGGGCGAGACAAAAGAGTCAGGGAGATCCTGCCATTGAGTCGTGAGGTTCAGAAAGGATGTTCTTGCATCTAAACACCTTCTTAGTGAGGAGTTTAGGTTTAGCTGGATCCAGACTTAGTCCCAGACTTGTCCAGTTCTTTATGTCTAAAGAATTATATGTCCACAATCCTATATATTACTTAGCTAAAATTTCAAAGTTAACCATGAACAAAAAATCTGTTACAGCAAGGAATCTCTCAGCCTCAAGGAGTAACCTTGACAGTTGTCTCAACTCAAGGGCTCATCCTGCTGTGCAGGAGAGATCTGTGAGCCTTGTCCATTGTTTGTGGGGTGAGATGATTCCCTTGCAGTCATAGTTGCATACCAGCTGTGTTTTAGTCACTGCTTGCTCAACCAGCCCTCTGCTTTTCAGCAATTTTTATGGCCCTTAGCTACAGACCCTTTCCAGAGTCCAGCTTAAGCCTGATGCAGCCACTACCACTGCTGGCTGTTGCTTAAGCATCAAAGGACAAGGGGAAAGCATCTCAAAAGCATCAGAGGATGGGGATTCCACACCCTTTTAACTCTGTCAGACCAGTGCTTCACTCCAGTGACTAGTGGAATTAAAGTAAGCAAGTATAACATCTTGCTTTATCCACAAGACTAATGTAGTTCCTTTTATCTTTTCAGTTCTCTGCATGCTTCTTATATTTGAAAATCAGTTCTATGTGTCCTGAAGGTCTTTTCTTCAGGGGCTCAGTAAAAACTTCCCTAAGTCCTGTTTTCTTGTTCTTCAGTTACTCTTGTTGAGGCCTTCTGAATTCTCCATCATTCTGGAAGTACAGTCAGCAGAACTGAGTGTCTTATTCTGAGTTTAGCCGTTCTTGAAAGCCAGAATGGATATGCACTTTTCATGCCAATACTCATGATCATAAAACATAAGACCATGCCAAGAGGCACTTTCACGGTTGGTGGTTGCCCAGCCCTCTCCTTTGCTGAGGTCTCTCTGCAGGGCCTCTCTGCCTTTGAGGGAGTCAGCAGCTTCTCCCAGTTCTGTATCCTCTGTGAACTTGCTCAGTGTCCCATCCAGGTCATTTATGAAGATGTTGAAGAGCACAGGGCCCAGGATGGGGTCCTGCAGAGCCCCACTAGTGACAGGTGGCCAGTCTGCTCACTATAATTATCCCTTTGTGGCCAACCTGAGCCAGTTTCTCACCCATCCCATGATGTGTTTATCCAGCAGAATTTTGGGTATTCTGTCTAGAACAATCCTGTGAGAGACAGAAATCAAATGCTGGATTCTCAGTTCCCAGGAAAAGACATTTAATTTTCGCACCCTCTGCTCACACAATATGATGAGAAGGAATAGTGGTATCAGTTTGCATTTCTACCCACTCCCACAATTCCAGATTATCACATTCATCAGATTAATAGTCTATATTTATAGATTTATCAAGGAAACAATCAGCAGTGGGGAAGATCAAACTTCACCATACTGAATGCTGAATTAGCAGTTTGCCAAGAGTCCAAGGCCTGCACAGAATTTGCATATTATGTGTACACTGTGTGTTTAATCAAACAAACATGCAGAACTATATTTTCTTCTGCTACTGCTTTCCTGACAGCTGAATGTTTGCTATCAAGGTTTCCCAGCTTTTTTTCCCTTTCCTTCCCTGCTTTGCATGTAGAAGCTCTCAAAACCAAAGGTACAGTTTGGAGGATGGAAGGAGGCAAATGCTGATGTTCTGAGCACTGTCTGAGATAGAAAACTCAGATCCTATTGCTCAGTGTAAGCTTCACTTGGTGACTTTTCACCTTATTACAGGCTGAATTGTCAAAGTATTTGTTTCATGTGGCTATCTTGAGTCAAACTAACCCAACAATGTGTGTAGTTTTTAAATTGTATGTATTGATTAAAATGGCAAATTGTGGTGGGCTTGCTAATCCTGGATTTTATATCTCCTCATGTTGTCAAATTCATTTCTGCCTTTGATTCTCCTGCTATCCTCAATGAATTTGCTGTCCTTTAAGATGCAATGTGATGCTAAAATGCAGCCTCAAGTAACAGAACATTTGAAAGGACCAAAAGTGGAATCCAAGAGCAGTTAATATAATTTGCCCTGGACACACACACAGAGTGGATAAATCATTCTGGGGAGGTGTCTGGCTTTCTCTACCATAGTTACAAAGCTGGGTTACAGTACTAGATTAGACAGGTGGATTAGATGTGTAGAAACCAATTTTGACTTGGAAAGTCTCTGGGCTAGAAGCAGTTGGCACCTGACAACACACTGGTGTAATTCCTTGCAGTGTTTCCTTTTAGGAATCCACTTTTGGCTATTGAGAAGAGACAAATTCCTGCACAGGCAAAACATCTTTAGTCCTTATTAACTTTTAGATGGCAGAAATTTGCAGATGCAATCTGGACATTTAGCTGGGAATACCAAAGAAGAGAACTGAAGTTTCAGCCAAACTAGTTCTACCAGGAACCAATCCTTTTTCTTAACTAATGTTTCACTGGAATGCCTTGGTTGAGAAGAGAAAAATAATATTTAAGACTTGTCTGCCAAAAGGCTTGTACTTGCTAAGTTCAAATCTACTTGGAAGTGATTTGTATCTCATAAAATTCTTCTGCACCATGTGAAGATGTACTAAGTGTGCTATGTGTAACAGCTCTCGTGTGACTTTGTACTGCACATTGAAAAAGCAATCCCTGACTACTACTCCAAAAAGTTTCCATCTTTTCCAGGGAAAATTCCATCTTTAACCAGACTTTTTTACTCAAGAGACATTCCTTAATCTCACATTTAAATAACCAGCAACTATCTAATTATGGGCAAACGTCAGTCATCTACAATAACACAATTCACAAATCAGCATCAGTGCACAGCATTGTGGTGCTGCTCATTCTGATGTTGCAGTGCATTCTGCAAACCTACCCACACATCTGACTGTCCTCTGTGAAGAGAAAAATATTTCATGAGCTGTGCTCCTGAGCATGTTGCCTGATCAAATTTAATCACAGCCATGACCCCATGCTCCTGCTCCTGTCTCCTGTTAGCACTCCCTCATCTCAGACTGCAAAGGACATATTCTTAGTAATGATTTTTCTTGAAAGGTGTATGGTATGCAGCATCATTACTTCCCTAATAATATAATGTTTTGCTGTGACGTGTCTGTCTGCATGCAAGTCTTTGCCAATTTATTTCTCTTCATCTCTCGATTTGCTGTTAGCAGCAACCTTCCCTCTTCCATGCAGCAAGTACTTCCCTCTGCCTTCCATTATGTGGTATTAATCCCTGATGGTCTGGCAATGATTGCTTAAATTTTAATTTATGAATGCTGAATGAATACTGGGTATTCAGACCCACTCCTTTTCTGCCTACAAGGCACCAGCTTCCCCTCCTTCCTCCCAGTGTCCTGCAGTTGAGAGCATCCAAGAGAACAAAAATGCAAATGTGGCTTCTGCAGTGCATTTGCATTTTTTGCACTCTGCTCTGGTCAGCAGAGCTGGGGGCTGGCAGAGAAATCTGGCTGGGTCTGAACAAAACTCAGCTGTCATCAATACCCGTGGATATTGATGAAGAACTAACTTGTGCTAGTCAAGGGCATTTTGATAGGAGTTAGTGAGGAAAAAGAAGAGCTTAGCACAATGGGTAAGATCAGAAGTGCAGTACTTAGTCACCATTAAATGTACTGAGGCCTGAGGAGCTCAGCAATAATAGCAGGAAGGAGCCCATAGAACAATCCTGCTTTTCACCCCTCACATGCAAATGGGCTTAAATGAGATAGATCTGGGACAATCCATCTACTCAAATAGTGTCATCTGTGTCAGGCATAGCACTAACAGGGGTGTGAGAGAGGGCAAATGAAGAGTGACCACAGCCCAGGCAGGGCCTTCCCCAGCCCAGGTACACCTGAGCAGCAGGGCAGGGTTCCAATGTGGTCTCCTGGAAGTCTCAGAAAGGCAGGTTGAGAACCCCACTTGCAGGTCAATTTAGGAAACTCCTGTGCTCAGGAGCAGTGGGAGATGGGCCAAAGGAATGTGAGAGACAACTGCTCACTTTGAACATTTATAAAGGTTTACTAAACCTTAACAAAAATACAACAAAAGGACTACATAAGGAAAAATTCACAGCACTGGAAACTGCCCTTGTAGATACCACATGGCCAGTTCATCTTCAAGATGAATGCTCAGTCTTTTATACCCCTGGGGGTTGCATCAGCCAGCCCTGGCCCCTCCCAGAGTCTGTCAGCCAGCTCTTCTGTGCCATTTATCAGTGCAAACTGCTTTCTTGTCACTGGGTTGGAGCTCAGGTGTTGCCATGCCTCACCCCCTCAGCATCAAGCTGTTCCATTCCCTCCTGCCCCATGCCAGGGACACCTGTGCAGCTTCTTTGTACCTGTCCTGGACAGCCCAGGCTGTCTGATGGCAGCAGTACAGGGGGAAAGGGAACTGAGGAGAGAACAGAGGACATCTAAACTAGAATAACATAACCATACATCACTAAAGCTTTTCTTAATATTCACACAATAGTTATCTTTTCATTGCGAGAGCCAATAATCTCATTGTTATGAACAAAAAAACTGATAATTTTTAGTGTGGAGAAACAAGTTACAAATAGCTAATTTAACCACTTTTGCTACTAAAGTGTTATCTGTGTTATGTAAATTACCAATCGTTCTCGCTAATGACTCCTTTTGTATTAGTGGCCGAGGCCGAGTTGAAAGGCCTTTGTATTAACACTAAAGGTGTGAGAGAACTGCCCGGGCAGGGACAGTAAGGGAGAGAGGAAGCTTGAGGTGGGGGACATGCAAATTAAACTGTAAAAGACCAGAGTGCTTTGAGGAGCCGCGACCTCAGACATACAGAAAATAACCCCAAAACAACGAGCCAAAATGAAATTGAGAAATTAGAGTGATGTCCACGTGTGAGGAACAAGCTACTGAACCTGCAGAGACGCTCAGAACCTTAGGAGCCCCTCGCCCTGAGTGCAAGAGTCATCCAAAGCCGGGACCCCGAGCCCCGGAGAGCAGCCGAGTAAGATCTGGAACGCCCACAGCTCCTACGAGGACAGGACTTGCAACTCTGCCCCCAGGGGACAAAGCTGTGACTCATCCTCGTCCTGCGAGCTACCTGGGAGAGTCGACGGAAGCTGCAGATCCGTCGAACCACCCCTATCCTGAGCTGATCATTTTTAATAAAGGCATTAAAAGGAGAAAAAGTCTCCTGCCCTGTTTATTTCACTCATGATCCATATATAGCAGGCAGAACTGGAGAAAGGGTTGCAGCTTTTGTGTCACTGGTTCACCCAGGAGGCAGTGCCAGAGATGTGTCTGGAGGTGGGTGCACTTCAGATACAGCTGGGGTCCATCCAGGAGACAGAAACAGGACTGCTCAAACCATCAGTGCAGTTCAGACGAGGGCCAGGATGGGGATTGAACAGATCTCCAGAGCCCGTGGGCAAAGGCTGGGGTAGGGCTCCCAGGTCAGGCTGGCCAGGAAAATAAAGATCCATTGCCACATTTATGGTACTGACACTGTTACTGCAAACTCCCTGGAGCACAGAAATGCAACAAACAGACCTCAGCCAATTTGCTTTTCATCATTTTTGCTCGTTTCTGGCCTTAGGGCATTTCACTCAACTCTTTAGTTTGTGTACTCTGCATGATGGAGCTAATCTGGACACTTAGATTGTTCCCACCACACTCCATTAGCATAATCCTGTTGTCTTCAGGTTTATGATTCTTCAGAAGAGCATGATAAGGATCCCAGTGCATGTGACACTGTTCCCTTGTTCACTTCAATGTGTGTTACATAAGCAGATTGCTTTTGGCAGCAGGTTAGCCTGCTTTCTCCTGCAAAACAAAAACCAGCTTTTTACATAAATCTGGGGAAACTTTTCCTTTCACTGAACCATATTTAGGATTTTGTGTCAGAGTAATTCTCTATTCTAAAAAAAAACTGGCGATGCATGTAGTTATTAAATGGTTCTCCCTCTTTTTTGCCTCTTGCCTTAAACTGTCAATGTGCAGGAGATGAGTATAAACCCTTCACTTCAACCATTGGTACATTTGTTTTATAGCAAAGCATTTGTGTAGACAAGGAAAACCACATTCTGTCTCAATGGAACTTGTTCTTGCTTAGAACTAAGGTTAGGTCTATCAGCCTGAATCATCTCAAAGGCTTACTGAGCTGCCAACTCACACTGGCAGCTGAAATGCAGATGAGCTCAGAGCATTCACTGTCCTGAGATCTGTGTCCTTTATCAGTTGCCATTTTATCATCTTAATGTTAGTGAAGTGTATTGAATATTTTATCTTGCCACTTTCTTTATTTACTTTATTTATTTACCAGGAGAGACCAGTGCATTGCATCCTTCCCTTGTGGCCCCTGAGATCACTCTGTCTGTTCTGATCCTGTGCTGAGGTGAAACCGCATTATCCACCACTTTACCAGGCAGTTTAATTTATTGTGGAAGGAATTCAGTTATTCAGTCAAGCAGTGAATATCCATGTTGCCCCTGTGTGGACTGTCAAGGCACTAGAACTTGTAATTCCCCCAAAAACTCAACACCAAAATACAGACTTCATCTTTTCCTTCTCAAAGTGAGGGAAGAACTCTATTGCATTTTGTTGGTGTTTTCTAATTTTATCATACTTTATTTGTTCAAAGGTACAGAGAAGCCTGTTTGGCATAAGGTTTGGGGAAAAAGTAAAATTTCATGCAGAGAAATGCAGAAGCTGTAACTGTTTGTTTTAAAAACCAAATAGATGTTTGCAAAACTGCCTTTTCAGAAAATAAGCATTCTTGTGGCTAAGGTCAGGAGGTCCTGACCATTGTCTTTTGGCACCAGATAAAGTTTAATTTTCTTCTACCTTTCTCCAAAGTACCCACTAATTAACGTCTCCTGCAAAGTTCCTTGCAACACAAAGCATGATTATTTACATTTCATTTCCTTCCTTCTAAAGGAAACCTAGCTGTTAATAGGACCATAAACCAGTTACCAATACATTTTATTCATTTTTGAATCATGATTCACAGATCATTTTGCAGTGACTGAGGTTGAAGTTCTTGTGAATTCACCTTCTGTCTCTCTATCAGCATTTAACAATTCTACAAACCAAGTAAATTTTTTAGTAGCCTGAAGGAGAAATATTCCAAGACAAATACTTGCATTTCCTTCACTCTTTAGAATAATATGTTACAGTGAAGTTGAAATGTCAGTGACTTGTTTGTGGACTAAAATAAAAGATACTGCATGTTTAAAGGGATAAACTTGCTATTCGGAAGGCAGCTGTGATCAGTAAATCTCCTTGAATATCAAGCCTGGCACATCAGCCTAATCTGAATTTTATTTCTAACTCAGTATTAAAGACAGAGCAACTTAGTTTGTGAAAAGTTGTAAAGTTGAAAAGACAAAAGATGTTCTTCTGTGTTGTTTATAAAAAGTCAGATTTGTCATTGCTTTGTGTCTTTGGCAGTGTTTTTCACATCTAGAAAACAAATTAAGCAGCAGTAGTTTGTAATACTTTTAAGAATAACAAAAAGTTGCAACACAATAGACAGTCAAATTCCAAATGCATATTGAAGAAAGCTGGTGATAGATCTCTGCCATCCTTCCGGAATATTAGAGTTTAGGAGGTTTATTCCTTGAAATAGTCATTAGTTTCTGTCATTAGGCCCCCTGGATCTTTCTTTTTCTCCCTTTTCTAAGCTGTCTCCCCATCTCTCTCCCCTCTCTCACGCTTCCACACAGAACTCCTGAAAGGCCTTTTAGCCTTGTCCATGGCCACCCCTGGAGCCAGGCCAGGTTTATACCTGAAATAACCAGGGCAGGAGACCTTTCTCCTTTTAATGCCTTTACTAAAAGCGATCAGCTCAGCATTGGGCAGCTCGACGGGTCTGCAGTCTCCATGGCATCTCTCCCAGTGACTCGTAGGAGGAGAATATGCGCAGCTTTGTCCTCTAGGGGCAGAGCTGGGGGGTCCAAGCCTTGCGGGAGCTGGTTTGGGCATGGTGGACCCAGCTGATGTACCCACACCTCGCTGGGACCCTGGGGTTCCAGCCTCGGGATGACTCCCCACTCAGGGCAAGGGGCTATGAAGGTTTTCAGCATCTCTGCAGGCTCAGCACCCTGTTCCTCACGTTCAGACATCACTCCAGTTTCTCAACTCCATCTTGGCTCGTTGTTTTGGAGTTCTTTTCCATACGTTTGGAGTAGTAGCTTCTCATGGCATGCTGGTCCTGAAGTTTAATCTGCATGTCCCCCTCCCACATTTCATCTTTTTTCCCGACTGTCTAGGGAGGTTCACGCCCTTTACTGTCTGGGGAGAAGTGTTATTAACTCAGACCGGGCCAGGGCCTTCACCGATACAAAAAGAACCATTAACGACAACGACTCGTAATTATCATAACAAACAGGTAGCACTTTAGCAGCAACACTGGTCTGACTTAGTTTTTTGTAACTTTTTATTCACAAAAAATTGGCAGGTTTTTTTTGTTCATAACATATCAATTGGGAATTTGTCCTAATGGCCTTCTGGTCGCTTTTGGGACCTTCCAGTTTCAGCCAATTTGACTGGGAGACAACTGCTTAACCCTCCCTGAGTGTTGGGTATTTTCTCCCCTTCAAATGCCCAGATCCCCCAAAATTCCCTGGTGGTGCCAGGGAACAATGCACTGTATCCAGAGAGCAGATCCAGCCAACAGTACTAAAATGCTGTAACCAGATGAGGAGCCACAATCCCAACAGATTAAATGCAAAATGGGGAATGGTCTGTTTTCCTCCGAGGCAAACATCAAGGATATCAAGAACCTGCGCTGCTGGAAGATGGAGTCTCAGTAAATAGCAAACACATTGTTCTGCTCCTGCCCCCAGCAGAGCAGAATAAATTAATTCACTTATCCAGTATTAGGCAGGAGGAGTCAGTGGAAACCCAAAGAATCCACATGACAAATCTCAGGGGACAGGAATTTTAAAGGAATCCAAAACAACAACAACAAAAACTTTTTCAAAGTTCTAAATATCAATGGTTCTTAGGGTAGATACTTGAAGTGCACTCCATTATAACACATCCTTGAATTGCAGTGGAAAAATCCAACTCCAGCAGCAGAGATGAGTTGCAGCTGCAGCTGATGATGAGGGATGGGAATACAGAGAGCACTCAGTGATGAAGGCAAGGCTGGCAATCAGTTGTGTGCTTCAGAGCCATAAAGCACAATCAGGGTGACAACAGGGCCCCATTGTTGGCTCTGGTTTTTTGCTGAAAGGACTTGCACAGGGGAAGGGCCCTGCAGCAGAGCAGCCTTGTCCCCAAGCCAATAATTTCTTCTGTGATCTTCTCTGAGTTCCTTTCTTCCCTTTGTCTTTCTTTTTTTTCCCTTTGGCTTTGGAGCTGAGATTTCATCATTATGAGAGCGGTTCTTCAGGTGGTTAAAATGCTCTAAGTTGCCTTACCTTGCTTATATTTTGTTTTGCCATCATGTCAGTAGTTCAGGTGACAGAAGTGTCCCAGTGCAGGGGTGGCTGGCAGCCAGTAAAGCAGGGACAGCTCTCCAACCTGCAGTGGCAATGTGCAGTGGCCACATGAGCATGCAGTCAGGCTGAAGGCACCAGTGCATTTTTCCTAGGTCTTGGTATGCATGGGTTGAATGCAGAGATCACTGTTCAATTCTATTGGCAGGAAAATTAATCCAAAACCATCAGAGGTTTATGTCCAAAAGGAGACAGAGGAGTCCTGTAACTTTATTTCAATAAAGGGAGAGGCCACGGGGCATTCCCCAGGGATCTCTCCAGTTTTTGGAGGATGCAGCCTCCCTTTTTATGACTATTTCCTGGCTGCATTTACCTTCTCTCTTTCCCCTTTGGCTGAGGTAATTGAGAGGTACAGACTTCCCAAAACACCTGATATTGAAGATTTCCCTCTAATGTACAAACCTCCCTTTTAATTTTTAATTTTTATGAAATTTAGGGTTTCCCCCATTGTTTCTTTCATCTTTCCATGTCCAATTTAATTTATCAGCAAACCTGAAGTTTATTTGTAAAAGAAAATATCTTTTTCCATTCATCAATCAGTGGAATTCTTCCCATTGTTTCTTTTATCTCTCAGAGCTGGGGTTTTTTTTTCTACCAGCAGACCCCCAGCTTGCTTGTAAAGACAAATCTGCCATTCCTCTCAATATTAAGAAGAAAATGTTTTTTTATTCCTTCCCCAATCTGCAGTTTTTCTACCAAAACTCTCTCTTCACCACCCCTCATATTCCCCCACTGTGGACAAATGGATATTCTTGGGATCCCTAATTCTTTTCAGCTCATCTGGCTTTTCAGAATAGTACAATACTATTCCCAATAAAAATTGCATTTTTTCAATATCTAAAGCCTTGGAAAAGTGTCTTGTCTTTTTCTGAAAGACCCATCATTTAGAAGTTTCTTGGAACTTCACACTTTTTAATATCTCCTGTCCCAAGCAACCACAACTACCTGACTGGTACAAACCTTAAAGTTTTGACAGGTTTATATTATTCCTGATTTCATTTTTGCAGCACATAGAGACATCCCAAACATTTACAGAAAAGTAATTCTTTGCTAGCTCCTAAACTGAACATCTCACTGAACAATTTAAACACGGGTAGCAATACAAAGGAAGACTTGACAGTGAAAGAAAGAGCACATCACAACTAGGCAAATGGTTGAAGGAATTGAAATCATGAAGATGAAAGCATGGTCCTTAATATATGGCCTGTGCAGTAACCTAAATTGTGGTTCTGCTGTCACTAAAATCAATGGCAAAATTCCACGGTTTTTAATTACAGCAGGGTGCAATATGGGGGGGAAAAAAAGGAGATATACCAAAAGGACAGGCATTACTAATAGCATTGTAGAATATCCTGAGCTGGAAGGCACCCACAAGGATCTTTTGAGTCCAACTCCTGCCCTGTACAGGATCACCCCCAAGAGTCACACCCTGTGCCTGAGAACATTGTCCAAATGTTCCTTGAGCTCTGCCAGGCTGGTGCTGTGAGCACTGCCCTGGGGAGCCTGGTCAGTGCCCAGCCACCTCTGGGGGTTAGACATAAACCCAGCTCCCTGATATTTTCCTAAGTGGATATTGCCCTAATATCCAACTGTCCTAGGGTGATGTGATGATGCCTGTATCCCCAGCTGACTGTTCTATTTATGCTGATTATTATGTTCTGTGCCTTCAAGACTGCCCCTGAAGAGTGAATGTTTTGTTTTGGTTTTGTTATCAGCCTGCTCCCCACGGCTGGCAGGACACAGAGACGGGGCAGTACATGGTGCTGCTTGTGCTTTTTGCTTGGCTTTTCGCTTTGCTCTTGCTTCTTCTTTGATCCTGCTTTGCTCTTGCTTTTTGCTTCTGCTCATTAGTTTAGCTAAGCAATCCGAATTTTCCCTGGGCTGTTTTTCCTTTCCCTTTTTTAGAACCACTCGAACCTGCTCTGGACTGGGGCCTGGCAAGCACCAAGAGTTTGCACCTCCTGGCCTAGCGGGGCCTACTCTGGGCAGCAGCTGCCCCAGCACCAGAGGGACTGATAACAGAGCAACCACCCCCAGAGACACTTTCTGAATTTGTCATCTTTTCAGAGTAGTGAAGGAGTGGTGTCATCTGGAATTGTTCATTTTGTGTGCAGGGGGTGCTGTGCTTGTTAAATAAACAGGTTCTTTCCACTTCTCTCTGAGGAATCCTTCCCAAACCGATTGTGGGGAGGAAAACCCCCGTGTGGGTTTGCTTTCTGGAGGGTCCCCCTTTGGAGGTTTTCTCCCAAATTTTCCCTAAACCAGGACACCTACCAAATCCTCCCCTGACAGCTCCAGCCATTTCCTCAAGTCCTGTCACTGTCACAGAGAGCAGAGCTTGGAGCTGCCCCTGTGCTCCAATCTCTGCTCTCTGGGAAGATGGTGAAAACCATGATGAGGTCTGGCCTCAGCCTCCTGCAGGCTTGGCCACTCCTCATGCATCTTCCCCTGCAGACCCTTCACCATCTGCTATTCCAATCTGATGAACTTTTTCATCTGATTTAGATTCAGTGCTCTTGCAGTGGCACTGGTAGCTACCCTGAATGCAAAGTAAATGAGAATTATCTATCAGAACCTGGCAATGTTTGCCTGCACTGTCTGGACATGAGAAAGAGGGATTCAGTTCCTCTTTGCATTTTGAAGATTCTAAAAGCCTTCATGCATTTCCCATGAAAAAAATGTCCTTTAATAAGCAAGTAAAGAAAAGTGACGTAAAGAAAAGTGTCAAGTGCCCCACGAGCTCTGAAGGAGGAAGCTGAGGCAGTTTGCTGTTTCATGCATTGTGGTAATCTGGCAGTTTATTTTCTGACATTCAGGGACCTGGCTCTGTATGAAAAGGAAAGTAAAAGCAATATAAATCCATGTGAGGAGATGGTTTCACTGAAATATGGACATCATGGTTCAGAAATACAAGAAGCCATGCAGGCCCAGAGGGAAGGGTGGATCAAAAATGGCAATGTCCATACCCATCTATGTAGATATATCTAGGTATATCCCAAAACTCATCCAACTGCACACAAAGATCTGTCCCACATAAAACCAACAGATGAATGACAATCTCTCCTTAAAATGGTAATCAAACTGTACAAAATGCAAACCAAAATTACATTTTATTATTAAATCCTTAGATTAAAAGCAGCATCTGTGAGGATACTCAAGGTCTGTGTGTGTGTATTGTCCTATGTTGTGTCATTGCGCACTGGTGTCTGGACATTTGCTGTTTATCACTGCATATGTAGGCATTTTTTTTGACCTGGTACACCCATCCTCTGTTTCTCCTTCAGATTTGCATCATATCTGTTTAATCATGAATGGAAATTATTATTTTCAGTTAAAATAATTTTGGTCATCCTCCTCTGTGTGCCCTTACAAGGACCAGACTTCATAAATTCTTATTTCTTGCCTGAAAATACAAGGACTTTGTTGCATCCATACCAAACAAAAGCATTGCTTTGAGCATAAAAAAGGGGGGGAAATATTTGCACGCATAAAATTGTTTTAACTTTAATCCGTATATTAATATTTCCTCAATTTTTGTCTTGTACACTGTATCTAATTAATTTTTTCTCTTCCAATTATTTTTTTAGACTGTCAGGGAAAACTTGAATTTCTTTTGTTCAGCTATGCCGGATTATGCTAAGCAAAATCATGAAATCCTCCAAGTGAATAACATATGCCGGTGGCATCTTGCATATATTATTTGCACAACTGGGCAGTTTGAATCAGTCTCCTTCCAATGTGCACCTGAGCCTGCTTTGTAGGGATTGCAGAAAAATTGAAATTCCTCAGGAATGTTTGGTGCACCATAGATCAGTTAGAGGTCACCATGTTATTTAGTGTTTTATGGTGAATAAATCAAATACTCACTTCCAAATCCTCCTTT
Organism: Emberiza elegans; assembly: GCA_024865655.1. Classification (NCBI taxonomy): domain Eukaryota; kingdom Metazoa; phylum Chordata; class Aves; order Passeriformes; family Fringillidae; genus Emberiza; species Emberiza elegans. The sequence continues at coordinate 267,877 of JALJVW010001727.1, read as the reverse complement.
ATATGAGCTATAATACATCGAGTTCTTTATGGAAAAGGAATTTTTATGAACTGAATCTGAACCACATTATCCTGTAAAGTAATGGGGCAGTGACACATATAATGAATAGGACATCACTCACTTTTTTGTATTCTCTGCATCACAATGAGAGCACAAAAAAGCTGAATCAAGTGGATGCTTCTTGCTGTGCACAAACACAAGACTTGAGGCAGTGAGGTGGGATTTTCATCTAGTTTAAACATCAAGATGATTGTTTAAATTCTCCATAAAAAGGGAGCCTCCTCAGCCTTCTAAATAAAACCCAGTCCAGCAATAAAGCAAAATACCACCAAAAAATGTGCACTGGACTAAGACAGGTGGGTAAACCAGCTATTTATTGGCCCTCAGGGGAGTTTTCTGTGGATGAGTGGAGAGGTGGTGAGGTCAGTTTTCAGAGCCCATGGACAAGATCATTTGAGTCTGTCCCTTGATTTACAACTGAAGCTTTTCTGTTACATCATGCACTTAATAGAGCTTTTGATTGGTACAACTGTAAAATTCTTCTTTGAGTATAATCCATTCCAAAAAGCTACAAGTGAGTCACCAAAGTACAGGAGTCACATTGTACAGCTTGATTCATCCCAGACTTCAGCTACTGCAGCCATTCATCCACAACCTTTAGCTAAATGAACAGCAGCATGTGGGTTTTAAAAAGTTTCTGTAACATTACTTGTTTCTTAGAACTTGTGTCATTATTGTCCGGATGAAATAGGTTTAAGGTGGGTGAGAAGGATTGTCTTAATTTTCATAATAACTAATCATAACTTTATAGTGTTTATTTATTTTCCTTTTCCTTTATGGTAAGACAAAAAATTATAAATGGAGAGATTTAATTCTTATGAGAAATATTCTGTAGGGACAGGGATTCTCAGGCAATTGAGATTTAAAACATTTTTTTGACTGATTCTTTAATAAATTTTGGTACATGTTGTAAGAAAGCTATAAAGGATTTTATTAATTTTCATATGCCCATTCCAGCCTCTCATCCTTGAAAAGAATGAATATACAATTACCTTCATTAGCAATATAACAGCTGATTGTTCCTTCAAATATTCATTTTGTTGCCATTTCTTTTCCCTCAGTGAGCAGTTCTGAAGTGGCAGGAAGTTCACAATGTAAATGGGTCTGGTGAAAAACTTCAATTTTCCAGCTTGGTCAGAAAAAATTCCAACTCTGTTCCATGCAAATTCAAAAAATTTAGAACTATGAGATGATCTTTTTCATAGTTTAGTGTAAAGGCAGCTCAGGCTCCAGAATAAGGGGATGATTCATTTATCTTAGAATTCAGGTGTGTGAAATTTAGGTGTCTGTCCTGGTTTGGGAAAAATTTGGAAGGGAACTCCCAAAGGAATATTCCTCAAAGGATAAAATTCAGTGGCCCTTCTCCCCGACCTGTTCAGGAGATAAACCTCCTGTGAGAAAAGTGGAAAAAAACTGTTTATTTAACAGGCAAAGTTTTCACAAACATGAGAAAATGAATAATACGGAACAGTGGAGCCTCTCGCTGTTCTGAAGAGATGGCGAATTCAGAGAGAGTTTTCTGTAGTTCAGAGTCCTTTTGGTGGCTGTGCCCTTGGCTTTCCATGTCTCTCCAGGGCTCTGGTGTCCTGGCTGTTAGTCCTGGTGCTCCCAGACCAAACAATAGCTGAAATTCCAAAAAAAAACAACCTTCTGGCCTCAGCTAATGAGAGAAAAACCAGTGAAAACAGCAAGGGAAAACTCCTTGTCCATCTTCAGAGAGGAGAACTCTGAGCACTGCTTATTATTGTTATAAATGACAATATAGTATTGGCTTTTGCAAGTTATTTTTAACCACAAAGATTTTGATATGGTACAATTTGTAATTCCTTTTAACTGCTTTTTGGTGTAGTATAATCTGTCCGTTTATGTAAGTAGTAGTGTGATAAATATATATTTTAGGCCTTAGTATAATATTAAAATAGAAACTAGGTAATGTTAAAATGCTTTTGTTTGTGTAACTAACTCAGATAGTAGTGTGAAATAGCTATGTTATTTCTCACATTTATGGATGGTCTTATCTGAATGATAAGATAACAGTGACAAAAACCAGGACAGCAAGAGAAAAATTTACTGACTCTCCAGTTATCTGGAAGTGTAAAAACAACAGAACAGAGCCTCGAGAAGAAATAAAATATATTGATTTAATCATACAGGATGTCAAAGGTTAAAACCAAGCAAAAGAATTCCTGAAACACCCAAACTCACAGGAATGTTTGAATATGTATAACTGTAATGAATATGCATATAATACATGTAATGTAAAAGTATATGAGGACACTGTTTTAAGCTAATGGTGCATTGTATTTGTGTTGCCCCCAGACAAAGGAAGGAATGATGGATCTGACTCCATGTTCTCAGAAGACTAATTTATTATTTTATGATACTATATTATATTAAAGAATGCTATACTAAACTATACTAAAGAATACAGAAAGGATAATTACAGAATGCTGAAAAAATAATAATGAAAACTCCTGACTCTTTCCTGAGGCCCAACACAGCTTGGCCCTGATTGGCCAATGAGTCAAAACAATTCACAGAAAACCAATGAAACAATGACCTGTGAGTAAACAATCTCCAAACACATTCCACATAAGAAAAACACAGGAGAAGCAAATCAGATAATTATTGCTTTCTTTTTCTCTGAGGCTTCTCAGCTTCCCAGGAGAAGAATCCTGGGAGAAGGGATTTTTCCAGACAATATGAATGCCACAATGCTGTTGTTTTGGCAGATTGTCAAAGTACCCCAGCGCTAGATATTGCCCCTTTTATCCCTTATTAAACACCAATTTAAAAAATTTAAATAGAGAGCTGGATTTCTCACATCTCTATGTTTTGAATACAACTGTGAAAAAAATTCCATCACTTTTCCTTCTCCCCTGCTTTGCTCTCAGATCTAGTTTTAAAGGTACAGAATTGATTCCTGGGCTAAACAGACAAATGGGGATAAAATTCAGCATCATAAAGTCACCCCAGGACAGGTGTCTCATCTGAAGTGTCTGTCTGGGTATCCTGTCAAGGGACTGGAAGCAGATAAACAGCTGCAGGAGGCAATGCATCTTACAGGGCTGGAGAACATCCCAGGCTGGCTTTGTATTTAACGGGGCTGCAGAGAAAGTTACAAGATATGAGAAAACTGTAAATCTTCTGCTTTCAGGCATTTAGCAGGTAATACCAAAGGAAGAACATTTGGAAAAAAACATGTGGCTGCTGTAAGATTTATCACTTAGTTTTTCAACTTTATTACTGTGTCAATGCCGGGGTTTAAAGCAAACAAGAAAAAGATGTTTTATAGATCAAATATTCCCTTCACTATAGGCCCTAAAAACAGATTAGAAGTAAATGGTCTGTTTTGGTCTTCTTTTATTGCCCAAATTGAAAATAAAACATTGTTATTTTGGTTTTAAATAGGTTTAAATATCATTGGTGAAAAAAGGCCTTTCACAAGACCTTATTTAAATAGAAGTTTTCAGTTTTGAAGTGTCTTATTTTCCCCTTGTTTTGTTTTTCTGTTTTAAAATCCATTTATTAATAATATCTGTTATTACTTTCCATCCTATGGGAAATAGCAGAAAATAATCACATTTTGTCAGACTTTAAGAGCAAGTAGAATCACAAAAGGGTTAAAAATTATTGCAGAGAAACAGTGAATACAATAGAAATTCATTGCTCTGTTTTCTTAAAAAATATTTTGGAGATTTGTGTTATTGTTAGCACTGCACCTGTTTTGCTTGTAGCTGTTTCTGAGCTGATATTTTGAAGCCATTTCTGCTTGTTCCCAAATCAATCCAAAACATGAGCATAAAGAACCTCAATTGATGCAGATAAATATTATAAAATCAAATTAATAAAAAACAAGAAAATTCTAATGAATTCAAATTCATGGCAATTTTTTTCTGGAGTGATTATTGTATTTCTAGTCAGTGGATGTTCCTTGGGTTTTTATTTGATATAATTGGTGCTGTGGCTCAGCAACAGAGGCCACAGCCTACACACCAGTCTTGGTGTCTTTTAATCTCTTCAGTCCAGTTATGGTTAAAGGACTCCAGGATATAAGTACAGATAGAGCTACCTGCATTAGAAACACCTGTACAAAACTGGTGGGAAGCATTGCTGTTCAGACAGTATTCATGGCTTTTCTGAGAAATCTGGTGAGATAAATTGCAAGAAAGAAGCTAAAGAGCAGCTGGCCTTGCAACAGAGAACATGTCTGAATCTGGTTTGCCAGTAGCATAAAAAGACTTTTAAAAAGTACAAATATTACAGCAGATAGAAGACATCAGCTGTCTCTGACAGGTATGTGAAAGTCCTTGAAAAAGCTAAAAAAAATGTGGTTTTGCCTAAACAGAGGCTTATAAACTCATGGGCTGAAGAGCAGGGAAAGAAAGTACTGAAAAATAATGTACCTTAGCTCACTTGTGAAGGTGTGGGGCTAATTTGACATAACCTGCAGGCTTTGCCACTGAAGTCACATCTGAGATGACAGGGTCTGTCACACTATTTGTGCTCTGGATCAGTGTGGGAATCTCTCATAGTCACTGTACCCAAGATTGCCCTGCCCTCCTTTCAGGACCAGGAGTTAAATGGACAAAATAGTTTCCTTCCACTAATTGAGCCCACTTTGTGAAATGTCAGTGGCCTTTAGCTGGCTGCAGAGCACACACCAATCCCCTCTGACAGTGATTTTCGGTTTATTTTCCTGGTCACCTCTATCTGTGACACGAGAATTCACCGTTCAACAAGGTCACCTGTCCAGCAGCTTTCAGTGCTTAACCTCCAAACTCCAGCTGCTTGAGCAACCTGAATTTTTCTGTAGTTTACCTCTCCTGGAGGAGATTTGCTAGAGGATTACACAGACTTGACAGAAAGTATGGTAAACAAGAAAAGAGTGGTAATATCCCCAGTAAAACAAGAAAGAGAGCATTTTTGGGATCTGACTGTAATGGGATTTGCACTGTTGTGAGAGTCCCTGCCAAAATCCATTAGAGGCAGATCAGGTCTCAAATTCCTTGATTTGAGCTGCTGATCATTGCTGATGAAAAACGGGAATCAGTTTACAGGGAGGACCCTAAAATTATCAAAGCTATTTAGTAAATTGTTTTATAGTCAGAATATGAGCTACTGGTGAAGAAAATGAACTTTATCCCAGCTGAAATCATCACACCCCATTTGACAAACTATTCCTTCTAAACATGTATTAATATATTAACCATACAACCATAATCCAGGCCCTTGGATTAATATTCTCTGTTGGGTTTGACATTTTGTTTGTGGTTCAGAGGATTGCCCTGCTTGAACAAACCTCATCTATCTTTATGCAACCTCAAAAACTTCAGTCTTCCAGCCCATCTGAGAGGAAACAGAGCTATGCATTGAAAATAGCATTGGCAGATTGATGGGGGCACATACAGAGAGTATTTCATGAGTAGCCTCAGGGAGCACAACTTGGTGTAACTTGTGTTTTATTAGGGACCGAAGGAAGTGCAAATTGCAGCAACTCAGATTCCTCTGATGTTGCCCACTGTGTCTCAATATAGTTCCAGCCTGTTTCCTGCAGAGCTGTGAGTGCTAATTGTGTGACAGGACACCCAAAGGCAGCACTGAGCAAACACCTGTAGTGCCCTGATGTGCTCTGCCAGGCTCCTTCCCTGCATTCCCAGGTAGGCATTTCCCGACCTCAGCAGCTGGGATTTGGGAATGCATCTGACTCAAGTGTCTGAAATGGAGCTGCAGCAAATCTAGGGTCACTGTGGTTTATAGAAGTTAGAGTGCTGAGATACAATTTCATGGGTAGTTTTGTCTTTCTGGCAGTGCTTCCACCAGGAGAAGGGGATATCTCCCATTCCCTTGATCTTCCTTAGTTCTGTTTATCAGATATATGAGTTGCTGCTGACCTCCCAACCCTATCTCCTGCCTTCATTCCATGAAGTCACTAACACGAGAGAAAACGACCCACTCTTTTATTCCTGGATTTATTTTTTGCTAAATCAGTGGCATAAAAGAGCTTGTAAAGGGTTCAGTGTGCACCAATACCCACCAGGAGTATGAGTGGGGAGAGGGATGGGTGAGAAGGAACTTGCAGTTGTAATGGACTTGTAAATGGAGTTACTACAATGGCTCACCATGCTGAATTGAATACAATTCCTGCTGCCATCCACTTCTTGCAGTAGATGTTACTCAAATGACAAGTTTTACTTTATTGCATATTTTTTGGGGGGGAAGGACAGACACTCTCCAGCTTTTGGCTAGGTAGGGCAGCAAGTGCTGATAACTACGGGCAACAAAATGTGAGCAGGAGGCAAAACCCACAGAACTGATGGCCACAGAGGGCTGAAATAACTCAGTGCTGACTGAGTAGGTTAAATTTATCAGTTTAGTTACAACAGCGCTTTTATTTCCATTTACAGAGCATTTCTGAAGTCCAGGATGGTTTAGTAGAGGCTGATCACCACATAACACCCACAGTGTTATTTGGGAGTGAGCTACTTGTCAGAACCTGGGTTGGTCATCTCTGCTTTTCACTGCAGCCTTTCTCCTGACATATTAAAGACATTTCCTTTAAAATGTTAGGCTCAAATGCCAGACTTTGAAATTAAACTGCATTTCATCTTACTCAAAGTTCTCAATTCTGCTTTTAAACCATTACTTAACTTTCAGACACTTTACAACTCATAACCTAACAAGGACTCTAGAGCTCATCTTTTGGGATAGATATTTTGTCCTGCTGCTCTTAAAATATTTATGTATTTTTAAAGTTTTTTTTTTTAAAGATAAGCTGCAGAAACAAGGCTTAAATTCTATAACTCAAGCTGGAAAGCATTTCCTAGTTTTTCTTTCAAACATCTACCAGCAGAGAATTTCTCTCTGTTGTATATTATATGTTGTATATTTTTAGCTGTCAATATCAGACTCAGTGTCAGTGCCAGGCAAACTGTGACACTAACTAGACTTTTAAGTGTGATCTGTAATCCAACCTAAGAAGTTCTAAGCTGAGACTTCACACTGCATTATAGCTGTATCCATACATTCATCATTTAGATTTAAAAAAACCTGTTTTATTTCAGTAAACTGAAGTGATAGTTTTCAACAATTCTGGAACAAATCCATTGAGTGCATGATTCCCAGTGAGGCACAAAAAGTTTGCTTGAACCTTTCCAAAGTTCTTGGTCCACCTCTTGTATTGTTTAAGAAAGATTCTTAAGCTAATGATGCTTGGAGAATATTTTAAGGAGGATGCTTCTGCAGGTTAATGGACACAGGCACTTCCTTCATACATTGCCAGGCCTTGAGGGGTCTGGCAGCAGAACAATTAATAAACAAGGGGGGAGTGTTTTAATTAGGGAAATTAAGATGTATCTTCCACTCTACACATTTGGGGCTGCTTTTATCCCCATCTTTATCTATTCAGGCAAAGCCAAGCCAGATAAAGCACATAGGAGAATCTTGGTTATTTTGCCTTCTAAACTTCTAGATAACTCTTTCAAAACAGGGAGATAAAATAAAATTCTGCTTTTTTGAGTATTGAAAAAATGACACCTCTTCCTTTTTCTTCATGCTGTTTTTGATGAGGCACCACATTTCATGGGCTTCTTTGACTGTCTGGTTTAGAAAAATTCACTTCAATGTTTGGCATCATATATACATGGTTTATGTTGTTTTTCTATAGATGCATTATTCATAACTACATAAAGCACTTGGGCCACTTTTTTTCATGGTTCACTCATTTTTATGAGGTCTTTTTGTTGTTCCTAACCTTCCTTCTGGTTTTTGATTACCAGAACAAGATTACAGGCATCTGGAAGTAAATATTTATTTTTCTGTTCATTGTTTTTAAGTGGAGTTTGTTTAGCTGAACAAAATCAGCTGCATCACCACATAACACCCACAGTGTCTTTTTGGTTTGGGAGTTCCCAGCTTACTTGTTTCAGAACCTGGGTTGGTCATCTCTGCTTTTCACTGCAAGCCTTTCTCCTGACATATTAAAGACATTTCCTTTAAAATGTTAGGCTCAAATGCCAGACTTTGAAATTAAACTGCATTTCATCTTACTCAAAGTTCTCAATTCTGCTTTTAAACCATTACTTAACTTTCAGACACTTTACAACTCATAACCTAACAAGGACTCTAGAGCTCATCTTTTGGGATAGATATTTTGTCCTGCTGCTCTTAAAATATTTATGTATTTTTTAAAGTTTTTTTTTTTTTAAAGATAAGCTGCAGAAACAAGGCTTAAATTCTATAACTCAAGCTGGAAAGTTTTTTCCCTAAAGTTTTTCTTTCAAACATCTACCAGCAGAGAATTTCTCTCTGTTGTATATTATATGTTGTATATTTTTAGCTGTCAATATCAGACTCAGTGTCAGTGCCAGGCAAACTGTGACACTAACTAGACTTTTAAGTGTGATCTGTAATCCAACCTAAGAAGTTCTTAGCTGAGACTTCACACTGCATTACAGCTGTATCCATACATTTATCATTTAGATTTTAAAAAAAACTGTTTTATTTCAGTAAACTGAAGTGATAGTTTTCAACAATTCTGGAACAAATCCATTGAGTGCATAATTCCCAGTGAGGCACGAAAAGTTTGCTTGAACCTTTCCAAAGTTCTTGGTCCACTTCTTGTATTGTTTAAGAAAGATTCTTAAGCTAATGATGCTTGGAGAATATTTTAAGGAGGATGCTCCTGCAGGTTAATGGACACAGGCACTTCCTTCATACATTGCCAGGCCTTGAGGGGTCTGGCAGCAGAACAATTAATAAACAAGGGGGGAGTGCTTTAATTAGGGAAATTAAGATGTATCTTCCACTCTACACATTTGGGGCTGCTTTTATCCCCATCTTTATCTATTCAGGCAAAGCCAAGCCAGATAAAGCACATAGGAGAATCTTGGTTATTTTGCTTTCTAAACTTCTAGATAACTCTTTCAAAACAGGGAGATAAAATAAAATTCTGCTTTTTTGAGTATTGAAAAAATGACACCTCTTCCTTTTTCTTCATGCTGTTTTTGATGAGGCACCACATTTCATGGGCTTCTTTGACTGTCTGGTTTAGAAAAATTCACTTCAATGTTTGGCATCATATATACATGGTTTATGTTGTTTTTCTATAGATGCATTATTCATAACTACATAAAGCACTTGGGCCACTTTTTTTCATGGTTCACTCATTTTTATGAGGTCTTTTTGTTGTTCCTAACCTTCCTTCTGGTTTTTGATTACCAGAACAAGATTACAGGCATCTGGAAGTAAATATTTATTTTTCTGTTCATTGTTTTTAAGTGGAGTTTGTTTAGCTGAACAAAATCAGCTGCAGCACTGTTTCCTGGGGAACACCCTGTGTGTCTTTTGGTTTTTCCCTGTTCCCAGCTTAAATATTTTTCTATGACTTTCAGTGGGTACATTTAGAACAAGTACAAGTATCTTTTCAGAACAAGTCCTTCAAATCTCAGAAATTTCCCCAATTCATAGTAAAAAGTCTCTCTTCACTACAGCACTATCTCATCACTGCTTTGAGACTCCGGATCTCTGTCTGCCTTTGTGTTTGACAGCATTCTGGAGAATATGAGTGTGGAGACTGTAACTTATCCTGAGGTCTGACTCCACCTTTCCAAAACAGGACAGTTTACTCTGCAGCCTCTCACATGCCACAAACAGAGGTGTCCTTGCGCCTAAAAATTGAATCTTTCATCCTTACTGCTTGCTGCTTTTTATCCAGGGAAGCCCAGAGGGTACCCTGCCATCAGCCTGTGTCTTCTCAGATATTGCAGCCCCACTTAGAGCTGAGTGCCTCAATCCCTGAGCCTTCATGGGCTGAGTGTTTCAGGTTTCACCTGAAAGCTCATGGCTGTAGGACAAATCTTACAACAGGACACATTTCCTTCAGTTTTGCAGACAATGTTTCAGTTATTTGTTGGCTGTGATGTGCTGCTAATACTTTATAAGTGATATCTTGGAAGATCAACTCATCTTTCTCTGGCAGATCGCATCGATGTCAGATTTTTGCCTGTCTCTATTTTAGGAAGTGTACAGCTTGTTTTGGGAGCTACCCCAAAATAGTGTTTGCTCATATGCATGTGTTTACCTGTCTGCCTGGTGTTTCAATCTCCTTGCAGGCTGTGTTGTTCAGTGGCTTTGGTACTTAAAATAATGCAGGTAAAGCTGATGTCTGGGGGATTAATTCTTCATATAATTGCCTTCATAGATATATGGTTAAAAAATTTCAGTGCTAGGCAACAAGAATTTCAATTAACTCTGTCAGTCAAGGGCTTGTTCCTTGAACTTCTCTAACATCGAGTGTAGTTTCTGCATTATTTCCCTGCTAATTCTAATAAATTATAATATGGCCTTGCAGATTTAAAAGCTGAGAGAGTCAAAGCTACATGAAGAAACAGACTTTCTTTTCAGTGTATCAATATAAACTCTATTGCTTATTCAGAAGTTCAGTATTACCTGTGAGTTTGGTGTGTGAGGTACTGGGTACACAGAAGGTACAGAGATGATCACTCTGTGGGCAATTTGAATATGAAGTCCAGATTCTGATAGTCTGACCCAAAGACTCATTTGCATGATGTACTCTTAACCCCTTTTAGTGAGAAATAGGCTTGTGCAGGATGTAATTAACCTTCCTGTTCACATCCAGACTGGGTTTGCATTGCATAAATAAAGCACAGATGGGAAGAACACCCTAAAATACCACCAAGATCAGCTGTTACTTTTGATTACATGGATTATATGTGTTATTTAGTTGATTCATGTACATTAATGTACATTCATGTGTGTTCATGTCCATAATTTTCGTTTGAATTCTTGGATAATTTTTGGTAAGTTAAATTTCACAGGTTATAATTAGAATTTTATTGCAAATGGTACAGTGGAATCAAACCCACCACAGAATCTTGTCCTATAGTTGAAAATTTAAGCTCCTGGTCAGTGCTCTAACACACAATTTGGATATGTTGTAATGTAAAAGAGAAGTAGTTTCCACAGACAACAGCTTGGGGTGTAAAAGAATTTGTGTTCCTCATCCAGAATTAGTTAGAGGAAGACTAAATAACTTTGTTGTTCTATCTCCTATTGCAGTCGACCAGAGTTAAGTCACCAGATCCTTAAAATCCCTTTATTCCATCTCCTTTCACTCCAGTGGGAGCATAGGCAAGTAAAGCACATGTAGATATTTACATGAAAATCTCATTTGAGATGGTTTAATCTTTAAAGGATATCGCGCACCATACTGAGATTTAAACTCCTCATTCCAAATTCACAGGAAATGTGCATCCCTGTTAACTGGCTAATCAACACCTCTAAATATCAGGGTATTTTGCTAATGTTCTGGAACACAGTTTTTAATGAATTAATTGAATTCCACATCCATCCTTTTGTAAAGAGCTCCTGTGCATATGCAAATGAGTATCTATAGGCAAATAGAAACAAGTGAAATCACTTTAATATTTAATGGCTGTGCCTGAATATTCAGTCCATGTTATTGATACACAGTGCTGCTGATTTGCTCTGTGACCATTCACTGTTCAGGGCAGCTACTACTGATAGAGTTGATTCTCACCAGAAATATTTTAGAATAATTTCTAAATAAATTTCTACCTCTTGGAAGTCTGAGTTGGCTTTTTTGTTGTTGTTGTTGTTTTGGGGTTTTTGTTTGGCTTTGTTTTGTTTTTTGTTGTTTGGTTTGTTATTGTTTGTTGGTTTGTAGTTTTTTGGGTTTGGATTTTTGTTTTTTTTTTTTTTCAGGAGATAAAAATAACTCTCAAACCATTAGTTGCAAGAAAATCTCTCAATGCAAAAATACTTCCTGTTGTGGTGGGTGGGTTTTCTATACATGCACAATATGTTTTCATATGCAACAGCTTCAATTCTAGGTTAAGAGAATGAAAATGCTGAAAATAAACAAAGTTAAATGCTCAGACAGACTAAACCTAAAATTCAAATAAAATGGCAGTGGTAATGGTCTTAGGAACAAACTAATCAAACAATTATACTTAATGGAAATCTTAATTGACTCTGTGCATCTTCTAAAATTGTAAACCTTATCTCTTACATTGTGTTCCTTTTAGGTGAGCAGGTTAGCAATTTAAACATATGTATCTAAGTTTTTATAGTGGGTGGCTGAAAAACAATATTTGCATGGCATTTACACTGTATTAAGTTTCTTAAAGTCATGTTTTAAGAGATAGATTGCTTTCATTTCTCTTTGGAAAAAAAAAAAAAAGCAACAAAATTACCATCCTGAGCTGGAACAAATCACAGTTAATACTGTGTGGATGAATTCAGATTTTGCTAATCCAATGAAAGTCATCTATAATGGAGATTCAAAACAAAGAAAATCCACTTTTCTTCTTAATAAGTCTCCTCCTGCCCCAAATATTTAAGCTCTTTATACAAGGTTAAAATTTTAAGAATATGGAATCTTTCAGACTTATAAATATCTTTTTATGAAAATACATTCTAGTATAAAATGTGTGGATTCTAGTGGAAGAAGTGTCAAAATAAGAATCTAGTAATTCCCATTCTGTCACTACCAGTTGTCAGTCCAAGACAGTTCAACATTTGAGATATGGATGGTATCAAACCCTGTTCTCTGAGTTGTTTGGGTTTTTTTTTCCTTAGTCAAAGCTTTAAAATATAAGTAAACTATTTCAACCTTGACATTGACTTTTGCTGTGATCACAGCACATCTACATTCTTGCCTCAGCCCGTGGAATCCAAATAGAGTACATCAAAGAAATTTTCTTCTCTGAGGGAAGAAAATATGAAAATTCCTATGTTTTGTGAATGTTCATTGTCATGAGAAATATCTTTAACATGAATAGAATTACACTGTCAGACTGGGGCTATGGCATAGCCTCTGCGAAGCAGCCAGAATGTCTTTCTTGAAAGAGGATTGTTCAAAACCTATTTCAAAGAGCCTTTTCCTCTTGCAAGAACAAATTTGGGTCTTGAGGACCAATGGGATGGCACAGACAGGAGCACTAAAGATAGGTGCATGTACAGAAAGTCCTACATTTCTACATAGCTGTGATTAGAAATAGTGAATGTTGGTCTAGAGACTACAGATCTCATTGGAAAAATATTCAAATTCTACAAATATTTCTGGAAGTGAAAGAAAACGTGTTAGAAAGTCTTGAGTTCAAGCTGGCCTTACTGGTTGCTTTTCCTCTAGTGTTGGTCAGGAAGCTCATCATGGTTTGGGTTCAGTCTGTGGACCAATACACATTTAGAATCACAGAATCATTTAGGTTGAAAAAGCCCTCTGAGGTCACTGAGCCAATAATTTCACCAGCAGTGCCAAGTTCACCACTAAACCATGTTCCCAAGCACATCTACACATTTATTTTATTTTTTAACATTTCCAGGGATGGTGATTCCACCGCTGTTCCAGTGCCTGATCGCCCTTTCTGTGCAGAAATTTTCCCTGTTATCCAGTCCAAACCTCCTCTGGCACAACTTGAGGTAATTTTCTCTTGTTTTATTGCTTCTTACCTGGGAGAAGAGACCAACCCCACCTGGCCACAGCCTCCTTTCAGGTGTCTCTCTGTATCTGTCCACATATCAGTGGGACATCTAAGCTCCCATTGCAGTCAAACAGATTTAAGTCACCAGATCCTTAAAATCCCTTGATTCCATGTACTTTGACTCCAGTGGGAACATAGGCAAGTATTTCATAAGTAGATATTTACATGAAAGTACTCACGAGAATTTCATTTTACAGGAAAATCTCATTTGAGATGGTTTAATCTTCAGAGGCTATCACACACCATGCTGAGATTTAAATTCCAAATTCGCAGAAAACATGTGTCCCTGTTAACTGGCTAATCAACACTTCTAAATACCAGGGTATTTTGCTAATGTTCTGGAACACAGTTTTTAATGAATTAATTAAATTCCACATCCATCATTTTGTTAAAGGGCCGTTCTCTGTCATTTTGAAGCCATTCCTCCTTGTCCTATTACTACATATTCTTCAAAAATCCCCTCTCCATCTTCCAGTAGGCCAGTTAGATCTCTCCAAAGCTTTCTCTTCTCCAGGCTGAAAAATCCCAATTCCCTGTATGTTTCTGAGGGGAAAAGTCCATGACAACGCATTCAGGTTCCACAACTTCATTCCCCAAAAATGTGAGCACATAGAGGAGGCACATGGGGTAATTTTTATATGAAGGCTAAACAGCCTCTATATCAAAATCTTACTAAAAATAGACATATTGGAGTTGTCCTTAGCCCAAGCTAATGCAGAAAAATGTATTTAGAAAGATTTCACTTAAATGTAAGTTAAATACTTAACCTCAAGTGTGCTTGATGTTGCATTAATATTTAAAAGATTGGCATTTTCAGCCTGCCAGTCAAATAGCAGAGGAGAAGGTGGAAAATCACCTGCAGAGCTCCAGACCATGGGCTGAGTGCTTGGAAAGCTGCCTGGAGAAAAAAGGACCTGGGGGTGCTGGTGACAGTGGCTGAGCGTGAGCCAGCTGTGCCCAGGTGGCCAAAAAGGCCAAATGTCACCTGGCCTGTGCCAGCTGTGGTGTGGTGTGACCGTGTTCACAGGGGTCTGAGGGTGAGGGAAGAGACAAGGACCTGACTCCATGTTTTAGAAGGCTTGATTTATTATTTTATGATATATATTATATTTAAACTATACTAAAAGAATAGAAGAAAGGATTTCATCAGAAGGCTTGAAAGGAATAGAAAAAGAATGGAATGATAACAAAGGCTTTGTGGCTTAGACAGAGAGTCCGAGCCAGCTCACTGTGATTGGCCATTACTTAGAAACAACCAACATGGGCCAATCCCAGATGCACCTGTTGCATTCCACAGCAGCAGATAACCATTGTTTGCATTTTGTTCCTGAGGCCTCTCAGCTTCTCAGGAAGAAAAATCCTAAGGAAAAGATTTTCCATAAAAGATGTCTGTGACAGTGTGGCTGCAGGACCAGGGCAGGGATTGTGCCCCTGTGTTGGCACTGGCAGGGCCACACCTCAAATGCTGTGTCCAGTTCTGGGGCACTCATGACAAGAGAGATGTTAAGGGGCTGGAGTGTGAGAGAATGGAACAGAGCTGGGGAAGGGTCTGGAGCACCAGGAGAGGCTGAGGGAGATGGGAAAGGGCTCAGTCTGGAGAAAAGGAGGCTCAGGGGGGACCCTGTGGCTCTGCACAGCTCCTGACAGGAACATCCAGGAAAAGAGGGCAGCTGAGGATGGGGTGAGTGTCCAGCTCAGTTCCCTTCTCTGGACATCCAGCACCTCAATGTCTCTCATGAGCCTCAGGCTAAGCTCAGGCTCAGACCCTGCACTACTGGCGGCTCTGTGGCTTACTGACACTTTAGGGTTCACTAGTTCTCTAAACATCCCAGCTCTCTACTGGCACTCCAACATTTATTGTCTTACCTTCTATTGTCCTATCTACTCAAAAAAACTGAACTGCCCACACTGTTAAACTGTCAAAAAATATTTTTGGCTTTGGCCACTGAGTGTTCTTCCAGATGATTTCCAGAAGAGAATGGCTGTTGGAAAGGGACAGAGAGGATTTGAACAGACAGCTCAGCTGGATTTGGAGTCAGGAGGGTTCAGTAGCACAGATCTGGATCCTGGATGACCATAACTGTTGAATAACTCTGAATCACTAAAGAGCAGTCCCAAGGATGGTTAATTTCCTATTACAGATGTAGTCGTTGTGCATCACTGATCAAACAGAGCAGAATAGGCAAAATTGTTTACCACCTTGAAGCTAAATAATGCGAGCCATGCTTCTTGCTTTAATATGTATTTAATCCTTCTGTTGTGCAATGCATCATGCACCTTCTAATGGCTTTCGTCTTCTCTCACACCATTTTAAAGCTGTTAATTAATCTACCTATATAATTGGCATTCACACAAATTCCAGGCTTTAGTATCCACATCCACACAATTCATGAGTTTTTATAATTCAGAGACATATTTGGGCATTTTCCAGTTTCTGTGTCATTTCCTGCTGAATGCCACATGTATCTTTTCTGTCCAGCACTATGTAAATATTCCAAAGACCTTCACAAGTTCTTTGATGTGTTACAAATATCCAGCTTGTTAGTCTAAAGTACAGCTCCTTCTCAGTTGCTGTGTTAAGCTCATTATTTCAGGCACACAGCTATGACAATTAAACTTGTCATCTGTTCAGCTTCCATGGTATTAATTTCTCCTGTGTGCCTTTCCTTTCCTTTGTGTCCACCACCTACTTAAAGAAATTGCAGTCATTATTTTTGTTTGACTTTTGAGCCATGTTTCGATGACCAGAGTTCTCTTTCTTTTTGAGCTCTATTTTGTCAAAAAAACACCCCCACAAAATAACCAAGAATGGTGGTTTATAATGATAACATTTGAAAGTAAACAGAATAAATCAGCATTCAGCTCTTAATTGCTCTCTCTGCATTAAAACTGCCCACTGTCATTTATACTTCCCTAAAGATTTCAGTTCTAGTGCTGTTTTACATTTCTTCTGGATCATGGACCAAGGAACTGCCCATCCCAATTATGCAAAGAGTTATATTTCAAATTTTCTTGTATCATCAGCTCTGCAGCTGACTTATTTTACAGCACTGGGTTGTAAGACAGACAAGCAAATGACAAGGGAACAATGTACAAGAGACTCGTATTCAGTTTAGTCCTCAAGCGTGAGATTATCCTGCAGACATTGCTGCGGAGAAATCATTGTGTAATGAATGTCTCTGGATCCACTCACATATAATGTTACTACATAATCTTGCTAATAAGTACATGAGGGTCCCTTTTAAAATATTTACATTTTTAAAATCAAATATATGTGCTTTGGGACTTGTTTGAAAACTCATTGCTTCAGTGACTGGAGAGGTTTTTGTTTCAAAGTGAGTGCAGTCACGGTCAGTTTATTCATTTCAGTGCCAGCACTGTTGTTTAACTCCTTTCCATTTTTCAAAATAATTTCTGGTTAAAAACAACTGATCTTGCAAACCAGGTTTTCCAGAAAGGCTGTGTTTTACAAAAGTAAAGGAAACAAATTCTGATTATATATCAGACTCTATTTCATGATTATTGAGCAGCTCCTGTATGCACTTGTCTCAGTGCAATGATCAGGATAGGAAATGCTAATAACTGGCTGAGAACCATAGAAAATTGTATGTGGGGATGAAAGGAAGGTAATCACACCCAGAGTAAAGGCCCAGTGATCAGGATTGTTGTGGTGATATAGGTGGAAAATATAAATAAAGGAGAGGAAGGGTAATATTTCGGTTGTTTTAGCAAATAGAGAAAGTCAGTGTCAAGAAAAAAAAAAAGATGAAAGGGCCAAAAGCTTTCAAACACTAAAAATAGGAGAAAAAATAAAGCATCTACTGACAGCAAAGGGAACTGGGGCAAATATCATAGTAAATGCAGTAGTAACAAAAGGAGCAGAAAGAAAACTATATATTAGCAAAATAAGAAAAAATTATAGCATTATTCACATAAAAATTTTCATATCTGTATATAAGGGATTAGGAAACAGCTTTTCTGAACCTTTACAGGGAGAAGTGACTGAAAGCCTGTGCAAGGCAGTGCAGAACCAAAGCAAACCCCCTCCAAAAGCTCTGAAAATAAAACAGTGGCAAAGCCAATATATTCAATAGCAAGTCCAGGTGTGGGCTCCCTGCAACCTGCACTTTGCACAACACAGCACATCAGTTCCCAACCAGCACAAGAGCAGAACTAATACCAAATAAATGCAGCAGCACCCCTCTTTTTTCCCTACCACTGAGCCAAGCAGTAAAAATTCAGAGCAGCCCTGCGTGATAAACATCTCTCCCTCTATAAATGCCTGGCCCGTTGCTAATGGCAACAACTCTGTTCCTAAAGTTAGATGAGCCCTTACAGTGGCAAATTCCATGTCCTCGTGTAACTTGCAGGATTCAGCTCATCGGTTTTGCCAACTCCTGCAGCCATGCAACTGCATTTAAGCATAAACTTTTCCTTTCTCTTTGCACGACATTTATCAAAGAAAAATGCAGTTAGAGCCTGAGTTATAGATCCTGAGCATGGGAGCGAAGTCAATATTTTATTATGCCATTTTATCCCATTTTTGCCATTTCTTGTTTTTTGTTTTTAATAATTCCCTACAATACTGTAGGGTAGATCCTTTAATTCCAGATACAGATGGATGGAAGTAATTCATCCAAATTTTGGGGCACAGCTAAAAGAGGACTTAGGACTAAACCATGTGTTACTTATGGTTTCAAACTGTGGTTAGCAGATGTTTGCTGAGATGATGTGATGTGAGAGGCAAACATTGCATTAATTTATAGTTGTAGTTTTGCAAAAAGATACACACCATATCCATCCTCTGGGGTAAATGAGATGTTAAAAATAATCCCTGATTTGTGAGCCTCACTTTTGGCTTTAGAGACTCTTCCATCAAAGTCATGAGAAGAACTGAAGTTTCTTACACAAGGATTATTTATGACCAATTCAGAATGAGTTTTGTGAATGTCTTCTGGTATTTGGATTTCAGTTTTGAATTTCAATAGCTTAGAAAATTGTGAGTCATAAACGGGATATCTGAATCGTTGTATTTAACAGTGCTTAAAATTTCCTTTTAATAACTAATTTCAAATTTCATGCTGATTTTTTTTAAAAGAAAAAACTACATTTCAGAAAATGACCTTTCCCTTGTAATTACAAAACTATGGAAGCAATTAATTCCAATCAACACAATCATTGAATCATTTAGGTTGAGAAAGGCCTCTGAGACCATCAAGTCCAGCCCTTAACCAGCACTGCCAAGGCCACCACTAAACCATGGCCCCAGGTGTCACATTTCAAAGGTTTTTGAACTCTTCCAAGGATGGTGATTCCACCATCATATGATAGTGACAAAAAAGATTAATGGAGAAAATGTCAAAGTATCAGTTCATAACCTTTACAATAATGCACTTGGAGCTTCATAAACCATAGAGATAAAATACAAATTATTGCTTTTCTTTACGGCTTTTCAAAGCAAGGCCTAATTATCTAAAGTCAACACTGATTGTCCCTCTATAAAAATTGTTACAGTCACAACTTGGAGTCCTAAAGAGAATCAGGAGGTGGAACAACAAAAAGCACAGTATAAAGGGGTATCTTCTCAGATCTGTTATCAAACCTAAACTGATTTCAGGGAAAAAACAAATCAGTGTGATTAATAACTCCAGGTTGGACATGTCTGTTCTATTCTGTGCAGTTTTGTGCCATATAAATTGCGAGAGAGTGTGGGACTGTTTTGAGAGGGTACTTTTATATGGATCCTCTATGGGTGTGAGTGGAAGTGTGGTGGCACACACTTCCCGCTGCTGCTCCTGAGTGTGAGACGTGGAGATGAGAACTGGGGGAAGGGAAAACAAATTGGAAAATCACAAGATGGTTTGGGTTGGAAAGATTTTAAAATCCATCCCATTCCACCTCCTGCCATGGGCAGGGACACCTTCCACCATCCCAGGTGGCTCCAAGTCCCATCCAAGCTGGCCTTGGACACTTGCAGGGATCCAGGAGCAGCCACAGCTTCTCTGGCCACCCTGTGCCAGGCCCTCACCATCCTCACAGGGAAGAATTTCTTCTGCAAATCTGCAAATCTTACCTAAATTGCCTAAACAAATAAGGACATGCTCTTTTTTAGTGTTTCACTGTTAACAAGGCATGATGAGTTTTTATACAGGTTTTACACAGGCTGAGATGTCTGCACTTAAAGCAAAGGAGCTGATAAATAAAGTCATGGATGCTACCAAAAAACTCTGTGAGCTTTACAAGCTTTTACCTCTTGTCTCTGAAACACTTTGCAGCTGTTACTGCTTGTGCAGCACACTTCCTGCCAGGTAAATAGAAATCTGCTTCCTATAATGCTTTGCAAGCATTATTTGCTCCCATAAAACATGAATAAAAGCATAAAATATGGAGGAAGATATAATTTTATAGTGCATTAAAAATAATAAAAAAAAATTAACAAGCATGACAGGTTAACATTTTACAAGCATCAAAGGAGCAGGTGAATTATGGCATTATAGGCAGCAGAAAAAGCTATCCTGGGTTTAGCCTTGGAGCTCTTTATTTTTCCAGACCATTTCTAATTAGAGTCTTGAAATTAGATCCTCTCAAACCCCTAAATTACAGGGAGTATAAAGGGGATTCAATCCACATATTTTTCCAGTACAGAACTTTGAGCCCAACACACTCTGTTCTGCATACAAAGCACTGGAGTTGTACAGGTACAGAGCCATCCTAAGGAGTAGAAAAAATGTGTAGGTGTTAAAAAAAAAAAGAGAAAAATAGCAGTTCCCCAAGCAGGCAACCTTTTGAGTTCATTTGTCAAGGGAGGAATTGCCATGTTGTGCATAGGGCCAAGAAAACAAGGGTTTTTTCAGAAAAAAGGTGAAATTCCACATCAGTGTACCTAAGAACAGAGGTGCTCAAGATCAAGAACCTGAAAAATCATATTTTAAGGCAGGAAAGGGAAGAGGAAACAAAAAGGACAGATGAGACAGGGAAAGGGTAAAGAGTGACTAAGAGGAGAAAAAAAGCCAAAAGCTTCCTTGTGTCTAGAATAAAAACCATGCAACCTTACACTGATAAAATATAATCTGGGCCGATATACCATTCCAAGCAACAGGCAGGGTGTCTTGGGCAAATCTTTCTTTTTACTGACATCTCACAGAGGGTGGAAAGTTTTACATGCACCCCTATGAAGAAACAAGAAAACTTCTGCCTTTAGGTGAAGTTAAACTGATCCAGGGTGATTCCTTTGGGAGCTGAGGTGGATTATGCACATGATTAAATCCCAGTTTCTTAGCAGAGGCACAAGAAGGAAATCAGTCATCTGAAGTCAGTGGCACAGGTTGTCCCTGTGTTTAGTTAAGTGAGGTCAGTGCTTCTCCAGGATTCCAGGGGCTTCTTTGCTTTTCCCAGTGACCTGTTATTTTACAGTCAATGAATTTGCTGGTGTCTGTAAGAATATATAGTCTGTGTAGTACTGGAAAGAAATGGGGACTTTCCCTCTCAAGATATTTTCTTTTAAGAGTTAGGGATAGTTTTCTACTATTTAAAAAATAGGGAGGACAGGAAATATTGGAATAAAAATAATTAAAAGGAAAATACATTGCTGAAATGCTGAAAGATCTCGTGGGGAAGATGTAATAGGTAGGGAACTCATGAAGGGCAAGTCAGTTTCTGTCCTTTGTCCTATTCCATCTGAGAAGCAAAAATAAATAACAGACTCCCAGAGCAACAAGAAACACAAGGACATAAAAGTAGGAAAATTGAGGGGAAAGATCCATTATTTTTTTTTAACAAAGGGGTTATTTCAGTACTGGAACAGAGATGGGAAATGGCTCTTGGAGCAATTCAATCTTGAGATTTTGGACAGCTGGCCTGAGTGGATTCCGAGAAGATAGAGGAAGGTTTCTGCTTCAAGAGGGGACAGCCCAATAATAACAGCATCTGATGTTTGTCAGAACTGTTCCAATAGAACCAAGCAGCTTTATGCTCTGAAACTGTCAGTCAAAAACAAATTGCAGCAATGACAAGCTTGTGATGCCCATTTGATGGGCAGAAGTGATAAAATATATGAAGGGTTCGAATGCAAGGTGTCACTATTCTAGTGAGTTGAACCAAACATTGCAAAAATGAAATGGTAAAAGGAGATGTAGTCAGGACAAGGATAATTGCTGGTGCCAGAGACATTGGCCTATTAGCACAATTCTACATTTAAATCTCACTCCTGGTAGAAGATCCAGTACAGAAAAAAAAAAAAAAAACTTTTTTTTGGTAGCAGGAAGGGAGATAATCTCAGACAATATGGAATGAATAAAGAAAAATAGCAATAAGGAAAGAGTTCAAAGAGTCCCACTGAATTTGCTACACTAAGAACTGAAAGGCCAGAAAATTTCAGTAGGGCAGGGAGATGGAAAATCTGTGAGAGTTACAGTAAAGCACAAAGTACAGCTGACACCTGAAAGAGGATATAGTTTACACCAAAGGCAGGATATTCCACATGACCACGCCATTTTCCCAGAATAATAAAAATTATCTGAGGAATTTTAGCCTTAAGGTAGAAGCAAATCCTTATTTCTGTTATAACAGAAAAAAAAAATAGCATGAACAGAATGCTGAAAATCTTAACCAAAAGTTGTCCTTACAATTTAGATCATAATTTTTTAGGCAAACTAATAATGGATATTTTTAAAGGCAAATTAAAATATATACAATAATACATCATAGGGTGTTTGTGGTCAGTATCCAGAAGAGCTGGAGAAAAATAAAGTCCTTGGAACCATATCATGCAAAGACTGATGTTTTCCCACTGTGCAGACAGCAAAAGAAGGTCAAGGATGCATCAGTAGCAAAAAGACAAATTACTGAAGAGATGAGGCCACAAGTCTTTATGGGAACAGAAGAGCTGCCAAGAGAACATGAAATCAAACTTGTGACATCAGCAATTCCAGCAGCAGTCTCTGACCTCTGTATTTTCCTACTGGAGAAGGTAAAAAAAGAGCAAAAGAGAATCAAAGATATGAGAGGTATTTGACAGATAAAAGTGCTTAAGGACTCATATGCAATGAAAGCCCCAAAGCTCAGCAGAAAATTAGCATATGTATGTGGAGAAATAAAACAAGCTTCTTATATTAGCTTGTTTATCA
Source organism: Emberiza elegans (assembly GCA_024865655.1). Lineage (NCBI taxonomy): Eukaryota > Metazoa > Chordata > Aves > Passeriformes > Fringillidae > Emberiza > Emberiza elegans. The sequence continues at coordinate 245,166 of JALJVW010001727.1, read as the reverse complement.
GAAACCAAATGCTCCCAAAGTTATATACTTTGAAAGTCCTCTTGGCCTTTCTCCTCCCCAGCTTTTTCATGGAAGAATCTAAGCATTAACTGTATTCATCATTATATTTGGAAGATACTGGTGTCAGCTGGCTCCCAGTCAGCATCACTCTAGCAACAGGAAAATTCTGAAAAAGAAATCTAGGATGCTGCCAGGGTTGCTTGGCATCCTCTGCCAAGCAGAAGATGTGTTGGTTTATGACAGAAATAAAACTGAGGATGATGGATTTTGAGATAGTTTCAGCAAGCTGGCCTTGCTCTGAATGAGGCTGCTACCTGTGACAAGAAGCAGATAAATGTGTGCTGTTTATTATTAAGAAATGGAAGTTCTGGTGAACACTCGTGTTTCTGCAGCTCCAGGAAAAGCTCAACAAAGTCTGTGAATGCAGCAATGTTTCAGTCACCAGAAAGAGCAGATTTTGGAAAGGAAGCTACAAGGTCATTTAGCATAATTAAAGAAGTATTGATACATCTACCTCTTCTCTGCAATATTCTGTATTCTGCCTGTGATGCAGAGGTAATGGAAAGAGATGCAGAGTTTTTTGGTATATCTATATCTAAATCTGTTTCCATCAAAGAAAACCTGTCTGGAGACAAAGAACTCACACCCATATAGTATCCATATTAAAAAAAAATCAGAAAAATCAAAAAATGGTACATTCCATCATGTGTAGGCTGCTCAGAAACTCACAGAGACCTGCAAAAGGCCCAGTCTTTACATGCTTGGCAGTTTGATAACACCCAAACAGATTGAAGCATCTCTGCCCTTAGAGAACTCATATTCAACAAACAACTTTCTCTTTTATATTCAGAGACACTGATCAGAGATGGTGCTTTCTTTTAATCTTTGTTAGCAGCAAATAGTCTCAGGGAAAGTCTTTGCTAAGCAAAAGCTCACGTGAAAGAAGAGACTTTTGAGGAAGGTGTTCAAGTAAATGTATGCTAATATTGACCAGACCATACTCTTTCAATCAATATAAATAACATTTATTAATTTTTTATTAGTTAATTATTTATTCAATGTGAATTAAATGTATTCAGTGCTGCCCAAGAAGAGAGAATCCAAGGGATGAAATGACCACAGTATTATACACATGCTGGCGCTGGGATTTTGGGATGAAAGCATTGCGAATCCTCTGAGGTTTCAGAAGATCTGCTCTCCAAAATCCTGCAGGAACACAAACAAACATGACATGACATGAGTGCAGCAGTTTGTAGGGTTTGACCAGGATGGTTCAAACCTAAGGAACAGCTGGGAAGAATATAACATGGGAGGAAAAATAAGCAAACAAGAATGAATATCCAAACACACCGCCATCCCCAGGAAACAGTTGCTGATATCATGAATGTCTAAAAAATGCCTGAGAGACCTGGGCAGCAGGCAGCAACAGATTTTTTTTTTCTTTGTGTTAGTCTGATTTCTTTGAGAGGACACACACATCCATTATTGTATCTATTATTTCTCCATACATACAGACCTGGCTATACTTTCATGGTTGTCAGCTGCAAAGGTCATGCAAAAAAACTAAAGCTAATTCTTGCCAGCTATGAAATTCCTAAGATCCTCATAGAAGGCTGTGAGCCTTTATTAGCACCTCTGAACTCCTCAGCAAAGGAAAGGCAGAATTGCACATACCCAAGGGAACCAAAAAGGTAAAAATCAGGAGAAGCTGTGTGCACAACAATTGTGATGTATTGATCACATGAATCTGGATCCTCTCCAGCAGAACTGGTGATAAGTATATTAGGAATGGCTCTAATTGAAGCACTCATTAATCTTAAACTTCACAAGTGCAACCAGGGGGAACTGTTGGAAAAAAAATCCCAAGATATAAACTTGGCCACTGGAATGGTTGACAGTAAAAAAAAAAAATAATAAATGGAGAACCACTCCTTGAGCAAAAGGATCAATTTTTCCCCTTAAAAAAATCTTAGAAGTCTTTTGGTACACTTTGTCAGAGCTCTTACTTGTGATGGCTGCACAGGTATTTCTTCAAAGGAATGAAGTGCTAACTTCTTACTTCCTACTGTAGGTAAGAGAAAATAGTTAGGTTAGAATGATGCCAGGAGGGAAAAGCAAAGAGGGGTGTCCTGCCCCCAGTCCCTCTCCCAGTTTCAAGGAACTGCACATAGAACAGATCCAACCTAGTCTAAGTTCAGAATTCAATTCAGATTTATTTCTATGGCTGGATGAGAAGATACATCAATGGAGATAGCTTTGAGTCATTTGAAATTGTTTCAAAGCTCTTGCTTTAAAAAGGCAGAACACATTTTGGTGGGAAAAATAATATCCTAGTTTACTTCATGGTAATCATTTAATATTATCTATTGATATTATCAGTTAGTTGTACCAGCCATTAACTCCCTCATAAATGAAATTCCTTAGGCTTTTTCTTTGAATGGTGAGATGTAAAAAACCTGTTCAAAACTCCTGTCATCTTCTAAAGTAAACAGAACAGTATGCACTTGAATTTAGAGCAGCACACAAAATGTCAATCACTGAAATTAGAGATCTGTTGCATGCAAAATTTTATGCATGAAAGGAAACTGTTCTGAAGCTCTGGATGGTAGAAAATCTTCCCCTGCATAGTCACACAGTAAGAATTTTGTGATTTAAATGTATTGTTTCTTCTTTGTCTTTCTATTCTGTATAAATATCATATTCAGTCTAGTTCCTATGTATCTAGATGCTTGGCTCTGCATGGGTTCATCAATATTTCTCTTCTGCTTTGTGGGAATTTTTTCACAAAGACTGATACAAAATATACCTGCTGTCTGGATATACACATTTCTATTATTTTTTAGTATATTTTATTTTATGTCTTTTCCCTTAGCTTTTAGACTGTGTAGGCATAGCTTTGCACTGCTCCAGGAAATTGAAGTGCATTTCCTTTGTAAATTTTATAACCATTGCTTTTGTCTCTTTGGGAACAAGGAAAGGCTAGAGAGTTCCTCCAGAGAAAAGGAAGTTCTGTTAAAAATGACAGAGAGATTGATTTGCTGAACTATTTTCTTATCTGCTAAAAGGAAATATATCTCCTCATTTTTCACTGGCATTCCACCAGCACCTGCAAATCCCAGTCCTGAACCAAGCCCCAGCTCTGTTTGGCAGTGGGGAAGATCCTTTTTGCTCTGTTTTGGAGAACAGGTGTGGAGCATATTTGGTAACCATGCTCCATGACAATTTTGATATTTGTCAACTTTCTGTAATAGCCCAGCCTCAGCAGCTGCTCTGCATGGAGCCACTGTATGTAAGAAAATGTAGCTGTATCCATCCATCCATCCATCCATCCATCCATCCATCCATCCATCCATCCATCCATCCATCTGTCCATCCGTCCATGTGTCCATTCATCCATCCATCCACCCATTCATCCATCCACCCATTCATCATCCATCCATCATCCATCCATCCATCCATCCATCCATCCGCCATCCATCAATCCCTCCATCCATCATCCATCCATCCATCCATCCATCCCTCCATCCATCCATCCATCCATCCATCCATCCATCCCTCCATCCATCCATCCATCTATCCATCCATCCATCCATCCATCCATCCGCCATCCATCCATCCATCCATCCATCATCCATCCCTCCATCCATCCATCCATCCATCCATCCATCCATCATCCATCCATCCATCATCCATCCATCCATCCGTCCGTCCATCCATCCGTCCATCCATCATCCATCCATCCATCATCCATCTGTCCATCCATCCATCCATCCATTCATCCATCCATCCATCATCCATCCATCCATCCATCCATCCATCCATCCATCCATCCATAGGCCTAAGAATGGAGCCTGGCCTCTGCTCTCCACTGCACAGATGGAGCCTGTGAGCCCCCAGTTCTTGGACATTCACAGGTTTCAGCCCAGTGTGGAGCCAGCTTTACCCTCCACTGGGCTCTAGTTGCAGATCCCTGCCTCAAATGAACAAATTCTGGCTGGGACTGGTGCTTCAGACCCTCAGGAAGGGTGAGCTGGGCTGAGGTGGCACAGAGAGGGGATGAGTGGCTCCCATTCCCACATGGATTATGGCTGGAGAATTTCAGAGGGAAGATGAGCGGAGGCAATGTGACTGTCCCCTTCTGTCCAGACCTGAGCACAGCTTGATGCTTTTCCTGGCCTTGGGTCAAATATTTCATTTGAATATAAGGGAAGAGTCTTCCTCCTTCCAAAGAGTCTCTATATCATATTTTCTTTTCCTAATCATCTACTTTTATTCATTTTGAAGTGCTCAGCCAAAGGTACACTTTGTTTACCTTCATTTTTTCACACCTTGTGAACACTTTTGCTATTTCTGTCTCCCTTTCTAAGTCCAGGGGTGAAAATGCTACAGCCCCTGAGTTCTCAGCAAGCGGATCATCCTCCTGGTCTCAGTGCTTTATATTCCTGCTGGCATATTCAGGGTACTCATAACATCAGGTCTTGCAGGTTTTCCTTGCAGGTAGAATTAAATGAATCAGGATAGGTACCAGTAAAAAACTACAAATGGTAGCACTGTTGAAAAAAATCCCTAGTTTCCTTAAACTCCCCTGTTTTGCTTTAATTTAGTTTCTGTGGTTTGCTATTTTCATAAATATGTCCTTTATGCTTTCACATCGGATGTCTCATAGGTGGTGTTAGGGAGGAAGGAGTGTGAGTTATTTCCCCAAGATGGAAAGACAAAGGGTTTTTTTTTTTCTTGACCTTGTTAGTTTAAAATATTTATAACTGTATGAATAATTCCTCTGCACAATATCACATAACTCTGGGAAAATATAAAAAATTCTCACTTAAATTAATTACATTTTGGAGCTCAGCATTTTTTTAATATTATTTTACCTCAAGTAATCCAACTGAAATTTAATTGAAGGATTTTTTAATTAAAAGTGGAGAAATGAAACAATTGCAAAAATTTTTCCAACCTCAAAAAATCTATAAATATATTTATTTTGTCTCAAGAAAACTGGTGAGAGGGAGTTACAAAAAACATCCTCCCCACATGGCTATTTCAGCTGTGCAGCTACATGGAATAATTCACAATCAAAATTTACTTATGTCTTGGAAAATTCATCTCCTTTTTTACCTCAGGGATCTGTATGAGAAACCAGTGCCAGCAATAAGAATTTCACAGCTGCACAGTGGTATCACAACCAAACCCTGATTTCCACATGCCTGCCCATTAAATACTGGCTGTCACCTGTAATGGTTGGCAGATATAAATGAGGACACTGATGGCTAAAATTTGGGGTACTCACAATTCCTTTCATAAATAAATATGCATTTCCTATGTCTGTGGAAAGCACTTTGTGCACAGTTCCTGCATTTTCAAAGTGCAGCTAAATCTTATCCTCATAAACTTGGGTTCTCCTGATGGGACTCACAGCTTTGGATCTCTGTTTTGTTTAGAACTTATTGGGCTTCAGCTGTTGGAGCACTGGAGCACATAATGATGTGTAATTCAGTTATTCTACCCCAAAAAGGAGAATAATGCCAATAGCCCCATTTTATGTTCTAATCCATGGCATGAAAGTTCATCTTCTGGTCTAAGCACCACAGCTGGAACCTTGCTGGAAGCTTTAGACTCTCCTGTGGCAGCTGTGCCGGGGTGGGTCAGTGTTCAAGAAGACAGCTACAGGAGGAGGAAGGTGCATTGGATACAAATCCCCTTTTTTCAGGTAGACAAAGACCAAAACCAAAGGTGTTCTAGGTTTGAGTTCCCCATTGGAGCTAATCTAGATCCTTCCAGCTTTCAGGTATGTTCATTAGCAGAAGTAGAAGGATTAACCTCTCTCCTTTCTTCTGACTTTGTCTCATTTCTAGGAAATGATTTTAAATTATTAAAAAAAAAATCCAACAGGTGTCACTGTCATATTTTCTGAAAAATCCCCTTTGCCCAGGGATTTTTCTCCTGGGAAGCTGGGAAGCCTCAGAGAAAAGGAAAACAATTCTTATCTCATTTGCTTCTCCTGTGTTGTGCTCATGTGGAATGTGTTTGGAGATTGTTCACCCACGGGTGATTGTCTCATTGGATTCTGCTGTGAGTTGTTTTCACTCTTTGGCCAATCAGGGCGAAGCTGTGTTGAGACTCTTTCCAGAGTCACGAGTTTTCATTATTATCTTTTAAGCCTTCTGTAAGTATCCTTTCTGTATTCTTTAGTATAGTTTAGTATTCTTTAATATAATATAGTATCATAAAATAATAAATTAACCTTCTGAGAACATGGAGTCAGATGCATCATTCCTCCCTTTGTCTGGGAACACTGCAAATATAAGAAACAGGTTCATGTAAAACTAGTGTTTTATGTTGAAGGTGTTAATGTGGATTAGATGCGAGTTAGAATCAAAGAATCACAGCATTACAGAAGGGTTTGGGTTGGAAGGGTCCTTAAAGACCATCTGGTTACAACCCCCCTGCCATGGCCAGGGACACCTTCCACTATCCCAGGATGCTCCAAGCCCTGTCCAGCCTGGCCTTGAACATTCCAGGGATGGGGCATTCATCTGAGTCCAAGTCTGTGTGACACATGGCTCTTAAGAACACATGGAGTCTTTGGACATTTTAATGTATGTGGCAAATATCATTTTACACACACATCCGCTTTGCAGCCTCTGCATTGGCAAAAAGGTTTATCATCCACTAGTCCACACAAAACAGTGATTCTATGTTTGACTTGCTGGGAGAGTCACACAGGGCAAAAGTTTTTGTGCCTTTTGCATGAAAACTGACCCTATGCTGAGCTTAAAATTCCTCCTGAATAGCCCTTGGGGAACAGATTGTTGAGGGACAGCAAATCCTGAAAAGAAAGTCATGGAGCTGTATTGCAGAAAGAAGAAACTAATTAGGAAACAGAAGGTTATGAAGAGATACTGAGAGGGGGGATCAGCACAGAAATGATGGGGGAAGAACTTTCCTTGGAAAGGTATAAGGTAATCGGGGAATAATCTGAATTCTACATACAAAACACTGAAGAATCTTATCTTTCTGGTGAGGAGAGGATCCAAAGGTTATCTGGTAAAAGAGGTCAGCTCTACTTCCTCTTTCCAAGAGAAAATTAAACTTAAAAAAAAGGAAGTCTTACTGGCATATGCTACAGAGACTTGTTGCCTCTTTTAGGTTTGTGATGGATTGATGCTTTCCATGTTTTTGGAAGCCGGAGAATGTCTCATCGTCAGATGCTGAGATTATTTTGTACCTAAAATAATAGGTATAAAAATAGCACCTGATAAAGCACAGATGTCTCTCTGACTCCCACTCCCCAGAATGGCAGGGAAGCAGCTCTGTGATGGCTCCAGCTATGGTGTGACTGCTCCTGAGAGCCCAGACACACTCAGCCTGCGCAGCTACTCGGCTTCGTCAGTGTGACTCAGATTTTAAATTACGAGGGATGCATTTGCAATGTTCAAGGGTGCATTTTAAAGTCAAAGCGAGCCTGTAAAATGTCCAAATTTGTATATGCAGAGCAAGTCTTGTGTCATGTACTTCCTGCTATCTTCAATTACACTAATAAAAATTTCATTTAGGAAAAGAGGTTGGATATAAAACTGGATAAATTCTTTCAGTTCTTTTTTCCTTTTTAGATTATTTATTAGTGATAACAACTAATGTACTGCTTAAGGGTAATGAATCTTAATAAATGCACTTTAAATTATCTCCTAAATTAATACAAGAGTGCAGTTCCTGTGCTAAAGACCCACACAGGACTGGCGGAGGAACTAATATTTGCTTCTTATGAAAGACTCCACATTGCCTCCAGCTAAATTATGTATATCCAATCAAATTCTTGTCCCTAATAGAGATGTAACATATGTAAGCGGATTCAAATGTTATGAACTACTTGCAGGAGATGTCTATAGATTTCATTCAGAGAATCTGCCTCTTCACTTCATGCACCTTCTATGTGATAAATCAGTTGGGTTTTTTTAACCTATTTCTCAACATATTTATCAGACATTACTTGCTCCATGACACAGGTCAGTGTAATCATGCTACCTCAGGATGAGTGAAGGGATTTTGTCTTCAGGGATAGAATTACTACCTTAAGATGCAAGTTTATTTTGAAGGTGAAAGTCGGATTTCTAAAATTTAAGCAGTGTGTGCACGCAGCTGCCTGAAGAACACACAACTTCATATATTCCCCAGCTTCCCCAGTTCAGCACAGGACATGGCTAACTCTCAGCTTCTCTTCTTCTCTCCTACCTCTGCTCTCATGAGCTTGGCTGTGGCTCTAGGGAAGTATTAGATGTGACTATAATAAGGGAATACTCAGTGGGATTGGTTATTTGCATTCCCTTTAGCCTGGGTATCCCATTAATATTCTGGCTTTCAAACACACTGCCAAGTTTGAATTTAAATGCATCTCTGTGTCTCCTGTGCACTACCAGAGGTGAGCTACCACAAAAAGTCAGGCTCATTTCACCTCCTGAACATGAGAGAGAGAGATTTAAGGGAGGATTATTAGCAAGGAAGACTGAGGAAAAAGTCTGGGAAAGTGAGAAGATTAGTGGTCAGGTTTTATACTCAGGAAGGTTTCCTTTCCATATTGATGGAGTGAATAGTTTCCTTCATCTCCTGTCACACATAGTAATATTTTTGATGACAAAAAATGAAGTTTTTTAGCCAACTTCTCAGCAGTGTGGAGGTTTTCTAAAACTCCTGTAACCAGAGGCAGGCTGTGCCTTCTGTCCAGGCGCTGCTGAGTCTCCTGTGACACTGAAAAAAATTCAGGTACTGCAAAGGAAAGGCCAAAAAATTTGTTGAGCACAAACAAAATCAGTAAAAAATACATCAGATGCAAAAAGATCCAAGAATTTTCATTTCTTCAGAGGCCACAGTGGTCCAAAACTTTGGTATGATATGATATTTCTGTACTGACTTTAACTGTAAACTACTAGTTAACCGTAAAATGCACCTTAGAAATTCACTGAACCCATTTCAGTATTTTAATAATTTGTATAATTTCTAGTCTTTCTTGATGCTTAAAATTAATCTTTCCCTTGAATATTTCAGAAGCAAGTTACTACTGATTTTCTTTGAAAATAGATTTAGTTCTTGGAACACTAGTAAAGTTTTCTTTCTTTTTGTTAAAGTTTTCTTTAAACATTCTTTCATGTTTTCACCTTTTTCTTAGCAGTTGATATATCACATTCAAACTTGTTTGTTTTACGACCATCACTGTCATCAGCAGCCAATGTATTGATCTGCTGCTTTTTCCTCTTCATAGTTAGTGCACAGAGAAATTTATTTCCATCTTGAGCTGCTCTAGCAGTACTCATTTAGAACAGGCTAATTAGAAATACATGGGAAAAGCAGCTGATAACTAGACCTCTGCTATATCCCCTCCTTGAAAATTCCCTATTTCATTTTCCATGTCATATTTTGCACCAAATTAATAATTCTGTGAGCACTTGCTCTAAGTCCTGTGCTGAGCTGCTTTCTGAGCTGTCATATCTGATCACACACAACCAGGCCCCTCAATTTTCATGGGTTCTTGGTTTTCTTGACTGCCTGACACGCAAAATTTTGTCCCATAGTGAACTCCTGTTAAGGGCAGCTGCAGAAGCTCAGGGACCAAGGCATGGGAAGATCATTAGATCATAGAACGGCCTTCGTGTAACAGAGGGCAGAGGATTCCACCCAGGGATTCCACTGCAGGGCTCAGCACTTCAGAGCATCACATGGAGACTTCTGCAGAGCCTGAACTGATAAACAAAAAAACAAGCAAATTCAGTGATTTTTATTTTTAAATTATTTTTCTTTCTTAAGAGCAGCTGAGAAATGTGGGGTTTGTTCAGCCTGGAGAACAGAAGGCTTCAGGGAGATCTTTTAGCACTTTCCAGTGCCTAAAGGGGCTCACAGAGAGCTGGACAGGGACTTGGAACAAGGGCCTGGAGAGATAGGGCAAGGAGGAATTGTAATCATGATATTTTCTGAAGAATCCCTTCACCAGGATTTCTTCTCCTGGGAAAAGGAGAAGCCTCAGCTTCTCCATGTTTTGCTGCTCTGAAATGTGGTCTGGAGATTGTTTATCCAAACATGTGAATTGTTTTTAATTAATGGTCAATCACAGCCAGCTGTGTCAGACTGAGTCAGTCATGAGCTTTCATTATCATTCTTGCAAAGCTTTCTGATGTATTTTCTCTCTTTCTTTAGTATAGTTGTAGTATACCATTCTTTAATATAATATCACAAAATAATAACTCAGCCTTCTGAGAACATGGAGTCAAATTCTCATCTCTCACCTCATCCTGGGGACCTCACAGCACCACAGGGAATGGGCTGAAACTGCCAGAGGGCAGGGAGAGATGGGATACTGGGGAGAAATTCTTCCCTGTGAGGGTGGGCAGGCCCTGGCACAGGGTGCCCAGAGCAGCTGTGGCTGCCCCTGGATCCCTGGAAGTGCCCAAGGCCAGGCTGGACAGGGCTTGGAGCACCCTGGGACAGTGGAAGATGTCCCTGCCCATGGCAGGAGGTGGAATGGGATGATCCTTAAAGGTCCCTTCCAACCCAAACCATTCTGTGATTCTGGGGTTTGTGGAGCTGATGGGAATCAGCAGTTCCACCTGATCTCCAGAAGGAGTTGTCCATGTTCTGCAGTTTTGAAAATCAGGTTTTATTCAGTAGCATTACTTCCATGCAGAAGTAGGTTTTCATGCACAAAGAAATCAAATTTCTGTGAAAAAATGATAAATTTCCCAAAACTTTTTTTTTCTGTAAAGCATGATAACATCAATCCACACAAAAAGTGCCAAAAGAATTTTATGTCAGCATCATTAGGATATAATTTATTTATTATCACCATACTCTTTTACTTATGAGTACATTGATAATTTTGATTTATAGTAGTGTTATCAGTCAGGTTGGAAAAATACTTATTTATTAAGAGTATCCTGTAACTAATAAAATAAATATTAGGGAACAAAGGATCTCCTGGATAAAAAAAGTACTACAGGACAGGCCCTCCCCTTCAATGGTACAAAGACTGTGTTCTGTCATAATGATTTTATCAATAATATATCAATTAATAATTAAAGCTCCATCATTTATAAACTGGAGACTCAAATAGGTCTTTCTTTAGACTGTAATGACACCTTGGCAATGAGAAAAGTGCTAGATGGAGAATAATGATTGATCAAATTGTTAAAAATGTGGAAGTGGATTAGAACAAGAAAACAAGTTGCAGTATAATTGCAAGGGACTCATGCTACAAACTGTCACCTAGCTTTTGTGCCTGGAGAGGAATAACAAGGATAATAAATACGGGTTTATTTCCTCCTCAGTGAGGAGGCTTCTGATTAAAAAATGCTCTACTTTTTTTTTTTATTTTATTTTTATTATGCTATACTTTTTAACTCCCTTGCTGCTGTGGACTAAATATTTATAATATGCTGTTACTGCAGATTTGCATATGAAAAGCCAAGTGATGACTAGGTGATTTTTAGTGTGGACAATCAAAAGAATTTGTTTTGATTAAAGAGTAAAAGGGTTGACTTTAAACATCGAGTTTGGGAATATAAACTGATTGCCAACAGAAAGAAGTAAAATGTAAGGGGGGAAGAAGAAGGGAGGGAGGGAACGGGGTTGAGGAAGGGACACAGGAATTTTTAGCAGGGTCAGCCTCCCACACACCCCAGAGCCATTTACCTTTGTCTAATTCATCAGAGGTAATGTTGCATTGCATGAGCCCTGTTAAATTTCACTTAGGCCATTCACAGACTCCTCGAGCAGACATGACTAATTTTATGGATTTTTATTAACCAGGGTGTGGAGACTGGATAAGATGATGCTGAAGAAAAGCCAGTTGTTCTATTTCTCCAGGTAGTTTTTACAGAGCAGTTGCCAACAGTGGGTTCTCAAGCAGGGTGGCAAAGAGACACGAAGACGCCTCTGAGTGGAGATTTCTCCTCTGGCTGGAGCAGGTGATGCCATGAAGGTTCCTGCACTCCAGGAGCAAGATGCTCCCTGAGGATGGGGTGCCCTGTTGGAACCCTGGATGCTGAGAGCTCTAAACTTTCTGTGCTGAAAGGCACAGACCCACAAGAGAACACTGCATTTGACCTGAGAAGACTTCCAAAATGATTGATAGTGATGGGATTATGGGTGTGGAGTTGGTTAGAAGTGTGTAATATCACAGGGTGGAAAACTTAGAGTTTGGGGTTTTAGAATATAGTAATAAATTGGAAGCAAGATGGAGGTTTTAGGGAGAGGCAGGTTGTTCTTCTTTACCTTCTTCCTCACCTTCTCCATGGGTTTGGTGATGTTTTGTAGCTGGATAGAAAAGTTCGCATTGTGGGCTTCCAGGGATCAGTTATTGGGTTAAAAGGGAAAATATTCTAGGTGTCCTTTTTAATTGGATAGTTTAGTCTTAAAAGACCTTGTAACAAGAAATTGTTGGCCATTTTGTGCCTTGCTAATGAAAAGCTGCAGAACTCATGGTTCTGAGGCTGTTTCACTGATAAGAAATAATAAACACCTGAGTCCAAACATGAACTACCATCTCAAGTGCCTTCAATCCCAACCTCGACAGAGATAGAAAATACAGAGAATCCACATTTCCAGTCAGATTTATCCTCTGCTGGAGCAGGTGATGCCATGAAGGCTCCTGCACTCCAGGAGCAAGATGCTCCCTGAGGATGGGGTGCCCTTTTTACATTTGCTCAGCTGGGCTGTGCTCAGTGGTCAGCAAGGAGAGCTGGACTTCTGGCTGGTCACGTGCCTTGGCTGAAGACCATTTTCTCCTGGTAGATCAGCTGGTCACTTGTGCTAATATTTGTGATGAATTTATACTATCCAGGCTCTGCATGCACCATATTTTTCATTCTTCATGGGTTGTAGAGGGATCCTCAAGCATTACCCCTAATGGTTATGGGGAAAGAGATGAAAACCTTGTGCAGCACCACTGGTTGAGGAGGCTTCTGCTTTTTATTTGCTGTGGCTTACACTGGATTTAGACAAAATAAGTTTGCAGTTCAGGGTGTAGCTTTCAAAATTCTGTCCTTTCCTAGAAATGTGTAAGGTAAAAGTATTTGTCAACTTACAGCAGTGCTTTGACCATTTCACAGAAGACCTTAGACACAAAATATAAATCATGTTATGTGCTAGGGCTCCACTACATCTGCATTTAGAAGAGATAACAGCACTGTGCACACCCAGAGCACTACAGGATTTTCTCCCTTCATGAATTCAGGCAGTTTTTCAAACAAAGCATGTATTATGTATGCGGCAAGGGAAGTGTCTGCTTCAGAAAAGCTGATGTCTCGAAGGTAAACATGTATAAATGTTTATACATTTTTTAACACATATTATTTACCCAGAAGAGCACAACAGCTGCTTCGGAGTTGTTCTGGTCTCAGTGGTAAATAGGTATTTTGGCAGTTGTTGAAAACAGAAATGATTCTTTGGTTCCATTCCATTGTAGCCTCTCCACTTGTTATTCTAATGATTGTTCCAAAGGAATCAGGTGTCAGAGGAGATTGATTTCACAGATTAGATTGGCACCTCCATCCAAAGCCCTGAGTAGAAGGCACCTTTTGTTTTTCATTCTGACTCATAATTTAGTCTCTGCTCCCCCTTGACCTTGTGATTTGCATGGCCTTCAAACAGAGATGAATTCTTTCCTCCTCAGCCTCACCTGGGAGTATTTGTGTCGGTGTTCACCAGCTCCCTCAACCCAGCTAGCAGCAGCAGTCCAATTGGAATGGAACAGATGCTGATTATCTGCTAACACTGGTGTCACGATCCGTCCTTACGGATGGGGTTCGTGATGGTTCATGGGTTGATCTCAGGGTGCAAAAAAAACTCAACACGGCACAGGAGATTTGCAGTAATAATCAAAACAAATGCACCTTTATTGAATGACCACAGCAAAATGCAATAGAGGGATTAAGGGGGACAAAAAGATAGAGAAAGAGAGAGAAAGAGGGGGATAGAGCTACCAAAAGTAGAGATGAAGTCCTTTGGTCCAGTCCACTTGGGGATCCACCTGTTACGTCAGGGAGATCTCAAAATCTCTAGCTAACTCAGAGGGTTTTTATTATGATAATTCTATTGGAAATTGTGAGGGGAGGGGAGCAGATAAAAATAAGGAATAGATGTGACAGGTAGTCCATGTTCTCAGCAGTAAGCGAGAGCCATTGACTTCTTGGTCCAGTGGTCACAACCTGCAGGCAAACATCTCACTTTGGTCAGCTTGCCTCCCCCACACATCTCCTCCAGGTTGGGGGTTTCAGTGCCAGTCCTTGGAAGGAGCAGAGGGGCCTTTTCACATGGGGGTTCCATGTCTTGGTCTTTGATGGAGAGGCTCCTTCCATCTCAGTCTGTCTGTCACGGTGGTTTTAGACAAGTGAGGGGTCTTCTGTGGGGACCACCTGAAACTCAGGAGAAGTCCAGCCAGGCCGAGAGGTGGGACATCTTCCAAGGCTGTTGTTGCAAAAAGGTCAGACTGCTCTTCTTTTCTTCTTATCGGGTTCAGTGTAGCAAACAGCAAACACACCTGTGAACAATAGCTTAGCACTGTGCTCAGGTCTCAGGGCCCTTGGTGTGTAACTTTCTCCAATGGGGCCAGACACTTCAGACAAGGGTCTTGATCTTGAGGCAAATGAGGGATATTTCAGACAGACTCTCACAACTGGTGATCTGTTCCTTGCCCTAGTCACTCTCCAGAGCACCAGATGAGCTTGAAAGAGATCTCATTGCTTCTGTCAATGCTGAGGGAGAGACCAAATGCTCTCCCACTGCTGCAGTGAGTGCACTGCTGGCTGGATAGACAGGAGTTGGCCAGATACTTGAAAACTTAACCAGACTCTTCCTCATCCTGCAGGAAAGAGCCTGCCCCCTCCAGCCTGCCTCTCACAGCACTGGGACACAGGGCTCCAGTGCCTCCCCAGTGGGTAATTCACAGGTTATTTTTGCATTCAGGCCTACAGCCAATCACTAATTAAGCCCCAAGTGCACACAATGTGCAGCACTAATGCAGCTGTGTGTTATATTTTGTGATTCTCCCGGCTATGCTCATTTGCTATAACACCAGCTCACTTTCCTAGCTAAAATCCTCTGCAGCACTAGAGATGGTTGTTAGCTGGGATTAGTTCTGATGTGTTTATACCCTGAAGTTTATCTCAGAGATCTGATTTCTCAGGTCTGTGGTAGTTGTTTCCCCACAGCTTTCCAGGCTTCCAGGACTTACCGGGGCTTGCAAGAAAACTGAAGAGGGACTTTTCCCAAGGGCATGTAGGGATAGGACAAGGGGGAATGGCCTTAAATTAAAAGAGGTAAGGTTTGATTAGATATTAGGAAGAAGTTCTTTACTATAAGAGTAGTGAGGCCCTGGCACAGATTCCCCAGAGAAGCTGTGGCTGCCCCTGGATCCCTGGAAGTGTCCAAGGCCAGGTTGGACATTGGGGCTTGGAGCAACCTGAGCTCTTGGAAGATGTCCCTGCCCATGGCAGGTGATGGAACTGGATAGGTTTTAAGATCCCTTCCAGCCCAAACCATTCTATGATTCCATGACCTTCATGGCCCTAAAAACCACTTGAACTAATGGGAAGGAGTAGATTATACCACCTCTTTTGCCATTTGTGTTTATCTGTGCCAAATACAATTTTATTTTGTGTAGAAAAGCAGTTATCTGTTTTGCTGCACTTCACAGACCACCACACCAGTGCAAACTAATTTTCACTGTGATTATAAATTCAGCTACAGAACAATTAAAGGCAGCAGAAAACGCATTGGGATGTTTTCTCTTAGCCTGTGTTAAGGGTGTGATAAACTCCCATAGATGGAGACAGAGCTGAGGGCTCTTGTGTGTTAAGCTTCCACAGAAGATTCTCCAAAGCTCATCTGGAGAGCTCATCTTTGAGAATAAACATGATTCATTAAATCAATCACCAGAGTAAATTTTATGAGATGATTTATTAAAGCAAAGTTGCTTTCTTACATATCGGGACACAGAGGAAACAGAAATGTCACTGAATTTATAAAAAATGCACTTTATTGCTATTTATTCATGCACTATCTTAACATTCAGTAGTTTCCTTACAGATTTGAATTGTGTTGGATTTATTTTTTAGTTTTGCACTGAGTATGGCATATAATTAAAGCAAAAAGGTTCATAATGTTCAAAGGTCAGATGGCTCAGAGAGCCAGTGATGGGATGAAGAAGTGGTCATTGTGAAGTCATAGACTGAACAGAAAGTCATTGAGGATGTTCTTGCACCGACTGCAGCCTCAGGATGTGTTTTAATTTCATTTTGTAGCCTTTCTTAGCAGTCAGTGAAGAGCAGTAGTCACCTCCAGGAAGTAATTCATCTCACCCTTCCAAGATACTGAGAGTGAATGAACATTGTTCCAGGAGGTGAATGCCACCCTGAAATTAGTTTTCCAATCAGAGCTCTTCAGTAGCCAACTGATAAGAATGGAGAGTCTTCAACGGTGAGTTCATGCAGCATTCTGTATTCACAAACCAACGTTACCTCTGCTGACAGCCTTAGATTAGATGAAAAGACAAGGCGAAGTGAACAAGTGAAATATTTCACTGCTGCTAGAAGATAGAGATCAGCAGAGATTAGTTCCCCTTGCTCTTAAAAGAGAGCTGTAGTCCTGTGTGCAGTTCTTGACAGGTAGTGTAGATAGCTTAATCAGTTTATGCTAGCTAGAGAGATTAATTTATTAGTGTTTTAATTTTCCCTGCACCAGCAGCACATTTACTCACAAAACAGTATTTGAAGGACTTTGTTTAACAGAGTGGTTACTGGAAGTTGGCAAAGAAGGGCAGTGCTCATCAAATGTGAAAGTGCCTGGGAGTATCTAATGACTGATCTGCATTTCAGGGAAGAATGTGCACTGTATAATTATTGTTTGTATCTGGATTCAAGTGACAAAAATCCTTCTAGGAGATGTTTATTAGACAAGAACTGAAGGAGGTGAAGATGTTTGGGTGGGAGATGCAGTAAAATATCTGCATTTTCTGCATTTACTGTCAGCATCAATATGGAGGTGTAGTCTAGCCTGTTTATGAGCATCTTTAATCGAGATTTTATTGCCTTTGCTGACTTATTAGTTATAAATGTCTTCAAACACTTTCTGATACATTTTAATTTGAAGACCTCTCAATGCTATGTGCCTTAGTTTTTTATGGAATACTAAAAACAATTTCCATCCATGTCCAAAAGGAAATTCCAGTCATTGCAATCTCAGTCTCCTGGAACTTGCCACACCTGACTCCTGCAAGTCTTCTACCTGAATACATTTCTGCTCCTGTCTACATCAAGTGTCCAAGCTTCCTATGGCTTTGAGATGATCATAGCTTCCTTAATAATCCCCAATCTGTTTTACAATTTTATTTTTGTCGGTTGGATCAACAAACTGGTTGGACCTCATTCAGCATTAGGTTGAGTTTATGTGTCTTCAGTGGTTAATTCTGTGTTGCAGGTAAATGATCTTTGTTCCTAGAAACTTCTCACCAGTCTTAATCAACCTTTCTATTAATTCACTAATCCTAAAACTGCCTCAAAATATCTAATGTTTTCTTCTGAATTCCTTTCTAATGATGTGGGATTACAGTTACTGAAATGTTCATTACAGCCCTCTGAATTTTGAGTTCCTTATCCCATCTGACAGATCTTTTTCTCATGTGTCACCCCTTTCACCCATTCTGACTGCAAGTCCCATCTTCTTTGAGCCTTCTGGCATGGAACAAAAAAATACTCTAATTCTTTAAATACTTTGTTACTGCTTTTATCCATAAAAGATAGGAAGGAATCAAAACTTGTCTCCTTTAGAAAATTTCAAAGGAAAATATTGCTGGTCTGCAGCTCAAGTTTAATAGCCTGGTCATCACAAATTAAAGTGAAGACATGGGCAAATTTCCCAATAGTCAAAGAGAAGGATGGATAAGGCTCTTTCTCAGCTTTATCTTAATTCATCCCATTCATTTACTACTTAGTACTTGAATATTTGAATCTGGCTTTTATCCTCATAGGCTTTTAGAAACGTTCATCACACAACTTCCCTGAAATAGAACCAGACTATTTCTGCTTTACAGGAAAGGATTCATCAGAGAAGCTAAATGAATACATGAAGATGAGAGATCAAGATGAAAAAAGCAGGTTGACCAAGATATCCAACCTCTTTCAGTATTCCTATTTCTATTTATTACTATTTCTGCTCAAGCATTGTACTTTCTGTATAGTGGCCTTTGTTGGAGTATCCTGCTTGATTCTGTTGTCTATGATAAATGCAGCCTAACTGCAGTAGTAAATAAAATACCACAGTAGGATCCCCAGCAACTATTTTATATGTTGAGAAGAATAAATAACTTCAGAGTTTAGGACTTGTTTTTGCTCATTTGTGTCCTTGAGCAAATCAGTTTGCTTTCAGGGAAGAATCCTTCAAAGCTGCAGAGCTGGAAGTACACTTTGGGCTTTTGCTGTGAGGAAAAATATGTTGTCTTTATTGTAAAGACAAGCAGGTGGCCTGGCTCAGAAGAGCAGCACGGCGACTCCAAATTCCAGAGTCGCTCGAGCCTATGACAAAAACGCAAACACCAACATGGCAGACGGTCAAAAAGCGTTTATTTCTTGTTCAGAGGAGTTATATAGGTCACGAGACAGTGCTACGATAAGAAGAGCCTTAAATTGCCATCTATAGTCAAAAGAGAGTAGAAAACTAATGGAGTTGGTAGAATTCTTTGCTAAAACTAGAGAGAGCTACATTCTTGAGTAATCTTATCAAGAAAGAAGTTGGAGAAGAAAAGAATCTCGGCTCTCTTCGCGTAACATCTCGAAAACTTCTGAGACGCCTTACTGTGTCTCACCACAAAAATACCAGGTTTATTTCCTTTCCTTTGTTTCCTTGATATGGGTTTCTCATTGGCTGTTTGGTTCTTAAATTCTCGTTCCTTGTTTATCACACTCTCCTTTGGCCTTTCCAAACACAGGAAGCTACAGAGGACCCTGGCCAGGGGCCTAGAAAGGGACAGCTGGAAATGAGTGGCAAAAATGCTGATTCTTTTTGACTCCTACCTCCCCTCAGCCCACACACCTCCTTAGTTATTACTCTGAAAAGAGCCAGACAGAAAATATGGTTGGTTTATGGTCTTGTTAAGACCTTGCACAACTCACTTTTTCCCATTCAGTCATTTATATCCAGCAAGTCCCTTTTTTAAGGAACGTGCTGTTGCTACGCAACCAAAGGAACCATATAGAAAAAGGAAGCAGGAAGGATGAAGGCAAGAGGGGGGTAAAAAAAGAAAGATGTTCTTGGGAAAAAAAAAAAAGGAAGTCATAGACTGTGATTTGAAAATCAAAGATAAGAAAAGCTTTTCCTTTAGCTGGATGAAGGCAAGACACAGAAATTGAGGAGATCTTCCTTGCCCTCCACTCCTTTTCTTGACCTTGTCCAATCACTTCAAGGCTGTGGAACATGGCCAGATGATTAAACAGTTGGAGAAATGGCAATTTGAGTGGTTGGAGTGTCTGACTGGGATTCAGGAGGTCTGTCAGATATTCCCTGCTTACTGAGTGTCTCAATGGGTCACCTAAGGCAAACTGTTTAATCTCCTGTCCTATTTTCCTTCCTCTAATATAACACCTTTGATTTCTGCCTTGTCATTTTAGACTAGAAAACTTTCTTAATAAGCAACGAATAAACACCCCAGTGAGGTCTCAGGGTCCCTGCTTTAAAGGAGAGATATTAGTATTAAAATAAGGATCATCACGCCTCTCTCACCTTCCCACTCTGATGGTGGAAAACATCTTCCAGCCCTTAATGTTGACACCTTCCCATTCTGTCTTATCCTCCACATTTCAAGGCTGTGCTTCAAATGCAGGAGGACTTAAATCTACTCCAGCTTGCTACAGGCCTATGCAAGGAAGCATTTTGTTCCTTGGAAACCCAGGGCCCTTCTCTACTCTGTGGGTACACTTCTAGAGCTAATTCACACTTCAGAAATGCCTATTTTGCTTTCTTTTGAACACCTTCTTCTATCAAAACTCTAGGGTGAATAGGTGCCTGAGTTAATTCTCTAAAGATGCATTGAGGGCAATGTGGTTTTCATCTCCTTTATATATGTGTTTTACTGTGTGGTGTCTCCACAGTAGAAATCTTACCTTCCCCCATGAGAGAAAATTTCCAAACAGAGTAAGAGAAGCAGCAGAAGGTAGAACTGAGCCCTGCAAGAGAACTGGCAGGATGATGCTGCCTCATTTAGAATTAATTTGTTTGTGCAGGCTTGTTAAAGTGAAAGTGGCATTTTGTTTGCTCTGATGAAGGCAGAATTAATTTAACTACAATTAACATTTCTGCTTCTTATAGATATTCATTGGTGCTCAGCTTTTTTGCCTGTGATAGAAGATCATTTACAAACACAATTAAGAGTAAAAGCCCCCCTGTCTGTACTGACATGACAGTGTTTCCAAATACTGAGTTTTTTTTTAGTGCTTTGAAGTTTTCTGCAGTTTTGTTTTAATAATCAGTGTGGTTGATGTGCTGGTCACTCTCCTTGCAAAGCAAGGAGCAGTTGTCATTGGCTTTGAAATCAGCCATGGAGATTATTGGTGCAGATTCCCCCTTGCTGTGCCTTGCTGTGTATCCTCATGGAGCAAGTCAGCTCACTCCTGATTACCTGGAATATCCTTTGTCTGTCTAATCTATTCAGAAAACGAAATCTTTGGTGGAACCTTAAAGCTCAGCCCTTAGGCAAAGGATTGAATAGTCAAGCATCTAAAGGGGTCTTGGATCAGGAGTTTTAGACTTGTTTCATATTTATCCATCTCTAAGTGGGTCCTGGTTAGGATGCCAGTTAACCTTAATCTGACCAGCTCAGGAAACACTTTGTTCTGGATTAAATTGATCTTTGCTGTGTGGTTTCACAGCCACTATGATAACAGAGAAATTTCACTTCCAGACAGAACTGGAAGTGTCATATTCACACATGTATACTGACTGTTTTCTAAAACTCTTGATCCTTTCCTTTCCTTTCCTTTCCTTTCCTTTCCTTTCCTTTCCTTTCCTTTCCTTTCCTTTCCTTTCCTTTCCTTTCCTTTCCTTTCCTTTCCTTTCCTTTCCTTTCCTTTCCTTTCCTTTCCTTTCCTTTCCTTTCCTTTCCTTTCCTTCCCTTCCCTTCCCTTCCCTTCCCTTCCCTTCCCTTCCCTTCCCTTCCCTTCCCTTCCCTTCCCATTCCCATTCCCATTCCCATTCCCATTCCCATTCCCATTCCCATTCCCATTCCCTTCCCATTCCCTTCCCTTTTGAAGTCATAAATAATTTTGATTATAGAAAGCCAGATTATTTGAGGTCATTAGCAGGGGTGGAGCATCAACAATAATCAGGTGATTTTAATGCAAGCTTCAGGTACTCACATTAAACTTTGTATTATCTTCCAGTGATAAATAAATGGGGTCAACAGCCTTTGACTAAACACTGCAAGACTATTAAATTGTGATCCATAGTTTACATAATATATTTTCTGTATCATAAGGAGGTTTTAACAAAAGCAAAAATCTAAATTATCTGTCAAATGTACCTCATGCCTTGAAAGTATGTGATACTCATGGGAAAAGGATAAAAAAATAAAAGCAAATGGAAACCCAAACTCTTTGTCCTCAGTTTAAATTGCCAGTTGTTTATGTTGGGCAGGGAATGACCATAAAATGCTTTTTTTTAGATATACATTTCAAGTTTTGTAAAGATATCCATGGGGATTTTTTTGAGAGTGAAACTCTTGCCATAAGCACAATGAAGTGTATCATGTGTCTGCTGTGATGGAAGGAAGATTGACTTGCTGCCACACTGTTGTTTAAATAGCTGCCAAAACCCATGTCTGATGAATGCATTGCTATAAATGATCTCCACTTTTCACATCCTTCCACAAAGACCTTGTTAGACAAAGAGCTTATCTCCAATACTGCAAAGATTTAGTAATATCTTAGTCATGTGTTATACTGAATCATAGAAAACACTTCATTTCAATATATATTTAGCTTTTATGAAGTAAAAGACTAAGGAAATTTGACAGTAGGTAATGCAAGATGCAGTTTTGATATGAAAAGGTAACTTTGATTTAAAAAAAAGGTAAAAATTGGCCTATATTCCAACTATCTATTTATACTGTTGGATGCAAAAGGAAAGATCACAAGCAGAAAAATCACCGCTGTTTTTAAATCTGGACTGATAAAAATTCAAAAGCTTTTTGCTAATAACTGAATATTCTGACAACAATTCTAACAAGATCACCTGAAGTCTGTTCTTTCCGGTACCTAAAGGGATTTACAAGAAAGCTGAAGAGGAAATCTTCATTTTCAAAAGGGTGTGTAATGACAGGACAAGGGGGAGTGGCCTTAAACTGAAGGTGGTTTGATTAGATATTAGGATGAAATTCTTCCCTGTGAGGATGGGGAGGCCCTGGCACAGGGTGCCCAGAGCAGCTGTGGCTGCCCTTGGGTCCCTGGAAGTGCCCAAGGCCAGGTTGGACAGGGCTGGGAGCCACCTGGAAGAGTGGAAGGTGCCCCTGCCCATGACAGGGGGTGGAGCTGGATGGGCTTTAAGGACCCTTCCAACCCAAACCATTCTGTGATTCTCTGGTTATTTGCATTAAGTTTGTAGAGTAGAATTTACTTTAGGGAGCTGCAATGGCCCTGGCAGAATCAGGCACTTAACAGTGCAAAATTGTATGAGGCAAGAGAAAATGGCCTCAGGTTACACCAGGGGATGTTTACCTTGCATATGGCAGAAAAATGTCTTTCCTGAAGGGGTTGTCAGACCTTGGAATGGGCTGCCCAGGACAGTGGTGGAATCACCATCCGTGGAGGGATTTAAGACCAGCAGATGTGGTGCTTGGGGACCTGGTTTAGTGGTAACCTTGGAAGGGTTTAGTGGTTACCTTGGAAGGCTTGGGTTAAGGGTCAGACTCCAAAATCTTAGAGGTTTTTTCCTAGCCTAAGTAATTGATGATTCTATGAAGTTGATTTCATCTACTCATAGCTTCACTCAAAATTCCCTGTCCTGGAGCAAGGGAAAGTTGCACATACATTGAACAAGCTATGGATTCCTGAGCAGAAAACGTCACAAACTCTGAGCAGCTAGAGAGCCAGTAAAGCAGTTATTAAGATACCATTTCAAAAGCAGTCCAGAGTGAGTCAGGCAGCCTTGTCTATTTCCATGAGGTTCTAGAGATAAAGGGGAGAATTAAAATTAAACAAAAGATATTTTTGCTTAACAGCTCTGTGTCTTTGGCCTGTTTTAGTGCCAGTATCTTGGCTGCATCTGCCACGTCTGTCAAGTGTGGAAGAGAACATTTGCCTCCCACCTCTTCTTCTTTGATCCATGCCTTCAAGTTGTAGCCTTTCATCCTGATTTTCTCATGAAAGAGAGCTTTTTCTCTTCATGAAATTTCCTCCTTTTATATGACTGGTAGGGATTATCCTACACTTTCTGTATCTGGTGCTCAGAAATGACTTTTCATGGCACTGAGGTGCATTCTGATGCTGATCCCACTGGAGTGCCTTGACATGCTGCCTGGTTGCAACCAGGAGAGATGTAGGGATCTCAGGGAGATGTAGAGAATGGGAATTACCCAATCCTCAGCTCACACATTTTCCTGACACCACAGACCTCTAAAATCTTGTAGTGCCTGAGCCAGTGTGAGGGACAAGGTGAGTATTGTGGGGGTCAGGTGTAGATTGTTGAGAAAAGAGATGTGCCTTTTGCAGTGGCCCTCTGAGATGGATTCCTTCCCTTAAAATCATTATTCAGGACTAATATTTTAGAATCATGGAATGGTTTGGGTTGGAAGGACCTTAAAGACCATCCAATTCCATCCCCTGCCATGGCCATGGGCACCTTCCACTATCCCAGGTTGCTCCAAGCCCTGTCCAACCTTAGATGCTTCCACAGAGGGCTCAGCAACAGCTTCTCTGGACAATCTATTCTAAAATGAACACATAATAATAAATAAAATAGCATAATATATGTGTTAACCCATTTATATCTTCTGTGTAATTTATAGCATCTATCTTTTCCTGCAGTGAGCTAAAATGTAAATGTAAATGAGAATCTGGGCCCTAGTTCCATGGTTTTTAACTAAATAATTAAGAAAGTTGCTTCAGTTAATGTTTAATTACCTAATGACTGTTAAAACTTTTAGAGACTGTGAATACTTACCTCTTCCACTAATTAAACAGAACATATTATTGAACAGGCCTTCAGAAAAACAGAACGTTCAGTGCCTAAATTTGGAAAGCAAATAGGACTGCTATGTTCTCAGTTATGTCTCAACTCACCTCCTAATTTATAATGAATAAATCAAAATAAATGTATTCACTAATCTGTTAAGATGCTTTCATGACAGGTATGACTAACAACATGATCTTGTTCCTGTCCTTCTTTAGCACAACTGGCCACTGTCCTGTTTACTTGCCTAGTTCATTATGTTATGGCTAAAATTAACCTGAAAATTATCTTGTACAAGCAAGTCCAAGCACAGATTTGAATCCTGTAAAATACTTGAAAATGCTAATGCAATGCTAATAATAAAAGTGGGGTGCTGTGAAACTTAGTGAATTACTTAATGTTTATAAATTATTTTTAAATACTCAAATGGGGATTGCATTCCTGAAATAGTAATAATAATGTTTCTTGCAGTTGTGTTATCTGTAGATATCAGTGCTCTCAAAACAATGTGATAAAACTAAGAGAGGAATTTCTGTTTTTAAAGGAGACTGAGTGAGATGACTGTTGTGAGATCTGTTGTGAGAGCCGAAGACATCCACAGAATCTGGTATTCAAGGAGAAGGAACCTTGTTGCAGCTGCCACTTGAAATAAACATGGGCAAGAGAATTTTCTCCTTTTTACTGCCTTTATTAAAAGTGATCAGCTCAGGTGGGGAGAACCGACGGATCCGCGCTCACGCTGCTGCGCTCCCAGGAGTGACTCGGAGCAGGAGGAAGAGTGCAGCTTTGTCTGCTGGTCTGCAGGCAGAGCTGGGGCTTCTGTCCTCCGAGAACATCAGGAAACTATCTTTCTTTTGGGTTCAACATTCGATGTCTAGCCGACATCCTTTAGGTTAGGGTGAGGGGTAAAAGGGTCTTGTCAGGTACTAGATTCTGTTCTTCACGTCTAAACATTGCTTTGATTCCTCAGTTTTGTGTTGGCTCATTGTTTTAGGGGTTTTTTGGCTAGGTTTGGTGAGGGGTCCCTCCTGTTGCATGCTGGTTCCGAGGTCATTTGCATGCTAACTCCGAGGTCTCCACCTCTTCACTGTCCAGGTGCCATCCTCCAGAAAGCAGCAGGGTGTCCCTCGACAAAAGGGGGAATTCTTAACCAACAACAACAGGTAGTTAACGAAAATGACAGGTGATTACAGTAACAAACAGTTAGAACTCAATCCTGGCAGCAACTGGGCCAACCTGTGAACTCTGCAACCTTTAAAAAAAATGGGCAGCTTTTCTACTCATAACCCCACTGTTGCAGTCAAACACAGATCCCGCTTCCAGAGGGTGGTTCACCTGTGTAACCCCAGTGAACCCGCCATGATGCACACACTGAGACATCCCCCACTCACGCTCCTATTTCAGTTTTGGGGTTTTTTTCCCCTCTGCTCTGCCCTTGTGCCAAACATGGCTGTGTGCCCATGCTCAGCACACAGCTCACACCCTGTGCTCTGCATAGAAGTGCAGTCAAGTGGATCTTCAGCTCAGCTCTGTGCTGTGCATGATCCAGTGTAGCACTACAGCTTTAGTAAGACATCATTACAGGCATAAAAAGTACATTTTTAAAAAAATTGTGGGTGATTTAGCTCAATGCAGTGGGACACAATTTATATATAAGCTGACTGGTTTTATGAGCTAATCAGGATTAATATAATATCATCTATGAGCTTTGTGAGATTCCTCACATTTTTGATAAGTATAAAACTGTGTCCATCTTCTCAAACTACCAATTTCAGCATGGGCTGATTTCTTTTACAGCACTTATTATGTGGGAAGAAAGACTCCATTCCATATATTGTAGCATAATACATGTCGTTGTCCACATTACTCTGAAACAGTGGCTGGGAGCATTGAGCTGCAAAATGTGTATTGTTAATCATTGGGTCATTAACCTTAACAATGTCAATGCATTCCCCTATCAGATCCAGCTAAATGACTGCCCGAGGTAATAGTTAAGAGAACATTTCACACAGATGAACATATTAATGCTTTATTTGGTTCTAAATGCAGTGTGAAGGATTTAGGTAGGAGCTAATGTATGTGAGGAGGAATAAGGAAGATGAAGCACAACTGGAAAAAAGAAAGTTTAGCTTCCCAAAAGAAGGAGAGCAGTGCTCAGTTTTCTGCAGCTGAGAAGTGCATACCTAACTCTCTTTAGTTGCAGTCATTCAGGTAAAAAATTGTGCTAATTTGAAGAGGACTTAAAGACCTGAGGTTTCATTAGAATCCAGAGACTTTTCTAGTGTCTAATATCCAATTTCTCTATCTAATGTGAGTTCTGTGATTAAAAGGCAGATGATGAGACTTGATTTATTTGGCTACACCTTTTGGGCTTCTGCCTGAGCTGTGCTCTGCCTCCATCGGGCAGATCAGGCTCATAAATATCCCTTTGAAGTGAGAAGATGCCACTACTACCCACCAAAATCTCCTGCACATATCCAGGATGCTGACCCAAAGACTAAAACCTGTGTTCAGTGGCTCTTTGGGCAAGAGGAGAGCCTGGGAAGATGTCACCCAGCAGCAGACTTCTGCCAGTGATTTATTTTACCAGCTGCTCTTTGTGTTATGAGTAGAAAAGCTGCCAATTTTTTTAAAAGGTTGCAGAGTTCACAGGTTGGGCCAGTTGCTGCCAGGATGGAGTTCTAACTGTTTGTTACTGTAATCACTTGTCATTTTCGTTAACTACCTGTTGTTGTTGGATAAGAATTCCCCCTTTTGTCGAGTGACCCCTGCTGCTTCCTGGAGGATGGCACCCAGAAGATGAAGAGGAGGGGACATCGAGTTGGCATGCAAATGACATCAGATCCAGCATGCAGCAGGAGAATCCCCTCACCAAACCTAGCCAAAAACCCCTAAAACAACGAGCCAACACAAAATGAACAAATCAATGTGATGTCTAGATGTGAGGAACAGAATCTAGTACCTGCTAAGACCCTTTTTACCCCTCATCCAAACCTAAAGAATGTAAGCTAGACGGAGGACCTCAAATGTTAAACCAGAAAATTAGGGAATTTCCTGATATTCTTGTGAGCATGGAACCCCAGCTCTGCCCACAGACCAGTCAACAGAGCTGCACTCTTCCTCCTCCTCCTTCTCCTCTTCCTCCTCTCCTCCTTCTGAGTCAGAGTAGAAATTTTCCAGGGTAGAAATCCATTTTGATTTAAGTGAAATATACATTTTTGAGTTGAGTCTGGGGTTAGAAAACCTTGCTATTTAGCCTGACTGCAAAGCCTAGGCTCAGAGAAACTGCTTCAGTGAAGGACAGAGATAAGGGGGGAGAGACAGAGGGTGATGGAGAGAGACAGAGAGACTGCTGTGAGAGCAGGTCAACCTGACCTAGGAATTCTTTCTGATAAAGAAGAACTAGTGGCAAATGTCATGTGAAATTCGTAAAAATGAATATGTAGGAACATATTGTGAAATTGTATGCATATGTATTTGAGACGGGGATAAAAAGAGACTTGAATTTCCCAAAGGTACGCATGTCATTTTAGGGGAACGATTCCCACATGGGCCCAGCGCTGTAATAAACATACCGGCTTTGCAGCTTTTACAAAAGTTGTGGAGTTTTGATTATCTCCGCAAAACAACTCCTGGGAGCAGCGGCGGCGTGAGCGCGGACCCATCGGTTCCCCCACCTGAGCTGATCACTTTTAATAAAAGGCATTAAAAAGGAGAAAGATCTCCTGCCCGTGTTTATTTCAGCTCCTTGGACCAGATGAGAGACTGGGAAGATGTCACCCAGCAGCAGACTTCTGCCAGTGACTTATTTTGCCAGCTGCTCTTTGCAGACCTCTGCCCAAGGCATATCCCTCAAACCAGGCTCAAACTGGGCGGCAGCCTAGGTTAAATCTGGTGCTGCTCCTGGGTGCCATCATTTCCAGGGACCTGAAGGAAGTCTGTAGTAATTTCCTCCGGGTCGTTTCCACATGAGCATCTGTCACCTTGTGGGGCGGCTGAGAAAGCCAGTGGCACAAAATAGCCTCTTGCCACTGCCTGGAAAATCCATGTAATCAGCAGCCATTTCCCAGGTTGCACTCAGGAAAAGGGCTCTAATAACGCACTGGAAATTGGATGATTGGTTCTGGTGGCCTGCAAATTGCCTGGAGGGTGTATAGAAAAATATTCAGATTGAAGGACTTCTGAAAACAACTGCACTGAGCTTTTTCATTGCAGGTACTTTCCAACGGCCTCAGTTCTGGGGTTTTCACACTTCACTTGTAAGATTAAATACACAGAATTACACATTTCAAAGTCAGTTCCTATTAAGCTGTTAGATAGCCTAATGACTTACTGCTGTAAACACACAGTGTGGACTCACATTTCCTACAGAAACCAGTCCATTAATGCTGCCTCACCTGGCAATGAGCAGGAGCATGGTGCTCTGTAAATACCTGACAAGTGTTATCAAAACCCAGACATAGCAATTAATTAGGGACTCAGAACAGGAAGTGTGATATTGCTTGGTGGGTGTTAAGAGGATGGGGGCCACTGATTTTTCTAGTTTTGATTGCATTCCCTTACTTTTAGTAATGCTCCCCTGAAGGACCTAAAATTTTACTCTCCTTTCCTAATATCCTTTGCAGACAGTTATCATTGTTCTCTTAGTCAGCACTTAGCAAAATTACCCTGTTTGAAATAACTGCTGAAACTGAAAAGTGGAAAATACTGTTACACAAAGGAGTTTTTGTTGTTAATGTTAAGGAAAAGTTCACCTGCTAGTATTGTTGCTTCTGTCATGTTGTAATTCCTGGTGAATAAACACTCATAATTCTGCAGGAGTTGGGCCTCTGGGGTTGCATGGGCTTGGAAGGAAAAATTTGGTAGCATGTTAGTTCTAAGGAAGATTTTTAATGTCCTATTCCTTTTTGGGATTAAGGGTTTGGATGCTGATGAGGAGGAGTGAGCTTTTGTCATCAATTTTAATGAGACATTTATAATCTCTTTTGATTGTATTTAGGGTTTTTTATTGTTGCTATTTTTTTTTAACCTCACTCATTCAAGCAGTCACTCTGTGAAAGCTTTTTTTAAGTACTCCAAATCTATTCTGGTAATGAAGAAATGAATGTCAAGCAAAGCAATTTTTTTCTAAATTTACAACTCATTCTCTTTGACAAGACCAAAACTGACATAAAGAAAATATCCTTTATGTGTAAAAAGAAAAAGACCAAACTGCAGCTCCCCAGTTACATCCAGTGGGATATAGTAAGGTGCCATTTTTTCCATTACCATCTGTCTCATCTACCCCAGTCACTGCATGTCACATTTGTTTATCTGAAGATGAAAAAGTAATAATATTTTATAGAAATTAAGCTTCTGCAGCTGTTGGTAGGTCCATCAAGATTCAACTACTATTTCTGTGCATGTTCTCAGCCTGCCATCCCACTTTCTCTCTCTCTCCAGGTAGTTGGAATTTGGCCCAGTGAAGCTCAAAGAAATGAAGAGCAGCTCAGAGTAAGGTGCAAGCCAGGAGTGTGAAAGGAGGGAGCTACTGCAGCAGAGTCAGCTGGGTATGGAACTGACATTATAGTCTTAATATTTATGTGTACCATTGATATAAATGTGTGTGGGACAAATTCTGCCTTCTCTTATTTTTCAGCATAGTTTGGTATTTTATTTTCATTCCTTTTTCCAGAAGAATTCTGACTCTCATCAACCCTTTGGCATTGCACAACCAGTGTAACCTGGCTTTTAGAGGAGACTTGAAAATTCAGGAGGTTTTGCAAGGCAAATCTTTGCCCCACTAGGCTCACTTTCCTCTCTTTTTGCAAGGAGGTACTCAAAACGACTACAAATTTTATTCTGGAAGATATCATACTCTAGAAGTGCAGTAATAACCAGGACTGACTATTCTGGGATGAGAGTGGCTTGGTCTGGGAGTACTTAGCTTTCCTTCCATGCTGCTGTTTATCTATCCCACAGTGGCAAGAAAGAAGCTGTTGCAGTAGATTTAAGCTTCCAATCCCACCTAGCCTTGTGGATAAATCATTAGGGCCTTGTTCCAAATCCAGCTTTGCTGCTACAAATCATCTCTCTGCATGCATGGCAAGCCCGGCTCCTGAAGATGATCTCAGATGTGCTCCTTGTGGAGCAGAGATGTGCTCAAGAAGCATAATGAATTGGGTTGTGACTGGCAAACAAATGCATGACACTGAGGAGAAGAAGCAGCTGTAGCCATACCTACACCTTGATAAGGAAAATGATCAGAGATAGCAAAGATGATGCTTGTGGGTTGATGTTCTGATAGAGTTAAATCCAAGTCCTGGTGGCATCACTTGAAGGGTTGCTGAGATAAACTGTTCCACTTACTGTCATTGTTGAAATATGGGCTTTTGCCTGAATTTTTCAAGCTTCAGGTTTAGATTGGATATTAGGAAGAAATTCTTCTCTGTGAGGGTGGAGAAGCCCTGGCTCGGGATGCCCAGGAGAAGCTGTGGCTGCCCCATCCCTGGAAGTGTCCAAGCCAGGTTGGATGGGGCTTGGGGCAGCCTGGGATGGTGGAAGGTGTCCCATGGACAGGGCGAGTGGAATGGGTGATCCTTAAGGTCCCTTCCAACCCAAACCATTCTATGATTCTGATAGAATCATAGAAATAGAAAATATATTAGGAAAATATAATAGGAAATAGAAAATATATTTTAATTAAACCATTAAAATATCTCTGTCTAAACTACAAAACTTTTCCTGAGCATTTACATAACCTCCATGTACTTATAACTGTCCCTCTTCACTGATGATACTTTGTCCCTGTTTCTCTTGTAAGCAAACAATTGTGATTGAACAGCTTTTATTTCTCTATATGAATATTTATATAGTGATCTACAAATGACACTGTAATGCATTGCTGATAATCTGGTGTGCTGTTGATTGGTTCCAACTCCTTGAGAATATCTGGGCTGACAAATTTGCTATTTGTACTCCAGATATTTTTTTTTTTCTGTTCCTTAACCTTTTATATACATGGTTCAGTCTTCTTTCTAAGGCAGCACAGAAAGCAGGATAATAATCGGGTAAATCAATAAATACTATTGAAATGTTTCTAAATTTAGCAAAACACCTAAATTCTAGGCAAAACTACTAAAGTGAAGGTATCCATGCTGGGTTTTTCCCCAGATATTCCTTCATCCTATAGTTACTTTATTCTTCCAACAGTGCTCCAAAAATACAGGCATTTCATGTTCTTTTGCTTAAGTTAGCAGATTTCTCACTGAAGGCCCTCAAGGGAAGTGGAAACTCTGAAATTCGAAATGCAATTTATGCTTGCCTTGTAAAATGCCAGGGAAACTGCTTTAAGACTGTAATAACCCTTGCTGCTCATTCCATGAACATGCCTATAGAAAATGTTAATTTAATCAACAAATTACAGCTTCACACAAAGCAAGAAGTGTGGAAATACTGGCAGAGGAGGAGTAAAGGTCTCTCATAATTTTTATGTTTAATCATGAATTTGAGACTCTTTATTATTTCTGCATAAATGAAGAACTTCTCCTAAATGGATTATGCTGCACTTCCCATTCATTTTCTCCCCTGATTTACATCTACATACATGTCCATTCAAAATCTGTGAGAACTCACTCATGCTGACAGGAATGCATCTTAGCAAAACTGTTGATAATTAATTTAATTTTTTGCTTGTCAAATATGCTGTTTGAGAGGGAGCTCAAACAGAGAGAGCTAGTACTTTTAGAGGAAACCCTGCAGCTTTCACACTGGTTTCTCCCAACATTTTTAGCCCATGGATACTGATCACAGGATGCCTGACACAGTCTAAGTGTTCCCTGCCAAATGTTGAAGCAATGAAGTTAGAAATAGGAATATTGGAATGAAAAGGGCCAGAAATAGATTTCTACAAGTCAGCTTAAACATCCATTTGCAGTAGGGCAATATTACATTTTTCAAAGGCATATATTAACTGATTAGATCACCTGCAAATGGAGTGTTAATTAATAATATCCATAATGAAGCGCAATGCAGTTACATTTGCAGGAAAAGCTGACAGATCCATGTCATTCAGGCATTAATCCCAAAGATAATGGACGAAATTCTGCTCTGTGTGGGTTTTTTCCCAGCTTATATATGGAGTAATTCCAGGGGCACAGGCTGGCTGTACCTTCATGTGGCTGAATATTGAATTTATCCCATTATCCTTTAATGAAAAGCTTTCTGAAAATACCTGTCAGTGATGCACACTTGGGCTTTTGCCATCTGTTTGGCTGATAATAATTCAAAAGACAAAATACTTGATCCCATGGAATGAGAGGAATGCCATGAAAGGGAAAACAACATCTCACAGTCAGTTTTACTTTGCTCTAGTGTTAAACTCAAGTAATCCTTATTTCATGTTGTTGTTATTATTATTATCATCTAATTCATAGCACCTACAGGAAATCTGCGGGTAAAATTTTTACAACAGCAGTAGATGGACTTCAAGGACCAAAAGCAAAAAAAAAAAAAATTATGGTTTGCATTGATACTCTGATGGCAAATAATCTCACTTCCCTATTCAGGGATATACCCTACAGTCAGCAGGGAATGAACTGGTCTTTGTGGAAAAGGAATTTCGTGTGTACATCAGAGCTGAAGTCAGGCCAGAGTCCATCACTCCTGTGGCACATGAGGTGCCACCTTGATTGACAAAATGGGAATACAGCTAGACAAATTTTTGGTGGAAAAATCTGATTTACTGCAGTGGGAGATTTTTATTAGGGTTGTAAAGGACTTGTGCACTCCATAACTGGTATAGCAATAGATCCAATATAAGAAGAGGATCCTGTTTTAAATCCCATGTCTGCCTTAGAAAAGAACACAAAACCACATGTTCTAACTTTTACTGTGTTTGCATTGAGGCTAAAGCATTGTGAGGAAAGGGGAGGTGGAATAAATTGATTAATGCAGTTATTTTCCCCAAAGAAATGTCTTTAGACACAGAATAAATATCTGCCCTGCCTCAGTCTGGAAAAGGAACCTGCAGCAGTGTTGTGAGGGTAGGGAAAGGGCAGAGGAACAGCAGGGCCAAGGTGAGGAGACAAGTGATAAAGGGACCAAGGGAGCAATGTCTGTGGTCATACCTGCCCAACCTTCCCACAGTCAATAGGAAATGTTGATTTAGTGTGATCTGGAGGCTGCTGGTGGCAGAAACACTCCAGCACAAGTCAGCACTGCACTATGGAATTTCTTGGTCATCAAACATTTATTCCAACACTATTCTTGGTGTACAGCCAACAGAACTAGTGGTTAGGAGTTTCCTGCATCTTAAATTTTTGTTGCAACCAAAGTTACGTGATTCAAAGAGGACTCAAAGGTCCCAACTTTGTCTCTTACCCTGAGCTATGTTCACAGTAAATTTTCTCTGTAGTTCTTCCCCAACAAAAAAAGTCATGGAATATCTCACTTGATGTGTGGAACTATTCAATGGGTAAAAAATTATGGGGTTTTATTCATAAAAAAGCCACCAAAAGAATGCACTCCTCACTCTACCCAATTCATACATGTTTGAATCTGTGTTTCTTACAGAATCACAGAACTGTTTAGTTTAGAAAAGGCCTCTGAGATCATCGAGCCCAACCACTCACCCAGAACTACCACTAAGCCATGTCCCTAAGCACCCATTTATGTGGATTTTTGAACATTTCCAGCGATGGTGACTTCACCACTCCCTTGAGCAGTCCATTCCAATGTTTGACCAGCCTTTTAATGAAGAAATGTAATGTCCAATCTTGTGACAAAGCAGTTTCACTACTCACAGTGTATGCCTTAAACACACACAGTATTTCTGTGCAGGACAATCATTTATGAGATGTGTATTCCAGATGTTCACATCTATAAAGGGGAGAGTACAGAGTGGGATAGTTTGCTTTGTTCTGCAGGGGCTTTGTAGCTCCAAGATCTCCTTGGTGAACTCCTAGAACTGTTCCTGTAATTTCCTTATTGATGCCTTGTCCCATCTGACCTCCATGGAGGAAATAGGCAATGTAAGGTATAGGAGAAATATGATTTTGTCTATTTTATGATGACTTTTTAAATTGAAGCAGCCAGGCTGGAAGTGCCCTGAAGCAGCTCTGGATAAACTTAACAAAGTGAGTACATTGTGTTTTTGTTTGTATTGAACAGGCACTTTTTAATCTTTTTGATGTCTTTAGATCTTTATGTGTCCCTCCTGCATTTTTCCTCCAGAAGGAAGGAATTTTCTCCTCCTCAAAAAGAAAAAATAAAATATAAAACTTCCTATTTCCTAACGAATAGTTAAACAAACTGAATAATTACATAAATGCTCTGGCAATAACAACTGGCAGGTAAAAAGGAGATTGCTGAAGGTATTTGCAGGAATCCTGAGTGACCAGCCAGCAGTTGTGTCTGGTCTGGCTTCAGCTTCCTGGAATCTGCAGCTGCTTTGGGTTTGTTTACCTTGCAGAAGGAAACACATATTTTCCCTTACACGAGAGGAACTGCAATCTCTTGTTACTTGGCAAACACATCCCACAGATCTGAATGTGAGTCTGGTTTTGAAATGCTTTTTGATCCACACAACTTGAGAAAGCTTCCACAGTGCTTTTTACTTGAGTATTTATTTCTTTATTTATTGTCTCAAGCAAATAACCCAGACCTTTCTGAGATATGTCCCCCAGCATCACTCAAGAACTCCATGACAATTCCCCTCACTGCCTGGGTGGTTTGTTTGGGTTTTTTTTTTTTTTATGACAATTCTCAGCTTGCTTTAGTCCATTTCTGCTTTTCTTCTTCCAGCTGCCTTTTTTTGTCATACCCTGCTGACCACATCACAGGTTCCCATGATGATTCTGAGCAGTGCAGCCCTTCAAGCAGAGATTGCTGGGCTGAAACTCAAGAGCACAGTGTGCTTTGGAGCAAGGCTTTCTCCTTGCCAGCCCCTCCAGAGGATAGATGCCAGGGTTTTTACTGAAACTCAGGCTTTATATTCAAACAGCCATGGAGCTGTAAGGACTGGTGCTGTGGTGCCATAAATCACAGAAAGGAATAAAAGTATATCCAGCAAGTGACTTGGTCTACTCATCAACTGCATTATTCCTTGGGGTAGTTATTTCATTTCTTGAAGGAGCTGAGATTTAAATATTTAGTCACTGGACTGAGGCAGCTGGGATTCAAAGATCTAAGGTCCCATGTGTTCCTCCAAAACAATTGGTAGTTTTTGTTAGAGGCTGACCATACCAAAATTGTTGTAAATATTAATCTTAATTGCATCACTCAAGCCTTGATTGTAGCCTTAAGAGCTCTAATTAAAGATCAGTGCATAGGAAAGAGTGGTGGAAGGGAGAAAAAAGTTGGTGTTTGTGGTCTTTAGGTCAACAAGGAGTATATGATGAGTTATCCCAGCAGTAAGACACAAATTTAAATGGACACTGAGAAAGCTGTGTTTTAAAAAAAACAAAAACAACTTTCCATGTAGCTGCAAAAACTGGAGGAATAGGTAATCTGAGACAAAGCAGGTTTTAAAAAAACAATTTGAAACTGATAATAGAAGTTCTTCACAAATGTTTAGAGTGACATTTTCAGCAGTGGATGTGAAGAGTAGAAGTGTTGATAGGAAAAGCAGCTGATCAATAAGAGTGCAAAGTTGAAGGCTGATATCTTGTAGAAATCACAAGTCTAACAGGAACAGGGTAAATGATTTTTTTAAAGCCTGGCACTTCCTAAAAGCTTTTTTGGGTATGCAAAGGATCAAGCCAAACATTGTGGAGGGAAGGATTGCAATCAAAGCAAGGTGCCAAAACCAACACCTTGAATCGCGATGCCTGCAAGGATTGAGATCCCAGGCAGGTGGGGTGGTTGATTTGCATCAAGGTGAAGAAGCAGCCACTCTTGATGTGTATTTATTTTTACCTCGCATTGATGATATAGTAGTCAGATTCCAGCAAAATTTGCCAAAGTCTGACATAGGAATGACAACCTGATGAATAGAAAACGTGTGAAGTTTTTAAATCCTAAGTTTTTCCCTTATTTAAAAATATGTGCTTCTTCACAAGGCACTGTCATGTTTCCGAGTCTAGCTAGTTTTGAAGGATTTAAGATTCAAAGCTCTCAATTTTTTACAGATTGTGTGTATGACAAGTGATTTTGTAATGGCTAGGTGGTGTGGGGTCAAAAAGAAGACCATCTAAGCCACAAAATACTGGATAATTGGTAAAAAGAACCAGGATAATTAGCTTATAAAGAAACTGTATTGTGCTGTATTTCATTTAGCAGGGGTAAAAACAGGCTCAATCCACTCTATCATCAAAATATGGACTTTCCTGAAGCAGCACAGACTGTGATGCACTTGGAAGAAATGGAATATTGAGGAAAACTGGAGCAACAGCTTGGTAAATTTTAGGGTTTGTGAACTGTTGCTAAAGCAACTCCCTTAGATCTGCCAATTCAATAGGTAAACTACAGCAATTAAAGAAATTTATGGATTATAAATTTATATAATGAACATAGAGAGCATTAAGGTCTCCTTCTGCACTTCATCTGGCAAACCTTGAATTCAAAAAGATTTACAGAACCCAAACTTCTGAGTGAGAGCTTCAGGTCACTTGCTCACACTTCCTCTATAACCATCCAAAATGCTGTTTGCAAAAGGTGATTGCAAATTCCTACAGTGAGGAAAAAAAATTACACCTAGTTAAAGATCATATGGAAGCACAGGGTGGCAAAAAGGATTGAGATTGAATATCATCTTCATTTTGGCACAAGAAATATCTGCATACATAACTTCAGAAGAGTTTGGTACTGCATGTTACTGATATGCTTTTTCCTAAATGGGCACTTTTAAAATTAAAAACAAGTTAAAAAATTTCCCAATACTTG
Source organism: Emberiza elegans (assembly GCA_024865655.1). Classification (NCBI taxonomy): domain Eukaryota; kingdom Metazoa; phylum Chordata; class Aves; order Passeriformes; family Fringillidae; genus Emberiza; species Emberiza elegans. Next base: position 208,107 of record JALJVW010001727.1, on the reverse strand, counting down.
ATAAGCAGAACTATTTACAGGGAGCAGGTGATTACTATCTTTTATTTATGTGTGCATGATAGGATGATTTGCAAGAAATAATATTCTATTACTCACAGAGATGTTGATAAACCAATGAATAAAAGGAGAGCAGAACTTAGTAATATGTGGAATGAGTGGCTTTTCCATAGGCGTAACAAGAAATAAGTTCAATGATTTAGAAGTTATGTATAAGTTTTCTCTACTGTTTAACTTTCTTACCTGATTAAAAACCATAAACTTAATGGCTGTGATAAATGGTCTCATACATCCATCACAACTGCTCAGAGAAAAATAGTTCTTAGGTATTTTAAGAAATTTTTAGCAGCTTTCAGGGTTTCATTTATGCATTTTATTTCCCTTCATGGGCATGCCCCATTAATCAACTATACATTGTAATTTTGGACCAAAAGTGGTCCCAGTAATTTTCCTTTAACAACAGGTAATTCTTTCAATACTGTTTCCGTGTTAGATCTGAACAATGTGCTGTGCACATTAAAGAAAATTCATCTTCTTGTACAGAAAGAATTTCTCCAGGACTGTAGGCTTTGGAAGTGCTTTGGGACCTGCAATTTGGGGTTTTGTTTCTTTGGCTTTTTTTTTTTTTTTTTTTTTTTAGTTTTTTTTAAGAAGCAATTTTTCCTTATATTATTTTACCACCACTTACCCCTATTATAGTATCTATACTGAGAAATTGATTCACTCTCTGTTTATCTGCAGGGCTCTAGATCCTGCCTTATTGGACTATAAACACATCCTTTAATGCCCAGGGTCTAGCATGTAGGAAGCCAGTTAGTTTCTCTTGCTAGAAACCTCAGCAACAGGACAAATGAGAGGTGCATTCAAAAGCAAAAAAAAAAAAAAAAAAAAAAAAAAAGGAAAGGAATTTTTAAAGGTCAAAAGGATGCAAAGAAAAAATACCCATCAATATAACTAGTCTGGCTTTCTATTAGCCAGGTTTTAGGTTGGTGTCACCATTTGGGCAAGGAAGAGAAGAGTGATTTGATTTAGGAATGAGAAGGAATGAGAGATCCTCACATCCACCTGAATCCTACCACTGGCACGGTTTGGTCAGTGGGATTCTGTGTGGGCTCAGGGTGCTGGGCCATGGTGAACATGAAAAGCCATCAGAAAAGGACACTTGGGGTTGAGCAGCCCCAGTCCCCAAAGCCTCAGCTGACCATGCAAGCAGCATCTCCTCTGCTGGATTTAACATTTAATGTGAGAAATGTGGCCTCACTGTGCTCTGTGAAGGACTCTCACAGGATTGATCATAGGAGGGTCAGGATTTCAGTCCTGTGTTTTGAGTTGGACATTTAAACCCTTTGTGACAACCTGTGAGTGCCCTTCACTGTGCCAGCACCACTGTGTTCTGTGCTGTGGCTGTGTGGGGACAGGAGATGGGGACAGGGGATGGTATGACCGTGTTCACAGGGGTTTTTGGATGAGGGAAGAGACGAGGATCTGACTCCATGTTTCAGAAGGCTTGATTTATTATTTTATGATATATTAAAACCATACTAAAAGACTAGAAGAAAGGATTTCATCACAAGGCTAGCTAAGAATAGAATAGCAAGGAATGATCACAAAAGTTTGTGGCTCGGACAGAGAGCCCGAGCCAGCTGGGCTGTGATTGGCCATTAATTAGAAACAACCACATGAGACCAATCCCAGATGCACCTTTTGCATTCCACAGCAGCAGATAACCATTGTTTACATTTTGTTCCTGAGGCCTCTCAGCTTCTCAGGAGGAAAAATCCTAAGGAAAGGATTTTCCATAAAGTTGTCTGTGACAGGATGGGGACAGGGGATGGGGCTGTCACCTCTGTGCTCTGCTGCACAGAATAACAAGGCTCACCCTGAGCACTCCCTGCTCCAGCTGTGGTTGTAGTTACAAGAAAGGAAGCAGCAACTCTTTTATTATTCCCTGTTGCAGAAAGGGAAGGTTTTATGAGAGGTGGGAGTAGGACACAGGCCTCATGATTCACCAGCTGGACATGTTGAGGTAAGATATTTTATTTAAAAGGCCAAGTCATTTACTCCTCATTCAGAGAAAGGAAAGCTGTGCACTGGCAGCATTCTTGGTGAGCAGTAATGAAATCCTTTTCTTCCTGGGATGGCTGCTTCTTGGGGAACAGCTCCTGTGAAGGTGACACCTCCTGGTGGCTCCTGTGCCACTCTTGCTGCCTGTCCCAGTCTCACCTTGCCCAGTGCCCGCCAGCTTTAGCAAGAAACAGGGACAGAGCTCGACTTGCCCCTACTTCTGTAGGAGCTGAGGGTTGGTTTGGGATGCTCCCAGCACCTCACTCTCAGATCCTATTGCATTTTTGCTATCATCCTTCAGTCTCCATGGCAACCCTCCCTGCAGCACAGCCTCCTGTGCATTGCATGTGTGCAGTATCCAGCTCTTACACACCTTACTGGACTTTTTGGGGTTTTGTGGTGGTACCAGTTGTGGGTTTCTCTGGGTCTGGATTGAAGGCACTTGAGATGGTGTTTCATGTTCAGACTCAAATGTTTATTATTTCTTATCAGTAAAACAGCCTCACTACTGTGAGTTTTGCAGCTTTTCATTAGAAGGCACAAAATGGCCAACAATCTCTTGGTACAAGGGCTTTTAAGACTAAACTATCCAGTTAAGAACTGACACCTGGATTATTTTCCCCTTTAACCCAACAACTGATCCCACAGAGCCCACAATGCAGACTTTTCTGCCCAATTACCAAATGCCACCCAAACCCATGAAGAAGGAAGAAGAAGAATCATGAAGAAGAAACCCAGGATGACGCCCTGTACGCTCCATCTTGCTGCCATCCACAACACACTAAAAATCCCAAAACCTCAATTTCTCACCAAGTGATACAACTGCACCACTCTCTATAATCTATTTCACACTTTTGTGGATTCCAGTCTATCCTGGAGTCTGGGAAACTTTCTCCATGAATGAGGGCCAGAGTCAGTGCTGCCCTGGGGGTCAGGGCACCCCAGAGCAGACAGAGAAATATTCCCAGTGCCCTGGGTTTCCACAAGTTTTCTCTTCTGTTTATATTTTGTTGTGTTTTCCTTCAGAAATAGTTCCTTTATTACAGACAGTGAGCCTGCTGTGCTGCCAGATGAACACTTGGGAAGCTCTTTCTGGGTCAAAATCATGCACTAATAATCAAGCCTTGTTTTCCCACACTGTTTCCTGAGGTTAGTTTAGAAATCCATGTTGGTAGTGCTCATGGCACATCACTGGTGTTCGCACTGCTGAATCTACACACAAACCAAGGACAATTAGGATGTATGCAGTCATGCATGATCCTTTTGGAGCCATTGTACAATATTTATGGCTTTTTATGCTTCATCTGCTCTGAATTACATGTCTCGTTCAGCTGGAGCCCTGTTGAAAGCCTTGTGCAGAGGGTAAAGCTATTGCTGAGCAGTTTATTCAGGACAGCATGAATTTTGCAATATTGTTACCAACTTCAGATCCTTATGAATACAGTTCTCCCAGTCCCCATGATGCACTGTCAAAGATTAAAAAAATATCATAGGGCAGCCTGAAGCAACCAACATCTGCTTTTGGACGTGTCATATTAGCAGTGACATTGCCCCCAGGAAATCACTTCTTTTCTTCTGGTGGGATTTTATCTCTCTGCTTCCTAAAAAGTGTTTTTGCAAATAGGAAAAGGGAAAGAAGAGGGATAAGAACAAATGAGAAGTAGAAGGAAAAGAAGAGGGGAAAAAAAAACCCCACTATAAAACAAAAAGAAATTAGAAACAAAATAAAAATAACAAATAGAATAAAAATAAAGTAAAAGAGAAGGGGAGGAAGGGGAAAGGGAAAGGAGAGGAAAGGAAAGGGAAAGGAGAGGAAAGGAAGGGAAGGGAAAGGAAGGGAAAGGACAGGAACAAGAAAAGAAAAAGGAAAGGAATAAGAAAAAGAAAAAAAACAAGAAAACTCCAGTTGACAAATAGCTCATGGAGAGTCCATGGAAAACAAATAAAAACTGACTTTGCAGTTACCACACTGCTTCCCATTGCCCATTTAAAGGAACTCAATCAAAGTGTGCAGACCAGGCATTTAACCCAGGCTGACCTCCCTGTAACCAGTCCATGTCTTGCCTCCTCGAGTCTCTTGGTCGTGTCTGAGTGTTAAGAATATCGTTTCCAGAAACACTTAAAGGGTGAGGCTCCACAAGTAAACAGTGGCATCCAACAGCTAAAAAGACCTGGAGATTCCCAAGCTCACCTTGTTCATGGTGTCCAGTGGAACATTTGGTCTGTCCCAGTGGTGCTGGCTGTGGCACTCGGTGCCGTGGTTTACCTGAAATGGTGGTGGTCACTCAGAGGACGAGCTTGATGATCTTGTAGGTCCTGAGGATCTTGTAGGTCCTGATGTCTTGGGGTCTCTCGCTGCTCAGAGTGACCCCGAGATGTGTTAGAAAGTCTCTTGTCCCAGCCTGGCGGTCGAAGAAGGAGTCAGAGCTCTTCATTTCTCGGTCTCAAGGTAGTTCATTGATTCTTATCTATAAAATTCTTTCTCCTGACCTGCTGAGGTCTGCTTAGCAAGACAGTCAGAGGCACTCTGCCTGCCCCTGGGGCAGTGTTATCTTTTTATACTAAAAACTACCTATACAATGTTTACAATTACTTTCCAATACCTGTCACCTATGTTAGACAGTGAGCTTCTACTCTAAAACAATCTGTAAGTGCCACCATCACAGCAGAAGATGGAGGCCAAGAAGAAGAAGGAGAAAGGCTAGACGTGCCCAGATTCTTCCATCTTTCCCCCTGAAACCCCATTCTAAAAACCCCAAAAAATCTATTTTTCCACCCTGTGATAAATTCACTATGCTTCTACTTAAACTGTCATGGCTTGTAATTCTTCATATAAGGTTGGTAATTGTTTTTTGCAAGGGCTAAATCAAAGGCACAGGGGTCTTGGGCTCCGTGCCAAGGTCTCTGAGCCCCCTGGGCAGGGGCTCAAGTCCTCCAGGGCAGCCAGAGGAATTTCCTGGGTTCCAACACTGATGATCTCATAGGTCCTGATGATCTCGTAGCTTCTGAGCATCTCGTAGGCCCTGATAATCTTGTACATCCTGATGATCTTGTAGGTCTTTCCCAACCTTAAGGATTCCATGATTTCATGATTCTGTGCAGTGTTCCACTGGAAAAATGAGTGTTGATTGTTTTTTTCTTTTGTTGCCACAAAGATTGCATGAGGATAAAACTCCCTGACACTCATGAAGCTCATTGAGTCATCAGTAGGACAGCTTGGAAATGATTTTTTACATTACAAAATAGCATTATAATTTATTAAAATTTTCAAATCTGATGTTTGTTTTTTTTTTTTTGGTGAAATTTCCCAAGAGAGGAAAGATTCTTCCAGATAATTCTGGGTGAAGTGAATGGTTAAAGTAGCACCAGTCTTCTCACAAGAGTGGAAGAGAGGAAGCTGAAATCTGAAAGCTCTGCAACTGAAGACAGGCTGGAACAAATGTCCTCATTACCTGGACTCATAATCCAGTCTCTAAACGATAACTGACTTGTGCTTATGTTAAAGAAACCCCCAAAAGTGAATGAGTTAGTTTTGACTAGAAGGGTGTCTTAGAGCTGATATATGACAGAAGATTTTAAAGACATGGGTTCTCACCTGATCCTGAAGCTTGGGGTTATAGATGAAATTAATTCTTACACAAAGGAACCTAATTGTTCCAAGGTGCAAGATCATAACCATAAATAATTTGACATTTCCAAATAAGTAAATAAAACAAAGGTGTAGTAAAACGTTTTTGCTTTAATGGAGAGCATGAAATTAAATAGTACCTGGAAAAGAAAAGGAACAGAATGTTCCTTCTTTAATCAGGAAGATATGATATTTTGCAGAAAGAACATTTTCAGGAATTCAGGTTACTTTTACTGAGAAATGAAGCAACATTTCCTCTTAAAAGAGAAAATTTACTTCTGCTTTTGAGTCTGTCTTAAAGATAAAAAATCTTTGAGTAAATTAAATATTAGTGAAAATGGTATAGGAAAAAGAAAGTTTTACATACAGAAGGATAAAGCCAGAAGACAGATTAAGCAGAATAATTAATAGAAATGTGCCTAACAATTCTTCCTCTTGCCTGTTTTCCCGAAAAGTCATTGCCTGCCTTATCACAGTCAGGTAGCATAAATGTCCACTGCTAAGTCCCCTGACACAAAATGTATTTTATTTTGGGACTGTAATTTCTTTTGCACTGAGCCAACCAGCTTTTTATGAAATGAAAGCTGAGCGCAGTTCTCAGGAAGAGCACTCGGGAGCTCTGCTGTACTGACAAAAAATTACATTACTGTCCTAAAAGGTCTTGAATCCTCAGTTTGGCAGACTGGGGCACAGGCCTCACGTTATTACTTGTATTTGATTGGAAAAAGAACTAAAACTCGGCTTCAGCAAAAAACAGTTGAGGGCAGAAGCCAAATGTGATGTGGGCATTGTAGTGAATGGACTACACGGCCATAAACATTTTGAACAGCTACCAGCTGTAGCTGTTCTTCCCCCATATTTAAATTCTCATAATGAAAAAAATTCTCTTTTTTGCTCCTTCAGGGGTTTCCTATGAAGAATCAAGGAGTGTTATTTCATCATGGGTGAGTTAAACCTGCAAAACCAAAGCGAACACCTAAAGCTCTGGAAGAAGATTTGTGATTTTTAACTTTGTTCTTACAATGAAAACATTTTTTCTCTCACATGAAATACCTTCTTATAAGAAGGAGTCAAAGATTTGTCTGCAATCTAAAGGTCATCAAATTCATTGCCACGTTGTGTTTTATATCAAGCTAATGCCTTGCAATGATTTCACCAACACAGCAGACTAAATATTTTCTAAGAGAAAAGAAAATAAAAAATGGTAAGCAATTCCTTCAAACAGAACCTTAGAAATCAAAGCACTCATCAATCCACACACAATTTTTCCTGAGGAGAGAGATGAATAGAAATGAGCTGCAAATGTTGTGTTTTATTCATGTAGCTAATTCTTGAGTCTTAATCCATGGATTTATCTAGACTAATACTACTGTAGAAAGCAAATAAAAACCAAAAACCAAAACCAAAACCAAAACCAAAAAAACAAAAACAAAACCACCAAAAACCAAAACCAAAACAAACAAACAGACAAACAAAAACAAAAAAAAAGAAAAAAAAAAAAAAAGAGAGGGAAAAATGTTAGTCACCCCCATTTAAGGCTCTCTCCTACTGATTGACTTGTTGCAACCTTTAAGCTTCTGCTCTGATCACAGAACAAAGAGAGGCTTTTTAGGTGCACGGTTGAAAGCACAAACAGCAGATTTTTGCTTGAACTGCCCTGTAAAAGAGCCTGTATCAATGGGCAGGAGCAAAAGGAGCTGGTCCCTGAGCATGACTGAGCTGGATATCACTGGATAACACAGAGATGCCCCAGTGACAACATGAAGTAAAGCTTCCACACTGATGAGTGGCACAAGCTATTCCCAGGATGAGTGGCTGAAGTATTAAATTATAACAGTGCTGGATATCTGCCCTGTGTGGCACCATGTACTTATTCTTTTGTTTCAAGTCAGATAGTGGAGTTATTGCAGATGAGTGAGAAGGCTTTGAGTTTAAGTGCCAGAGGCTAAAGAGATTTTGCCTCAGGATAGAATACAGGAATTATTTAAGAACTGAAAAGTATTGTAAATTTAATAACAATCATGAATAAATTAAACCAGCTTAATTAAAAAATTATAAAATGATAGGTTCTGTAAGAAAAGCCTGACTGTGGAAATTGTTCTGCTCATGTGGAAACATTTAGCTTTTCCCATCCCAGTGCCTGCCTTAGAGATTATATCGTTACCATTTTAAAAATTGTGCTAACACAGTGTGTTTATTCTCCATCTTCTTTCAGTAAATGCCAGTTACCCAATCCAGTTGTAATTATGCACATCTTATCCCCCATTGATTCACCTTTCTCTTCATGGCAATCAGCTGAGAGGAGCACAGAGAAATTGTCTGAGCAGCCAGGGACTGGGGCAGGAAGATAAAGCCCTGATGGAATTAAATGTGGCCTGTGACATCAAGAGCAACATGAAAAGCTTTAAGGTCTCATCCACCCAAACCAGTCTGTGGTTCTATGAACTACAGTCATAAGCAAGGGTAACAAACAAACCTCCCAGGCCTGTCTTCTGTTTCCCTGGATATTTCTCCCTGAATAGCCACAGATGCCATCCCAGGAGTTCACTCCTATTGTTTCATGTAGATGTTTCTCTGTTTACCATAATTATCTGCTCCAAACTCAGTTTCTGACTTCATCTCTTCTGGTTGCTCTTTCCCTGTGTCTTGCTGAGACACAGAACTTTACTCTGTGTTTTGTTCATTACACAGAATCCATTACTTCACTGGCAATAAGTGTGAAATGATGTGTTGTTGATCACACAGCCTAACAAAATCCAGGTGTTTGGTAGCTGAAATCCAGAGTGAGTTGTGGTTCTTTCTATACCAAAGGATTTGACTTCTCCTAGAATTGCATCTTGCATTAACTTACCATTTTTTTTCCTTCTATAATTTATTTCTCATGTATCTGCCATTTGCTTATATTCTGCCATCACATTTACTACATATTTTTTTAATCAAATTAATAAAGCTGTCATCTCTGAAAGTGCCCAGAGACCATCTGAGGTTCAGCTGGGTTTGGTGCTCCTTTGATAATTCTGGAGCACACCCAGCATTTGCTAGGCCAGACCCTTCCTGCTTTCCTGTACGTCGTCCAATGTTAGAAGCAGAATCCTTTGTATTTATTTACTTAAAAATAGATTTTACTAATCAACAATTGCAACTGATGTGGCTCATTGCAGACTCAACCACAAAACTAAACGGGCAGAGAAGAAACATGAGATTTTAACATGTTAAATGAAATAATAGGATCACAGAACCATAGAATGGCCTAGGTTGGAGAGGCCTTCAAAGATAATCCAGTTCCACCCCACTGCCATGGGCAGGGATGCCTTAAACCAGACCAGGTTGCTCCAAGCCCTGTCCAACACCTGAACACTTCCAGGGATGGGGCAGCCACAGATTCTCTGGACAGCCTGTTCCATGTTACTGGCAGTTAAGGTTTTAAAACTCCTTTTTCCAAGTGGTTGAACTAGTTTAAAACTTACTGGCTTTTTAAATTTCATTTTTGTGCGATGACATGTTACATGTGTTTTAATCTTATTTTAGAATTTCCAGCAAATTCCACTGGAAAAAAACCCCAAAACTTATTTGTCACCATCATATTTTCTGAAAAAATCCCTTTGCCCAGGATTTTCTCCTGGGAAGCTGAGAAGCCTCAGAGAAAAATGAAAACAATATCGTCTCATTTGCTTCTTCTGTGTTTTGCTGCTTTGGAATGTGGTTGGAGATGGTTTATCCAACATGTGAATTGTTTTGACTTAATGAACAATCACAGCCAGGCTGTGTCAGGACTCTGAGGAGAGAGTAATGAATTTTTCCTTTGTATCTTTTAGCCTTCTCTATTCTTTAGTATAGTTTTAGTGAAGCATTCTTTAATATAATATAGCATCATAAAATAATAAATTATCCTTCTAAGAACATGGATTCAGATTAATCTTTTCCTTCCAGTGACAGGGGTTTCAGAAAATACCACACATGTTCACATAGATTTTATATATACACACACACATATATATTTCACACTCTTCTGCAAATTCACAGTGAGGAAAGATGCTGAGTTGAGGAAATGATCTTTCAGCTGTTTCAAGGACAAGAGACTCTCTTCAACACAAGTCTCTGCTCCTCATGCAGATGAGCCTGTGCCCTCCCCAGCACAATCCTCCTTTCCTCCAGGGCTCTCATCTGTAGCAGCTCTCCACGAGATGAACACACACAAATGGACAAGGCTCTCCAAGGCACTGGTAAAAATTACATTTACCATGAGATAATGTGCCCCATGGTGATTATAGCTCTGTCTTTTAGGAGCAAGCTGGATGCACCTGCTGGCAAAAGTGTGCATAGACTCATAAAGGTTTCTATCACTAGAGATTAAATCTCTGGTATGACACCTCCTGCTTCAAATTAGAAGTAAACATTTAATGTTAAGGAGCAGCATATTCTTAACCTGATAGTTTTGCTTCTGTACCAAGTATATTCTGCTCCTTGAGGCTGTTTTTTTAATGGCATTATTTGTTATTAGCTTCATAGCTGGCATTTTTAAAAGTCATATGTTAACATATGTGCTGCTAAATGATTCCTTATATGCACAGAATATATAGTTACATAAGGAATGTGATGTATAATACTTGGTGTAAGCACACACTTCTCCATCTGCAGTTCTTTCTACCTTTAACGGAAAAAATCCCACAGAAAGTATAATATTTTAACTCTTTAACCCATTTCTGATCTGTATTTAATCCCATTATAATAAATTTTCACTGGAAAAATAAGATGATTAATACATTTGCTACAATTACTCCCTAATGTCATATTCCCTAACAAAATTCTTAGCCCATTATTTCTTTGAAAAAAATCACAGCTTTCCAATCTGTAAGTGTATTACCCAACTGGGATGTGGGGTTTTTTGGCTGGATTTCTTCCTTTTCTTTCTTTTACTTACAGGCAGAGAGGTGGAAGGCTGACAAGGAGCCAACTATAAATCATTCATTTTCAGAACGATGTTTTGATCAACCTCTGGAACTGAGGAAATGATCATTGCAGCCTTTGGATGTGGTCTAAATTATGCCACAGGCTGTGGTTCCCTAAGTGACCATACAACACCTGCAAACTGCACATTCCTGACATTATTTTATTATTACTCTGATAATCCAATCTTTTCCAGTATTCTCATCTGGAAGGTGATAGCTTGAAATGCAGACAGGGCAGAAGATAAGATCAGGAATTTAGACTTTTATTTTACAGGAATGAATTTCTGTGTTTTCCCAGTCCTGTTAGTAAAGCCATGGAAATTCTGAGCAATTTCTACCATATCCACAACAAGCTGTTTCACTGGGTTTTTCTCCAAGTCCATTCAGTAGATATTATTCCAGCACAACTGGAATAATGTGTCAGTGGAGATCCCTTCTTCTCCTTCCCTTGGCACAAGCTCCTCTGGGACAGGATTGCCTTAAGCACCAGCAGCCAGCCAGGGATGCTGTAAGGAAAGCAGTGAGTTGTGTTGCTATTGACCTTTGGGAAAATGTGCCTCTGGAAAAGCAGTACCAAAGCCTACAGCAGCAAAAATGAGACTACACAAGGAGCTATACAAACTTAGCTGGATCTTATCACATCCATGTGGAAGAGATAAGCACAGTCTGAGACACTGAGGTACCTCAGAGAGCAAGATACAAGGGACACTGATTCCCACTGATGACTCAGGTAAGTCCTCAGGAACCCTCTGGTTGTGATAAGTTGTTTTCTGGCTTTTTCATTAGATATTAACCCCCATTTTTCCAGCTAGTTGGGACAGGACACTGGTTGGGCAGGAACGTGTGCATGAGCCTGTTAAAGGTGTGTGAACCAGATCTGTGCAAAAAGCAGAAGGCAGGTTTTGCATGGTGTGGAGGCACCAGCTGCCACCAGTTCTGGCCATTAGAAAATATTTCTTCACCAAAAGGGTGCTCAGATGTTGAAACAGGCTGCCCTGGGCAGAGGAGGAGTGGCCATCCCTGGAGGGATTTAAAGGACATGCACCCATGCCACTTCAGGATGTGGTTTAGTGGTGGCCTTGGCAGTGCTGGACTTCATCTCAAGGATCTTTTCTAACCTACATGATTGTAGGATCCTGTGTTCCCTCCACTTGGGACCTCAGGTCCCCAACACCTCAGCAAGAGATCCTGAGCAGAGGGTGTGCATGCATCCTGCTGACATCCCCCTTGCTCTTGCTGCCTGGAGAAGTCTCAGGACAGGAGGCCCATGAGTTTTACAGTTCTGCACATGGTGAATGAGGCAAACTTCAGCCCTGCCAGTCCTGACACATGTGCAGCAGGGCTAAGGAAAGCTTCTGAGGTGTCTAGAAACTTGCATTTGGAACTGAAATTCTTCAGGGATATGATATTGTCCCCAAAAATCCTCACTAGAACTGTCTGCGGTATTTTCAGAACTGAGTAAATCCAAGTCAGACTTCTGTGAGAACTCAACTGGATTTATAGAATCCATTAAATAACTGACCCAGCCACTGCAAAGGTCAAAGTTTTAAAGATGTGGTCAGAGAGAGATTATATGTGATGCTTCTTTAGGTGGGGTAACCATCAGTTCAAAGGCCACAGCTCTGTCCATTGGTTTGAGATCATGGACTGAGTATCCCTCCCAGAGTGTCCCATCCCAGGGTCAGTCAGTCCATCCCAGGGTCAGTCAGTCCATCCCAGGATCTGTCAGTCCATCCCAGGGTCTGTCAGTCAGTGCCAGGACCACCCTTGGGGCTGGGGACAGAGGGATTCAGGGCTCCTGGGGGGTGCCAGGTGCCCAGAGAGGCTTTGGGGATGTGCTGGATTCCCAGGGTTTAGGGCACACTGTTGCAGGGATGGGGCCTCGGGAGACTCTTGGCATCTCTCGGTGTCTCTTGGTGTCTTGGGTGTCTCTTGTCCTTCCATGGAGCACAGCCCAGCCAGGGAATGACCATCAGGGTGGCTTGGGCTGCCCACTTCATCAGGAGAGCCCCAGGAGCTCCTGCCCAGTGGCTTTGTACTTGGGGTGATGATGTCCAGAGCTCGCTGAGAGGGGTGGGGGTGGGCTCGGGGACTTGTCAGCTGGGTGATGAGGCTCTGGTGGCCGTGACATCACAGAGGATGGGTCACAGTGGGATCTGTCCCTAAGGACAGCACCAGGCAGCCCCACTGCAGTTGGACTGGGGGGATTCGTGTGTGCCCGTGCACAGGGAAGGCTGGGGTGGATGGGGCACTGGACAGATGCCCAGGAGGGCTCCTAACCCTGAGTGAGGGCTGAGCCCTTCAGAGCAGGGCAAGGCTCTGCCCCTGGGACAGCGGGAGTTGGGGCTCCCTGTGCTGGCTTTGGTCTGTCCCTGCTTTGCCAAGAGACCCCCTGGGACCTCCTGCAGCGGGTTTGGACTTGGTGCAGACGCCCAGAACCCAGTGAGCAGGGGGTAGGGTTTGTCTGGGGTAGGGTTGAAGTCTGGGATTTGTCAGCTCTGGTGGCTGTGACATTACAAGGAACAGGTGACAGTGGGAGCCATCCCCAGGGACAACACTGGGCAATCTCCCTGCAGCTGGACTGGGGCAATTGGTGAGTGCACGTGCACAGGGAAGGCTGCAATGGATGGGGAATGGGACAGATGCCCGGGGGGTGTCTCTAACTCAGAGTGAGGCCTGGGCCCCTCAGGGTGCCACACTCTGGGCTGGGGGCAGCAGGGCTCAGGGTTCCCAGTGGTGCCAGAGAGGCTTTGGGGATGTGCCAGGTGCCCCTGGCTCCATGGAACGCTCCAGCATGGCAGGGATGGGGCCTCAGGACACTGCTCAGGTGTGTCTTGCCCTTTCATGGGGCACAGTCCAACCAGGGATGACCATCAGGGTGGCCTGGGCAGGATGGGGCTGTGTGCTGTCTCCAGCCAGGGTCTGTGGTCCTTTCAAGCCTATTATCTCTGCTGGATAAACCTTTCTCCCATCTCCTCCAGGCCATGGATATGACAACCATCCTTCTCCTGGCTATGCTAGCTGTCCTGTCTGGGCAGACACAAGATCCACAGGTTGATATGGGCATGGTCCGGCAGATCCAGCAGCGCGAGCAGTTTCTGAAGCAGGAGGTGATGAGGCTGCAGCAGGAGCTTGAGTGGATCAGGTCCCCACAAGAAGCTCCACTCCTCTCTGGGTTGCAGCTCTGCCTCTTCTGGGCTGCTGCAGTAACCCTGCTCGTGGAGTTCTGCTGGCTGGCCTGGCAAATGAAGCTTGCCCCTTGCAGCTGCTGTGCGCAGGACAGCTCTGGCAGCGAGGAAGGAAATGACAATGAGGTTGAGAAGCTCAAAGGAGCATGCCAAAGGGTCAGGCTGTTTTCTGTGCCCAACCTATTGCCCATGCAGGAACTGGCTGACATTTGCAAGGATGTGAAGAAGATGATGCATGACGTCCTCCGTGTCTGCCGAGTGCTTTCCAAGGACACTTTCATGCCGGAGATGCACCCAGCCACTGGGAAGAATGGCATCCATGAATCCTGGAGCATCTTTGAAGACAGAATCTTGTACCAGCTGCTCGTGTTCCTGCAGCCACCCCCCAGGCACTCTTTCAGACTGGAGCTCTACTGTGAGACATATCTGCCAGAGAGGTGCTCCAACATCCGTGTGGTGCTGGAGTGCACCTGCTCGAGGAAAACGGAGAATAGTCCGTGTTTTGCCCACCCCTCCAAGAGCAATGAGACCCACCACTCACCCCTGCTGCAGAACCTCTGCACAGGCTCCTACTTAGACGTGGAGGAAATCGCCTGCTGGGTGCAGAACCTGGTGCAGACAGCCTGGGAGCACCTGGCCCAGTGGCAGGACTGGGAGCTGACGGTGCTGCCCAGCTCCCACTCCTGCCGGCTGCTGCTCAGCGGCCCCTTCGACATGCAGCTCTGTGCTGTGCTGGTGTTTGCCGTGGAGCAGGGCAGCCCAGGCACCTTCCTCGTCCTTCAGTAGGGGTGGCCAGCGTCCCCAGGGGCTGCTTTGGGCTGGGGCTGGGTGGGAATTGGGAGTAGACACAGACAGACAGACAGCTGAGTTCAGCTGCCCAAAGGGATCTGCCGGACTAGAGAACATGAGATATTGAGAGGAGAGGAGAAGGAAGAGGAATTGGACATGTTTGGAGTTAAGGCATTTATCTTCCCATGATGGAGCCCATCTTTCCTGGAGATGGGTGAACACCTGCCAGCCCATGGGAAGACAAATGCCATAACTCCAAACATCTCCTCAGAATCACAAAGTCACTCAAGTTGGAAAAGACCTCTGAGGTCCTTGAGTTCATCCTATGACCCAACACCGCCATGGCGCTGTCATGTCCAGTCTTTCCTTAACACCTGCAGGGAGAGTGTTAAATACCTCAGCCTTCTCCTTACTTTTGGTGACTGTATTCCCTCCTGGGTCCAGTAAGGAATG
The DNA here is from genome assembly GCA_024865655.1 of Emberiza elegans. Taxonomy (NCBI): domain Eukaryota; kingdom Metazoa; phylum Chordata; class Aves; order Passeriformes; family Fringillidae; genus Emberiza; species Emberiza elegans. Next base: position 193,039 of record JALJVW010001727.1, on the reverse strand, counting down.
GAGGTTTTCCTTGGCCCTCCTATTGCCATTCATGAAACAACTTTTCATTTTCCTTGACAAACATGACCAAATAAGTTCTGAGCTTTTGCCTCTCTAGTTTTCTTCCTACATGACCTAAAGACATCCATAAACACTTCCTGAGCTGCTGCCCCTTTTCCAGAGGTGGTTCCCCTGGTGGGCTCACCAGCTGTGCCAGGAAGTGAAGTTCTCATTCCCACACTCCAGGGCCCTCCCAGGCTGTCCCTGCTGGGTTGAGTTTCCAGCAGGCATCCAGCATTTTCCTCCTTCTTCCTTCCTTCTCCCCCTTTATGAACAGATTCTGATGGCATATGGTACAGAACATCCCTTTGGGGTGCCCTAACCCTAACCTTGGGCTCAGCTGTGCTGTGTCTACTCCCAACTACCCAAGAACCCTCGTGTGGTTCCAGCCCCAGCCAGAAATTAACACCACACAGCCCTTGCTCAAAACCCTTCTCTTCCCCCCCACCCTGGTGGAGTGGGGAGGAGAATCTAAAGTAAAACTTGTAGGCTTAGAGAAGTTTAAAAATTAACCATTTAGAGAAGCTTAGTAACTGAAAACAAAATCAAATACTGTAATAGTGGTAAAAGTATTAATAGTGTTGATGATACTACTGAAAAGAAAAAAAGCCTCCAAACGTGATGCACAGTACAAGCGCTCACTGACCAGCAATGCCAGAGCTGCCTTTCTAAACCAGATCAGGCCCTGTTCCAGATAACTCCCCCAGTTTATGTACTGGGCATGCTATTCTCTGGTGTGGAATGTCCCTTTGGCCTGTTCAGGTCGTCTGTCCTGGCTGTGCTCCCTCCCAGTTTCTGATCTGTACCTTCTCACTGACAGAGCATGAGATCCAAAAGAAAAAAAATAATCTCCTTGACTTAGGATAAATAGGACTTAGCAAAAACAAAACCATCAGTATTTTGTCAACAATTTTCTCCTTCTAAATCAAAACCACAGCACTCTACTAACTACTGAGAAGTCTATCCCAGCCAAAGCCAGGCCATCCCCAGCCCCCTCAGCAGCATGGCAGTGTGAGAAGCAGAAAATGATGATGTGCAAACACTGCTGAGCAATAACAAAAACATCCCTGTATTTTCAACACCCTTTTCAGCAGAAATCCCAACACAGCCCCACTCTAGTCACTAAAGAAAATTAAGTCAACCCCAGTCCAAACCAGCACACTGAGCAACAGGTTCTGAACTATTTTTATGATATAGAGAGAACAAAATTCAAGCACCAAAGCCTGCTAGCTAGTTCCAGTAATAGTACAAAGGTCATTTTTCCAAATTGCTAAACTGCACCCCCAGGCTTTCAGAATTATGTGCTGTGTCATTATTAAGAAAAATCTCATTGCATTAAGAAGCAGCCATTGCTTTTAAAAAGACAGAGGCAGTGGGTTTTTTAAAAAAAGCAAACCCAAGAAAGCCTTATCACAAAAACAGTGTGAGCTGCATTTGAAAATAAAGTTCGCAGTTCAAATTGAGATTTCTCTGGCTCCTGCTTCCACCATCAGCCATCTCACTGAGGTCTGACAGGTGTTTGCAGGGTTGCTAAGCCCCTGGGTTAATTCAGTGCATGAGGAACAGTGAGATTAAATTATTTCTGTAAGTAGAGTTTTGAAAAATTAATTGAAAAGGTGAACTACTCTCCCCAAATAAAAATATATGAAATGAGACCTCAGGCATCTTTCAGTATGGGGAAGTGGACAGAGAATGCCCCAAGTCTCAGCTTAATATTAGCTGGAATATCAGACTTCAAACTTGACTCAAAGTCAAAAGGGAGGACCTATGCCATCAGCCATGCACTAATTCAGCACTGAGAGTTGTGAGCAAGCAGCACATTTCAGGGCATTGAAGCAACTTTCCTCAGGAGAACTACATCTAGACAGTCATAAATAAACAAGCTCTCATGGTTTAACATCACAATTCAGCAGATTTGCTCAAGCTCAGCAGCTGTGGGATCTAGATGCTGAGATTTCCTGGTGGGCCATTTGAATTCTCTTTCCACAACTGTTTTTCCAAGTCCACAGACAAGGGGCTGGCAGATTTTACTCTACGTTTGCAGAGGGGTGTCATGCCCAGAATATTAGTGCCACTGTTCATGTGAGAAGAATCAACTTGATCACTTGTGATGATCTGTTTATAACCCCATTGGGGCAGAGCAGGGCTAGAGCAGAGCTAGTGGAGAGTGGGTGTTGCAGACATCTTTTCATTAAATATCTTTCCTTAAGATTTTTTCTTCCTGAGAAGCTGAGAGGCTTCAGGAACAAAATGTAAACAATGGTTATCTGTTGCTGTGGAATGCAACAGGTGCATCTGGGATTGGTCTCATGTGGTTGTTTCTAATTAATGGCCAATCACAGCCCAGCTGGCTTGGACAGAGAGTCGGAGGCAGCTGCCTTTGTTATCATTCTTTCCTTTCTATTCTTAGCTTAGCTAGCCTTCTGAGATGAAACCTTTCCTTCTATTCTTTTTAGTCTAGTTTTAGTGTAATATATATCATAAAATAATTAATCAAGCCTTCTGAAATATGGAGTCAACATCCTCGTCCCTTCCCTCATCCTAAGGCCCCTGTGACCATTGTCACAAGTGTGACTCCTCAAAACATGCCCAGGGCAGGCACTCTCTGCTCTGCAGGTTGTTCCCACTGAGCTGCAGAGCTGGATTTACAGGGTCAGTGTTGGGCAGAGGGAGTCTCATTTCCTGTGCATCCCTGGCAGTGCTCACAGCACTGAAAGCAAAGCAAAACCTCCCACAGCAGAGGCCTCCAGTCCCTCTGGCCTGTGGCAGCAGCACTCCCAGAGCTGTTTTATTTGCTGTGCCCTGGGTGCTGACATGAAACATCCCAGCTCTGTCAAACTGAATGGATTTTTATTGTATTAGCAAAGATTTTGTATCTGCAGAGGACCTTTTAGCTGTAAATCACAAACTGTAGTCAGGTCACATCCCCTGTCCCTGAGCTGTGATGCCTCTACTAAATTTTGTTATCTCCAGGCTGATACATTCACAGTCACCTGCATGTGTCTCTCTGTGTGAGCTACTTCTTTCTGACTGAAAACAATCAGCCAAAATAGAAACTGCTACTAATTCCATCTCTGTGGGACCACAGAAACCCCCTGACATTTGTCTGTAAGTTCTCTTGTACACCTGGCCAGAACAATTCAGATTCACCAAAGACTTTGTGTGGGCCTGCTGTGTCCCCTCAGGACATCAGGGTCTGCCACTGACCTCTTCAGGTGTCAGCTAAACTCCAGTCTTGGAGCTCAAGGCAGGGCTGGACATATCCACATCCCACAGCACCACTCATATATTGTGATACAATAATACATTGTCTAATCTCATGCACAAAATCTTTCCTTGTTCTAGGAAACTTGGCCTTAGTAATAAAGAAAACAGGCAAGTCAGTGTCTCTGCTGATTGTCGATATTTATCAGACATTACAGAATCCACAAGAATTGAATCTTCTGCCAGCTGCTCGTGTTCCTGCAGCCACCCCCTGGTCACTCCTCCATCCTGGGGCAGCACCCAGAGAGGTGCTCTGACATCCCTGTGGTGCAGGAGCATCTGATGGGATGAGTTTTTCCTTGTGTTTTCCCCACTCCTGGGCCAATGAGCTGCCTCAGGAGCAGAGCTCACTGCTCCTAGAAACCCTCTGCACAGGCTCCTGCTTACACCCAGAGCAAATCTCCAGCTGGGGGCAAAACTGGATGTGTTCAGCCTGGCTGTGTTTGCCTCAGTCCTTGGCGCCCCTCCGAGATGTGAGATGGTTTTGGAATCCCCTGCAGAGCTGCTCTGAGATGGTTTGGGCAGCCCCTCCGAGGAGCAGAGCTGCTCTGAGATTTGGTTTGGGAGCAGAGCTGCTCTGAGATGGTTTTGGAAGCCCTCTGAGGAGCAGAGATGCTCTGAGATGGTTTGGGCAGCCCCTCCAAGGAGCAGAGCTGCTCTGAGATAGTTTTGGAAGCCCTCTGAGGAGCAGAGATGCTCTGAGATGGTTTTGGAATCCCCTCTGAGGAGCAGAGCTGCTCTGAGATGGTTTGGGCAGCCCCTCTGAGGAGCAGAGCTGCTCTGAGATGGTTTGGAAGCCCTCTGAGGAGCAGAGCTGCTCTGAGATGGTTTTGGAAGCCCTCTGAGGAGCAGAGCTGCTCTGAGATGGTTCTGGAAGCCCCTCTGAGGAGCAGAGCTGCTCTGAGGTGGTTTGGAAGCCCTCTGGGCAGAGCTGCTCTGAGGTGGTTCTGCAGAGCTGCTCTGAGGTGGTTTGGGCAGGGCAGGAAGGCAGCACAGGCTGATCCCAGGGTAGGCAGCAGCCAGCTTCCCCAGGGTGCTGGTTGAACTGGGGGAGAGCCAGACTGGGAAGGGCTGAGGCTCATGTGGGTTTGTATTTTCACTTTGTGCTTCCCCAAGGCCTGGTTTACTCTAGGGTAGAGTTAGACTTCTATTATACTCAGTATGGAGCTACATATGCTTCATGTACCCAATGTACACATTTTTTATGGTTTGAGTGAACTTTTTCTATGCCAATTGTGATTACATGCTCATGAAAATGATGCAGGAGCTTAGGAACACCTCATTCTATACATTCTGGCTGCTCAAACCCACAACAATTATTATGAACCAGTTGATAGCTGAGGTAAATATTTAATTCCTTTTTCATAACTGAAAGAGTGCAAAGCAGCCAGTGCCTTTTGAAACCCTCAGCACAGGGAGAGGAAATTGGACAGGTCCAGTCCCTGTAAACCCAACATCCCCCCACAGAAGGCAGGCAGCAGCAGTGCCTCAAGGCAGGACACCTCTCTGTTCCAGTCCTTTTACCTAGCCTCAGGCAAGGCACTTCATTTGCTCCATTTCCCATATGCAAAACTCTGTAAACCTGGGCTGGCTTGTGAGGAAATAAGTCCTAAGCAAACACCACAGGTGTATAAGTTGGGAGGGACTTAGGGTTCTGTTCTGAGTTTGTCCTGGACTGGAGTGGCATGGCTGTGCAGATCTTCCCTTGGAGTGTTTCAAAGGTGGGGTGCACTATATAAAAGCTCCATACCTGTAGGAGTGTCGGGGGGATAGGATGGTCAGGAACAGACTGAGACCAGAGATCTCTGCAGTCAGGTCAGGAACTTGGGGTTTATTGCAAAGGGCCTGGGAGCAGGGCCCTGCTGGGAGCTGCCAGCCACAGCTCAGAGCAGGCCCCAGAGAGGAGAGAGAGATAAAGAGAGGGGTAAAGAGGAGCAGAGAGCGAGGTTCCCATTAACAATACAATAAATCTTCTTTTGTATTGAATATTCTGATTCTCACCAACCAATCTAGTACAATATACAAATCCTATAGCATTTACATGCAGCCTGTAAGAATCATTACATTACCATACTGTGTTACATTTTAAACCCTAAAAACTCCTCTTTGGGCCCCTTCTGCCAAGCCAGCAGGGTCTGCTCTGACCCCTGGACCCTGCCTGCAAGCAGACGGTGTTGTTCCATCAATAGGGGATTACCTTCAGTCCAGACAAACCATTGTTTTCCAATTGTTCTGTAACTAAGGGATCTCAAAGTTTGCTTTCATTTCAATCTTGCTTATAGTTTCCATATTCTCAAAATCTTTTGCCAGGCAATCATTATTTATAAGGTTTTCCTGTTTCATCTTCCCCAACACATACCATAACCTACAACTTCTGCAAAAATTTGATTAAGCCTTTTATTTCCAATGTAATGGTCATTTGTTTTATTGGCAAAACACCTGGCACCTTTTAAATAACCTTTGATGCTCACCTTCTCATCTGCTTGCCAAATAAGTGACCTGGTTAACACTTTATTTGGTCCTTTTCACAGCAAAAGAAAATAAAAATTATTTAAAATTTTTTTGAGTGTACTCCAGGAGCAAGAGAATACAGGATATTTCCAGATAACTGAGTAGGAATGGCTTCTTAAAACTTAAAAAGTTAATATTTCATACATGCTTTACCCTCACTTGTAGTCTCATTCTCACTTTTTATATTCTTTTTTTTTTTTTAAAAAGGAAAACCAAATACTTTTTATTTATTTTATGTGCATTGGCAATGTGAAGGAATCAGTAATCACCAAAGTCATATTTATAAAAGAAATATATTTCAAGAATAATATTTCATATAAAGAGCAATTACTTGTGCAATCACTGTGTACAGTAAGACATTGATTCTCCTCAGTTCCGCATTGCTGTTAGACTCCAGCTGAATGTGTTAACTAACCCATTAGAAAAGAACAAAATGTGTTTATTTCAGAGGAGTCTGAACCACTTTCAGTTCCCAAATGATTAGGGAAAGGATGCCCACTGTAAGGAATTGACACTCTTAGCTGTACATTTTATTTGATTGATTTTCATAATAAGTCTCTTTGTACTGTTCAGATTTCCCTTTTCCAGTAGAAATTGAGATAATTTAAGCCCAGATATGGCTTGATGTGGTTGCTATTCACAAACATATCAATTCACAAAATCTTATTTATTCTAGCTAAAAAAACCTGGCAAAATAGATCTGTAATGAAAAAGAGTGTTAAATATTATGGCTGTGAAATCCTCTAATAAAAGTTAAAGACCACAAAATATAAGGGTCAATGTGTGTCATTATTTTTATGTTCATCTGCTGTCTTGTATTGGTTAATTTTAGTAGGCAGGTCTAGCAGCTACTGACCAGAAATGAGCAGAATGAGTAGGAAATATAAATCTTATTTACTATATAATCTTATTAAATTTATATATGTATGTGTGAGCTATGAACTCTCCCTCCCTTTTATATAGATATATACATATATGTGTATATATAGAACTGCCAGAGTTTTCTCACTTGGAAATCTCCAAATCTGTCGTTTTGGGCAAGTTTCATGCCAAAAATCTTGTTCACTATTTTTTGGAAACTTTACCCAAAACCTGCCTCCTGCACGTGTCACAAAAGAGTCTTGTTGTGGAGCACTCACAACTCAGCCATCAGATCTGCTGGAGATCCTAATGGTGAGAGAACAAAGGCCTTTTCCAATCATTCAAACCATTTCAAATCAACCAAAACAGTATCAACCAAAACATTCTAAGTACTGAAATATTTCTTTGTTTCTGGGACAGGTTCAGGCACATCTTTTGAAGGAGATGTAGGAGGAATAGGAAGAGTGGATGAGAGAAAACTCACCAGCCTTTATGGGGTATCATGCTGTAACAGGGCATGTAGGTTTCTAAATCCTACACATTTCTTAGGGCTGTAAGTATACAAGAGAGGGGTTTGATGAAATCTCAAACAACAAAAGAGTTAGGCCAATTATGAGTTCAAGTTGCTGCAAGTTACACAAATAATTTAATCATTTCTTAGTGGTCTGGCAAAGAAAGACCAATGCATCATGCCACTGCTACTTCTCTTATTGCCAAGTTACCACATCCCACTCAGAGGTCACAGCTTTTACTCCTTATGATTAAATTGCCTGGCATGTGTGAGTTAGAGTCTTTAATTCATTAGTTTCTAAGCATATGCATTTTCTTGGTTCCTCCTCATTTGCTGCCCATCATTGTGCAATTGATTGTCTAAAAGCCTAATCAGTTGGTTTTCAACAATTTGCAACGGCCAATCAATCATGTCTGTGAAAAGTTAGCAATTCTGTCTGAATCTAAGTAGGGCTTGGATTTTAATAGCTTTGACACAGCAGAAGAGATGCCATTTTGGGCTGAAAAAGATACAGCACAGCCACTGCTCCTCACTTGTTACAGTCTTTAATTATGCCATGTACTCTTATATTAAACAATGAAAACCGTGGGTCACCTTCCTGCTGCTCTATGAGATGTGAAATTTTTGACTCGCAGTAAGATTGGATAAGGTCTTACTGTGATACTGCAGTTATCTGATGTATAAATGAACCTAAGAGTGTATATATTTTCTTATATATATTACATAGATACAAATATATCCATCTGGAGCTGGATGGGGCAGCCCCCAAACTCTCCTGACAGAGGATTCCCTGCAGGCCCTGCTGCCAACACCTTGCCATGGACACCAAATAAAAAAGATAACTAAATTCTACTAATTATTGCTAACTGCCAGCGGGGGAGAGGTTGATGGGAGTTGCAGATTCCTTCTTTAAGGATTTCACCTTTATCCATACCTACAAACCTGATCCAAATACTCTTTGCAAGAAAGAAATCCTATGGCTTGAGTACAGAAGTCAGATATATTCTGATATATCAGAATTATTCCAGATCAAAAATATATATATTTCTCCTGAGCTGTGTTTGTGGTGAAACACATGCTTTTCTTCTGAGGCCTGAGGGATAAGGGCTGTTGTTTCTAATGTTGTAGGTTTGTACATTCTTGTTAACACAGCCGTGGCTGCAAATATTTTTCTCTCATCTCCTGGAGAAAAGATGAGAGAAAATACAGCTCTGTTTTCTAAAAGATAAATCTGTAGCCTGTGTGCTCTGGAGAGGAGATCTTGCTCTGCTTGTTCATTAATCTACCAGGCATCATCACAACTGTGGGGAGTCCCAAGCAGAGTTTATTGGCTGTGCTCTGTCAACGTGGTGAGAATTGTATATGGAAATTTCCAGCTGCTGTGTTCAGGAAGAACAAGTCCTAAAAACTGTTTGTCTGTGCAATGAACAGAACCCAAATAATATTCTGCCTTAGAAAGTGTGACTTGACTCATTGCAGAATGAACAGAACCCAAATGATATTCTCCCTTAGAAAGCGTGACTTGACTCATTTCAGCCTTCAAGTAGCATTTTTGGAGGCTCCATTCATGGTTCTGTGGAAGATAAATGGTTTCTTTGGTGCACAGGAGGTGACTGGTTTCACTGGGTTTATAAATAAAATAATAAAATAAAATTTGACTATGACCAATAACCTCTGTTTCTAATATGGAACAAAGCAAGTGTCATTTGGTCTGCCTTAGAACTTAGGTACTGAAGCATTTGAATGGTTTATCGGCAAGGAAACAAACAGGAATATGTTCTGTTGTGATTTCTTGTACTTCTTGGACACAGGCTATTGTTTGTCATGTATTGTCTGCATTCCTTAGGGATGGATATTGCAGGAGAAAAAACCCCATGCAGCAGGTTGTCAGGAGGTTCCTTGGTGAGAACAACTACACAATGAAGTTTAATACTTCAACTTGTAGGACTTTAAAGCAGGCTTATTATTTTCTAGAGCTTAAACTGTTCAGGATAAAGTATCCTCCTTCAGACATCTGCTTCACAGTACATGTGATTTTTTTAAGTTTCAATTAATACAGCTGAACCTTCTCCAATAACAGGATTCAGAGGAGTGAAAGATTTTTTTTAAAGGTGTTTACAGTCTAATCATGTAGAAATACCAAAAAAAGAGTAAAGCTAAGGCAGAAAGCAGTGAGAAAGGTAACCAAATATTACAAAGGCATGCAGAGTGATTTAAAAAAAAGTATAATTAGAATAAGAACAGATGTACCCTGAAAAAGGTATTTGAAGGAGAGGGAATGGAAGAAGAAAAATATATTATCATGACCAGGGAAAAGTATAAACACAGAGAATGTTAGGAAATGATGCGCTGGGAGAAACTCCAGAATTCTTTCTCTTGGCCTTCTTTCTTCGTCAGTCAATGTCAGTAAATGCTACCATCAAGTTATATTATTATTCTTTTTCTAGTCATTGGCCATGTGACAGAAAAGCACCTCCTACAGCTGTCTGTCACTGAGGCAGCTGAAGTGACAGATGTTTGCTTCTATAGATCTGAGCTCCCCAGTCTGTCCAGTGGCCCAAACTGGAACCTTTCTGGTGCCTCGTGATGCAATAACACACACCAAAACCCCTTCAGATGTTTAATTATGAAAAACTCTTCCACAAGATATTCCCAAAGGCTGTAAATCCAAGCACTTGGAGTTCACTGAAATCCAGAACTGACAGCTGCCTTTGTTACTGCTTGGAGTGCTCACACTATGGGAGTCTCCCAACAAAAATTCCCTGGCATTTTTCTCACAAGACACTTGCTTCTATTAGCTCAAAAGCTGTGAGGAGTTCATGGCATGGACTGTGACAGTGAGGTTAAGTGTTAAAAGCTACTGAGGGGCTGGAGCAGATCCAGAGAAGGGAACAGAGCTGGGGAAGGGTCTGGAGAACCAGGAGAGGCTGAGGGAGCTGGAGAGAAGGAGGCTCAGAGGGAAATGTACCATTTTCTACAAGTGCCTGAAAGGAGAGTGGAGCCAGGTGGGGAACAGTCTCTTCTCCCAGTAACAAGCAGTAGGATGAGAGGAAATGGCCTCAGGTTGTACCAGGGGAGGTTTCACTTGGATTTTACGAAAATCTTGTTCTCAGAAAGGGCTGTCAAGCTCTGGAAGGGCAGTGGGGGAGTTACCATCCCTGGAGGTGCTTAAAAGTCATGTAGACATGGCCCTTGGGAACAGGGTTTAGTGGTGGCCTAGTTTTAGTGCTGGGTTAAGGGTTGGACTTAAAAAGTGATCATAAAAATCTGTTCCAACTTAACCATTCTATGATTCTAATGCTTTTTTTAAACTCATCACTGACTGTGCAGACTTACTGCCTGAATAACAATAAAAACACCATATTTCCTAGGTTTTACTCACCTTTAAAACCTTCATTCTTATTAAGATTGTTTCACTTAAGATTGTTTCACATTATTTTTACTCGTTTTTGTTTCACATTATTTGCACTCTTTGTTTTCTTCTTTTTTTCTCTGCTGTCTCTTAAGCAGAGAGTCTCACAGATCGTTCAGTGTGGATAAGAAGAAATAATTGCAAGTGATTGAGTTTCTGTGGCCTAATGAGTAAGTCTAAGACACCCAAGTGAAGCCTTTTCTTGTTTACTGAATACATTAAAAAGAAAAACTGCCCCAGAAAATGTATTATAGTGGCTTGCAAAGACAGTGTAAACAAATATATAGCTCGTGGTTGAGATGAATTTGATTTATGCAGTTGTGTTGCTCAGTTGGTGGTGAATCCTTTCTCATTTTAAAAGGAGAATTCTGATGCTGTAGAACATCTGTCCCTCATTCCTCACACTTCAATCTATGATGATGACAAACAGGGTCAGGAACACAAGTTATTCTCCTCTTTCCTAAATTCTGCAAAATTTCATAACTGGTGTTCAAACAAAGGATCTATTAAATTGTATGTTCTTAGAAGTATTTTTTTAAAAAATCCATTAATTGCTAGTACAAAGTTATATTTTTTAAAAATTAAAACATCAGAAACTTTTTGCAAATGGCATTTTTAAACAGATTTATGCATTTCCTTTCTCACCTGGGCTTTCTATGCCTCATGTTGTTTCTACCTGTGATCTTTCCACCTCCCCTGCTGCTGCTCCTGTAACTGCCCTGGTTCTCTGTGCTGCTGAACAGGAAAACCAAAGCAAATTCAGAGCCCAAGTGCCTGTTCAGGGAGGTCAAACAGCAGTCCCCACATGAGTCTGACCCTCTCTGACTCCAAGTTATCTTTCCTCCCCTTTTGGACAGTGAAACTCAGCTTGATTTCCACAGCTGGCCTCTCTGGGTGACAAACTGGTATTTATTATCTTGTTAAAGGATAGACACAGGAGAAACAAAGGGGAGTTAGACCCAGTGCAGAAAAATAGATTTATATATCCTATGAATTGAAAGTGTTTAATGTGGTCAAGAGGACAGATGTGATAACTGGCATCTTGCAATAAAAAAGAAAAACAACCACCAAAATGAAAGTGCAAGTCTTGCTAGCAGGGATTGTTCTGGCTAACAAGAGGTTATTCCCTACAAATAAAGACTGTCACAGGTAATGTCTATAAAAACACACAAAATAATTACTGAGATTTTCATTACTCTTCCAATGTGATCTCAGAACTATGGGTGCTTTCCTCTCTCTCTTTTTCTCTCTTTCTCTCTTTTCCTACTCCTAATTTTCTCTTCTTGAAATCTGGATAATTTAGGGTTGGATGGGTTAGAATTTGTTAAATCAGTGCTTTGTTTTGAAATTTTGTGCTTTATTTTGATTGAATTCTTGCCTTAAGTTTTGAAAAATTCCTGATTTTCTAAAGTTTACCAGTAAAGTTTGGTTTTTAACCTCTTGGGAACTTTTGTTGAGTTCTCCTTTGTGCCACCTCAGGGAAATGTATATCTTACATTAAATAAACTTTTATATAAACTTACTGGGACCAGGGCTTTACACCCCTGTTCCAGGAAAGGTTATGGAAGAGATCATCCTGAGTGCCAATACACATGAAGGACAGCCAAGAGATCAAGTCCAGCCAACTTGGATTTAAGAGAAACAGAAGGGTCCTGTTTGACCAACCTAATCTCCTTCTATGAAAAATTGGCCTACATAGTAGATGAGGGAAGGGCTTGTGGATGGAACTTGGTTGATGGTTGTGATGCCTTAAGTTTTAGCTTTTCTATTTTTCAGATTCTGTGCTGCTTTAGAGTGTGGTTCTGAGCTTCATGTTAAGTGTGGTGACCTCTCTTCACAGAGTAGGGAAACAAAACAATTCCTTCTCTAGCTGGGGACCAAGGACAAATAAACCAAATCTTAGCCCCAAGAGCAGAAACAATGGCAGAATGAAGATAGAAAAACAAGAAGGATGGGACTTCATAACCTGAAGCTATATTTGGACAATTAACTCCAAGATGCAAATGGAGCAGAACTTATAAAAGTGAGAGACCCCGTTGAGAGGTCATGCATTTTGTAACAATTTTGGTCCATCTTGGGTGCAGCCCTGGCTGGGCTCTTGTGCTGCCCAAGGTGGATCCATTTTTAATAAATCTCTGCTTTATTCTTTAGCTCTGTCCAACCTCTGTTCCAGGTCAGCCTTCACAAGGCATCAGGTGGTCTGGGTGATCTTGAAGGTCTCTTCCAACCTTCACTATTCTGTGATTCTTTGTGCACCTATGAAAAACCTGTTTTTTTTCACTCATATTGCTCTATGAGAATTTTTTTTAAACCAAAGAATTCCCAACAGGAAAACAGCTGAAGCAGGACACAGGAAATTTTTGGTTTTCTTTGTGATACCATTGAATTTAGAGCAGTTCAAGGCTTTCATATCTTAAAATATCAAATATCTTGAGATCTCTCTTTCTTGGCACTAGAAGAAACCTATATTATAGTAGATTTTACAGTTTATCTACCTAAAGTCAGAGGAATTCAAGAGGTCACCCAAGGCAGACTGGTTATTTTAATTCATGTATTTTTTTAGAGCAAATCAGGCACTTTTACTTCATCACCTGTGAAACACTGAAGCTTTTTCAGGGTCTGTGACAGGTTAAGAAGAAAATCAAGGCTCATGTCTGTAAAGTCATACAAGGCACTACAATTTCCTTGGGAAAAGTTTAACAGGTCAAAATCTGAAAAAGTGTAATGCCATCTACATTGCCAGGACACTGAGTCCTAGTGTCATTAATCTGACAAATGAGTCAGCCTTCTTCTACTATTTATGTTTCAATTTTTTGTTTATAAAATATCACAGAAAGACTTGACAAGAATCCAAAATGCTTGACAGCAGGAAGCATGCATACATGTTATCGTTGGTTTTCTTTAAAGGGTTTTTTTTCTCACATTTTATGATTGGAAACTTCCTAGTATTAAGCCCTATCTAAAATAGCCTGCGATCATTAAGAGTTCTTTGCTCTTAATTAATTTTCTAGAAGGTGCCACTGTTGATTTGCTCTTCATGACACAGATATAAAATTATTTTGCTGGTGGGCAGTAAGACAGCATGGAGGTGTTTCGTGTTTCACAAAGTTTTTCTATCTGATTCAGAAAATTCTGTTTATAAGGCTTGCCTTGAAACAACAAAATACTTAAAATTCAAAACCCATGGATGGGTTTGGGAATTCATTTTGTTATCTTCTTTTATTCATGTTGTTAAAGCGATCCAGGAATTGAGAAACACATTAGCCTAACCCTGGGGAAATGCGTGGATATGCTAAAGGCTGGAGGAAAGCTGAAGGCTGGATGGATAATAAATTCACTAAAGAGTTTGTTTTTATCAACTCTATCTCAAAAGTTATTTCAAACCATGAGAAAGTAACCCTTCCCACTGGTCCAGCTCACAGACCAAACTGGCCAAGAGACCTGTTTATGTGCAAACCTGTCATCATCTTTGTGCTATGTGCTTTGAAACAGAGCAAAAGGGCCCTCAAAACAATGGTTTCATACTATTTTATCTGTGCTGGCTTGTCAGACAGGTGGCAACAAAGGAAAAGTGAGGCACTGATAGTCTGGAGCATTTTTTCAAGACTGTTGTGCTTCTGACACGAAGAGCTCCATCATTAATTTTTAACACTGTACAGAAGTGGGAGTCATAGTAGTCGTTCAAAGGGCCTGATAGCACATGTGAGATTCAGTGCTGAAAATTGGTCATGATCCTTCTTTTCATGTGTTGGATATCACTGAAGACAGAATTAAATGAGGGGAAGAAAAACATCAAAAAACCCATCAAGAAGCTTAGAAAGCCGCTTTCTGTTTGTTATGTAATGCACCAAAACTGAATTTCTTTGGCATTTAATGTAGTTCCCTAATTTTTACTATATTGGTTATTTGTCTCTAATGGTACTCTCCAGTTATATTTTTCTGTGTAAACATAAACTTTTACTATTAGAAGATATACAGAAGTTTAGATTATGCTGACATGCATCTTTTATACCCTTTTCAGCTGAAAGCACAGCAGCACCAAAGAAAACAATTAAAGCCCTGTTGTGGCCTGTTATGAAGTGATCTGTATTTAGGATAATTTATTCTGAACCAGAGGATGAATCTTTGATTTCAGGTCAGCTTGAGGGTTCCCAAAATTTTGGTGAAACAGCACCCACAGTAAAATGTTAAAGCATTCTTTCTAACTTCTTACTTGCAGGTTTCGTTTAAATATACAGGGGAAAAAAAAGGGGGATTATGTCCTAAAAAGGTGCTTCTTCTACATGATTAAAAAGTGTTGGCTTCTGAAATTAGGTTTACATACTTTGATGGAGTCATATTTGAGGCAAATTAACTGACTAAGCTTTATAATATATATTCTACCTAACTAGACATTTGGGGTTTTTTTACTGCCTTTAATTTAATAAACCATCACCTGAAATCAATAAATATTTATAAAGATGGTGTTCAGGAAACATGGAATAGCAGTGGCTTGACATGAATTGAAATAGCCTTTTTTTAATAAAACCCCGGGATTTTATTTAAAACCTATGTAAAATCTGTTAATGGAACAAATACCTTTCTAGTTTGCAGTTCATTCAGATTTATGTGTCTCTTTTCTGGCTTGTTTCACAAAATAATCTTTTCTACTTTGTGACTTTCCTTCCAATCCCTCCATTACTAAGCACTATTTATTTTAAAGCTCCAAGCATTCAACAGCAAAGTAATTTGATTTGGTGAGGATATGTTTTCCTCTAATTTCATCATCACTTTCTGCTTGTGATAAAAATCAGCCGAGCACTTCCAGGAAAAAGGTTTTGCAGATATCTGGTGAAATTGTGTCTCAGAAAAATCAAGGGGAAAATCACTTCAAAATTAAATTAGAAGAGAATTTAATGAATTCTTCCCTGTGAGGGTGGGGAGGCCCTGGCACAGGTGCCCAGAGAAGCTGTGGATCCCTGGAAATGTCCAAGGCCAGGTTGGACATTGGGGCTTGGAGCAACCTGGGATGGTGGAAGGTTTCCCTGCAGATGGCAGGAGGTGGAATGAGATGAGCTTTAAGGTCCCTTTCAACACAAACCATTCTGTGATCCAGTTTGCATCCACTGAATCCTAATTTTCCTTTTCCTGGTGGGCTGAGGAGCAGTGGAGGAACAAATGTGGTTCAGTTCCCTTTCCCTCACGTCACAGGCACTGAGTTTTGCCCATTAGGGATGGCAGGATATGTTGGAACAGATCTGCTGAGGTTTCTTCGGCCAGATACTTCCCATAAGGATGGGGGAGGTCCCTATCTAATGGAGCCTTGTGCTATGGAATTCTTTATTCCTGTATGACACAGTAAAAAGGAGCAATGCTCCAAGGTTGCCGTTTCTTTTCGCACCAAGGAGTTTTTCTACGGTATTTTCCCTAACCTCAGATGGTCCTGCCACCACAGTAGTCTTTCCAATACAAAAGACTGTGCCTTTATATCTCCTTTCTAGAGATCCCTGTAGTGTCTTTGGACTTTTTTTTTTTCTTTTTTAAAACCCTTCTTTGGACCCTTAAACCCTTCACATATCACCTCAGTCCCTCTGTCCTACTTGAAATATTTCTGGATCTGAAGACTTTTTTTATTTCTCAGTCAGGAAGAAAAAATTCAGCATTCCTGTCTTGTTTCAGCTGCAGTAAAAGCCCAGTTAAGATTTAGTGACCAGCTACTGCCACTGGTTTGACAGTAACTTAGCACAGCCATTACCTGCAGTATTTGGCACAATACTCCCACAGATGTATCCAAGACTGCAATAGTCCCTTATTAACACCCTCAGAAGGCTGACCAGAATTCATTAATGTGCATTCAGAACACTCAGTTCATCGTGGTGGGGCAGAAATGCAAATTTCCCCCACTGTTCCGTGGCATGTGCTTGGGTAAATATATCTCAAGATTCTTCCAGAAGAGCAGCCATTCTCCTTCTTGTGTACAACTTGTCCCAGCTTTTGCATCTGCAGTGACTTGGAGATGTAGGACCTTTAGCCCTGTAAAAAAATACATTTTGCTGTGGAGGACAGAGTAGAAGAGGTTGAGAGAATTTGGTTTATTTTGCCTTAGCAATTAAAGGTATCATATTGCTGTCCTGAGCAATTAAAGATATCATATTGCTGTCCTGAGCTGCCTGGAAGGAGAATATGGAGCCAGACTCTTGGATGAGCACAGGGAAAATACAAGGGACAACAGATATCAATTGAAATGTAGGAAATTTCAATTTAATATGAGGAAAAGCTTTTTCTTCATGAAAGGCTATAAAAATATTTATCCTTTGAGGTATTTCAAAGCTTGATTGGACAGGTGGTTGTGCAGCATTTGGAGCTTGCAAGGGAGTTGATGTCATGATAAACTTTTTGTGAATCCTATGTCATTGCTTCCTCTGCATGGCCTTTCTGTGTTGGAAATTAATGATATCATTTTGAAAAATGAAAAAACACCTCTGTGGCTGCTGCTGGGGAGAGTGCTGAGTTTACCTCACCTTTAGTGGGCCAGCACATAATGGGATATATTTACTTCATGCAGCATAATACTTAAAAATATAAATGTAAAATATATTCTGTTTGTATTTCCTATTAACATGTGATTTAGTGAAAATGAATTAATCTATTAATGGCAAAGCAGCTTTATAGAATTTTGATTTCCCTCCAAGTCTTTTGAAGGACTCCTAATTTTAACTTATTGCTCCAGCTTTCTAAAAAACCAACCGGTAAAATAATTTTTGACCTTTTTATTCTCTTGGTTAGTGTAATGCCAAAATGCTTTGCAGAATATTTTAATCAAATACAGAAACTCGTGCTAAGATTAATAGTTTACAATTTCCAATGCTCTAAAAGTACCATTATGTTAACAAACATTGAAATGTTAATTACAAGAGTAAATTAGGTGACCTTAAATATATATTCCAATAAATTAATGTGGGTTTTTTTCAGAATTATAAAGCAAGGGACAAAAAGAGTGGACAATGAATAACAATACACAAAAATTACAAGGCAACATTTAAAAAATAATAGACTTTAGGCACAGAAGAGATGAATGTCATCTGTTGCCTTGCAGCTTAGGAGACTTCAAATTTCACCTACTGACTCTTGCATAAAACCTAAAACTTGTTGCTCAAATAAGACATAAAATAGGTTAAAATGAAACAATAATTTCTTTTCAATGTTTATTTCAAAGCCTTACATGACAAAAAAAATCAGCCATCTCCCCAGGCAGATTCTTTCAGTGGTTAATTATTTTCCCATTAAATTGTAGAGGGTTGTTTTATGCTTGGATGGTTGTATCTCTCCAGTAAAACAATGCAGGCCCTTGTTCCACCAAGGAAAATGAAATAATTCTGTCTCACTACCTTGTGCTGCAGAGCCCCATCATTCAGGCTCTCACATGGGAAGGGAGATCAAGGTTTAATATTCTCATCATGCTGAGAGTGCTCTGTTCATATAGTGAAGCATATTTTATTTTGGGGCACTCACAGTCTTCCCAGTCAATGCCATTTATTTAGCCAGTGTGAGAGAACAAGGGAAAATAACTCCATAAATTAGGGATTAGGGACTAATCTGGAGTGCCAGGATTTGAGATCTAATTCCACTGAATATGTAAGCACCATGAGAGAAAGTGGAAAACTGTCAGTGGGATAACTCCAGAAAAAGGCACAATCACATCCTGCAGGTTAACTGGGATACACTTGTGAATAATGAGAGATCTGTGATTGAATTGCCACAGGTAGAGAAAAAAATTGAATTTCCTAGCCCTATCTCTTCTTTGAGTGCCTAAAACAGTGGATTATTGACTCAAAAATGGGTGATGTTCCTTCTTTACCTTTGTCCAGTTGGTGCTCCCAGAATTTAAGTCAGGTCTGAATTGCAAATTTCACTCAGAACTCATTGTTTCCTTTTTGCAGGTTGTGAAAGAAAGGAAGAGCTATTTTTCATCTGTCTGTGTTGAAATGTGGAAACTCTGAACAAGAAGCTGAAATTACAGTAAATGCAACTCTTCAGCTGAAATTTAGACCAGGTTTGATATAGAGTATCAAAAAGTCATGGAAGGAAGATAAAAAGTTGATGATAACATGGCCTGGGAATGACTCTCTGCTATATTTTTATAGCATTTATATTTTATTATTAGTCAAGTGAGACATAGCAGATTTCAATGTGACTCCATGCTTTTTTTATTTCTCTCCTTGATTTAATTTTAGCACAGTCCATTCAATTCCAATTTCATGCAAGTGTGAGGCAAAAACTTTCTTTGCCCACAGTCTTGAAAGTGCAGATGTATTAACTGTTGCTGAATTAAGAAAGACCTCAAATCTTGTATACAGATTGTGGTAATAATTTAAGAGAATCCCTGTATAAATTCAGTATATAGTTCTTATTTATATGTGACAAAAGGAGAACAACACCTGTGTTTTTTCATATATTTTTCTATTTTTCAACATGTATTTTAAATGTAAAATCTATATCTGAGTTGCACAATTTCTATTTACCAACCTCTCTTTTCTCATTAGCATGAGCCTACATTAGAAGTTCAACATATTTTCTTGTATTTTAAAATAAAATATGTTTCTAACTGAATTCCTATGTCCTATGGGACATGGGGAATATTTCTTTAATGGGCTGGAACAACAATAAGTAGTGAGAATAAATAACACAATCTGCTTTGCCTTGCTGTTGTTCAAGCTATTCCAAACTTTACAGAAATATTCTGGACTGAGCTTCCAGCAGGGCACTGTGCATGGAATTCATAAACAAGAAGGATTTCAAAGCTGTAGAGAAGCAAAACAGAATATCCGTGAGCTGTCAAGATATGTCAGATACTGAAATAACCCAAATTTTAACTTAAAATATGTTGATGTACACACAAATACATTTCTCTCTCTCTCCATAGATGCATACATATTTATGTTATATATATAGTGGAGTCCAACTGAATGGAATAAGACAGATTATCTCTCTCACCCTGATTACTCTACAGAATATGCTAATGGGAATTGTAGCTCTGCTCTAGAATTCTGAAAGGTTTTTCCTTTTTTTAAAAAAAAACAGTACACTTGGGGGTTTGGGGTACAAGAGCCTTACTGCATTTTGGAAGAGGCCAGTTATTTTTTTCTCAATGAGGTCCTGCTGTCATCAGCAAAAGACAGACAGCAAGACACAGATTATTGAACAATGTAAAAACTAAAATGTGGACTTCTCTTCAGTAAAAAAAAAAAAAAAAAAAAAAAAGCCACCAAACTTTGGTTTCCATGTAATTTAAACCACTTACAGCCTTCTCCCACTACCAAGTATAATACCAGCTGCAATTATTTTTTTTTCCTCTGACCTTTTCACTGATATGTAGTGACATTATCATTTTGACACATCAGGGTAGGATAATTAGAAAATTAAGTGAATTTTTTACAAGTAGGAACAATCTTAAATTAATTTAGCCAACGCAAGAGAGCTTTTCTCAGAATTGCACTGACAGAGACTGACAGGGAAGTAACCTGCCTTGAGTGAAGACACAAACATAACATGTTTTCACATAAAAGAAGATAGGCAATTAGTTTCAGTGCTCCTAAATTATTAGACAGCCATGAGGAATTGGGAAAAATACACACAGATTTCTTCTGTTGAATTGTTAGGTCTTTCATATTCTCTTCCTATTTGCAAACCTGGGACCATATTCCTCCACACAGATGGAAGAGTTAATGTGATACATTGAAAAAACAAACAAACAAACAAAACAAACAAAACAAAACAACCCCCCCAAAAAAACAAACAAACAAACAAAAAAAAACCAGCAAAATCAGAACTTTCCCCAAAGAGTTTGGGCAAAAGTTTCAGTGAATGTACATCAGCACCTCCATTCGCGTTAAACTTCCAATGTGAAGATTTCACATTTTGGAGGATTGAGAAGTTCTGTCACCTTCTACAAGAAGGTTTTCTCTACAGAAAAATCATAGTGCAGTTGAGTGAAATAGGCCCTCTACCTCCTATTGTGTCCTTAGCTTTGCTTGAGAGGCTCAGGGCAAATAACTGCAGTGAGATAGAAGAACTTCACAGTGGTTCACCTTTCCTACAGCAAGGGATATCCAAGCAGTGTTGACTCCTTTCTGTGTAATTGGGAAATCATGGAATGGTTTGGTCTGGAAAGGACCTTAAAGCTCATCCTGCCATGGGCAGGGACACCTTCCACCATCCCAGGTGCTCCCAGCCCATCCAGCCTGGCCTTGGGCACTTCCAGGGATCCAGGGGCAGCCACAGCTTCTGGGCACCCTGTGCCAGGGCCTGCCCACC
This sequence comes from Emberiza elegans, assembly GCA_024865655.1. Classification (NCBI taxonomy): domain Eukaryota; kingdom Metazoa; phylum Chordata; class Aves; order Passeriformes; family Fringillidae; genus Emberiza; species Emberiza elegans. Next base: position 172,148 of record JALJVW010001727.1, on the reverse strand, counting down.
CTCATGGAGAACAATTCCTTCCCAATATCCCTTATATCTCCCCCATCTTTCAATTTGCAGCCATTTTCCCTTTTCTTATCCCTATAGTGAACAGGTATTTGCAGACAAAAAAGTGGCAAAAACAGGTGGATTAATTTCCTACCTTTACCCTTCATAATCCTTTTTTTGTGAAATAGTATGCAGTGATCCAAGTTATTAGCCCAGTCAATTGACATCTGATTTACATTAAGTAAAGTTTAATATAAGTAATTACTTCAAACATATTTTATTTCAATATCAATATACTGTCAAATTTTTTTCATAGCATACCCACTTTATGCAATTTCTATTAAAATGCTGAAATTAATGTATTCAAAATAAAAATACTTTATCTGAGCAGTAAATCAAATTTAACTGTGACTTAAAATACTCTTGTCTGTTTTCTTGATGATGAAATGAATATTGCACCAACACTCCAATTTGTTTCTCTACAAAATCTCTCTGTAGATTCCTGCATGGAAAATAATTTCTTTGAAAAGTTTAGCAGCACAAAGGAGCAGTAGACTGTCATAGTGAAGAAAGCTGTGATGGTCATGAACTTTTACAACATTTAAGATTTTAAAAAATAGTGTGGGCTTTTTTGGTTTGGTGGGTTTTTTTTTTCCCTTAGTTCAAAACTTCTTGCTTGTTTCATTTTTTTTTTTTTGAAATATGTGTTTAAATATTACTGTAACTGAGTTTCTTACTACATTAAATATCTAACAATTTGTTTGTAATTTTAAATATGTGATTTTAATGAAAAAAATCTTGTCCAAATAAAGGTTATTTTTAATTTCCACATTTAATTCCCTGATGTCATTAACTGTCACTTACCTGTGGGTCAAACACACCTTAGCAATACAAACCCTCAATCTCTACATGAGTTTCCTCTTCAGGCGCATTCCACATTTATATTTGGCTCTTTATCAGGAGATGGGTTGATTTACTCAGGCATTTATTTTCAGGTCTGCATAGTTTTCAGCAAATCCTGCTGCCTTTTAAATTCTCTGTTGAATTTCTCCTTATCATGTCTTTTTGTGTTACGTAAAATAGTAAAAGGAAAATGTTGTATTGTGTCTCTCATAGTGGCTAAGCACGCAGATCAGTGCCACCACATCACTCCATCCTATAAAGTACTTAATAATTTTCACGTTGAGACAGAAATTACAATTTTTTGGGTTGTGTCTAGTGATATTAAAGCTATATGACTATAAAATAAATATCACTCTACTGATAGCTACACCATTTATATGCATTAGCTCAGAGACCTATGGAAAGAAAAATAAAGTTGTTAAAACTCTGGGGGAATAATTTATCCTGTTGGTCCATCATCCTGAAATGTTGAAGAGCTGAATTATTTGGTCCAGTATCCCTTACATCAATGTTGAATGGAAACCTCTTCTGTTCATCTTCTCCTGGGTTTCAGAATGGGCACATGGCTTTCAACACAAGCTGCCTCATAAATAAGGGATCTCAGTTATCACAGTCTCCCAGGCACATCAAACCACCTGCCTCATCTTGTTGAAACATCCCAAACCATGGTATGTTCAAAGAACATTCCCCCCCAGCCAAAACTTCAAATGCAAAGGTAGCCAGAATTGATTGTCCTAGTGCTACTTCATTTTTCCAAGAGGCAGTTTCATTATTCTCATTTTTTGGCACAAAACTTGAGGAAGAAAATCCCCAAAGAAATTCATTACAGCATGATCATACCAAAAACTCCTCCACCTGCCTTTCCTACCTGACAGAAATGCCTGACAGATTTAGGAAATATTGACTAATGCCTTAGAAATCATTCTTGAAATGAATTTTTTCTTAGAAATTCCCTTGTTTTCATGGACTCTTTGTACTATCAGGCTGTTAAAAATCTCACAGCTCTCTTTTACTTCCTGCTGAGGGAGCTGAGATTGTGTAGCCTGAATAAAAGGAAGCTCAGAGGAGACTTTATTGCTCTTTGCAATTCCCTGAAAGGAGGTTGTAGCCAAGTAGGGCTTTTCTCCCAGGTAACAAGTAATAGGACGAGAGGAAACTGCTTCAAACTACTCCAGGAGAGGTTTAGATCGGATATTGGGGAAAAGTCTTCACAGAAATGCTTGTCGAGCACTGGGAAAGGTTGCCCAGGGAAGCAATGGAGTCACCACCCCTGGAGGGATTTGAAAGCCATGTGGAGATGGCACTTGGGGTGGGTCAGTGGTGGCCTTGGCAGTGCTGGGGGAATGGTTGGAATTAATGATTTTAGAGCTGTCCTTTCCAACCTCAGTGATTCTGTGGTTCTCTGATTGTGAGGTGTCATTCAAACATGATAAATAAGGGGTGGAGCAGACCACCAGTCTGTATGCATTGTACAAACATGAAGATTTTGGTTAAAATTTGGTGTACTTTATGTAGGTACCTTCTTTGTTTGCAAATGCCTTTAAACAGCCGGATGCTGAATCCCAGGAACAATTTTCCTGTTAAGATCTTACTCCACACATCACCTGCAGGGAGGGAGGAGAAGGCAGGGCTCCTCATTCTGTGTGAACAACTCTTCAGAAGGTCCTTCTCTTCATCAACAGCAAATCCCAAACCAGACAGGACAGAGTTAAGGTGGGAAAGTTGCAGAGAACCTAAAGGCAACATAAAGCTGCAGAAAATGGCTTGACCGAAATGCCTGAGAGATGAGGCAGAAACCGTTCAGCAAATTGGAAATTGTGAGTCATTAATGATGCATATTGTTCAATTTACAAATTAAATTAATTGTGTTAAAAGTTCATGGTTGTGAGTCAAGTAATTTTTCAGAGCATGCACATATTTCGAACCATTAAGGAATTTCTGTGGATGGAAAGTGAGCTGCTTTTGATGATTATGTCTCTTTCTTAAGAACCCTAAATTAAATTTTTAAAATGTCAGGCAAATTACCCGTGTGAGCATTTCTGAGGCACAAAACCCTTTTAAGGATGTTATTTCTTCATCTGGTAAGACCCACTATGCCTGAGCATACAGCACACACTGCAGCATCTGGCCTTTGAAGCATTAAAAGCTTCTGAAACTTCTCAGAGGCTAAAGTCATTATGAAGTGTATTTTTAAATTAATCCAATAAATTAAGCAAGAGCTTATTAAATTCAAGTTACATTTATGGGGCTTTTTTTTTTCTGTTCCATGGCTATGAAAGAAAGAAGAAAACACTGCTTGTGTTCCCTGTTCATTAACTGTTGCATTGCAGTTGTTTAGATGGCAAGTATGTAGTTTACTCTTTTATCAGATTTATTTATCTAGACATTAATTTGAGAGTTTATTTTTATTATTTTTAATAACTTCTGTGGGTTTTTAGAAGAATTGCACAAAAGGAATATATTCTTTGAACATGTTATTCTTTTACTGATGTATTTACTTTTTTTGCATGCACAAAAGAAAATACACAATAAAAGGTCTTACCTGAGAGGAATGTATACTGATTGGTGATCTAAGTTTTGTGCTACATTTCACTCTTATCCTGATCCTGGCTCCATTTAGGTGACGTGGGGATTTCAGTTTAGAAGGCAGATTTTCATCTGGAAGCTGAAGAAAGCTTTTTCTCCAAGTTCATAATCACGTTTCTGCCTCTGCCAGAGGAATTTGTGAAATTTCTGGAAGTACTCAGACCAAAACTGAGCTTCAAGCTGGGGAATTTTGCAGTTACATGATTGAGTGTCAGACACTGGGGAGATGCAGGAAAGTTCCTTTACCAAAATACAACACATAAGTCACCCCAGCCAGAGTTTCTTTTGCAAATGCCTTTAAACAGCCGGATGCTGAATCCCAGGAACAATTTTCCTGTTAAGATCTTACTCCACACATCACCTGCAGGGAGGGAGGAGAAGGCAGGGCTCCTCATTCTGTGTGAACAACTCTTCAGAAGGTCCTTCTCTTCATCAACAGCAAATCCCAAACCAGACAGGACAGAGTTAAGGTGGGAAAGTTGCAGAGAACCTAAAGGCAACATAAAGCTGCAGAAAATGGCTTGACCGAAATGCCTGAGAGATGAGGCAGAAACCGTTCAGCAAATTGGAAATTGTGAGTCATTAATGATGCATATTGTTCAATTTACAAATTAAATTAATTGTGTTAAAAGTTCATGGTTGTGAGTCAAGTAATTTTTCAGAGCATGCACATATTTCGAACCATTAAGGAATTTCTGTGGATGGAAAGTGAGCTGCTTTTGATGATTATGTCTCTTTCTTAAGAACCCTAAATTAAATTTTTAAAATGTCAGGCAAATTACCCGTGTGAGCATTTCTGAGGCACAAAACCCTTTTAAGGATGTTATTTCTTCATCTGGTAAGACCCACTATGCCTGAGCATACAGCACACACTGCAGCATCTGGCCTTTGAAGCATTAAAAGCTTCTGAAACTTCTCAGAGGCTAAAGTCATTATGAAGTGTATTTTTAAATTAATCCAATAAATTAAGCAAGAGCTTATTAAATTCAAGTTACATTTATGGGGCTTTTTTTTTTCTGTTCCATGGCTATGAAAGAAAGAAGAAAACACTGCTTGTGTTCCCTGTTCATTAACTGTTGCATTGCAGTTGTTTAGGTGGCAAGTATGTAGTTTACTCTTTTATCAGATTTATTTATCTAGCATTAATTTGAGAGTTTATTTTTATCATTTTTAATAATTTCTGTGGGTTTTTTGAAGAATTGCACAAAAGGAATATATTCTTTGAACATGTTATTCTTTTACTGATGTATTTCCCTTTTTTGCATGCACAAAATAAAATACACAATAAAAGGTCTTACCTGAGAGGAATGTATACTGATTGGTGATCTAAGCTTTGTGTTACATTTCACTCTTATCCTGATCCTGGCTCCATTTAGGTGATGTGGGGATTTCAGTTTAGAAGGCAGATTTTCATCTGGAAGCTGAAGAAAGCTTTTTCTCCAAGTTCATAATCACGTTTCTGCCTCTGCCAGAGGAATTTGTGAAATTTCTGGAAGTACTCAGACCAAAATTGAGCTTCAAGCTGGGGAATTTTGCAGTTACATGATTGAGTGTCAGACACTGGGGAGATGAAGGAAAGTTCCTTTACCAAAATACAACACATAAGTCACCCCAGCCAGAGTTTCTCTGTAACCCCCAGGCCACAGCCTCTGTGGAAATACTCTGGTAGAGAATTTGAAATATGGTTCTATTCCAACTTCGTGACTACCAGGCTGATGATTCCTCCTCTTCCCAGGCCCTATAAGCAGGAGACAAAGTGTAGATTTTTATAAGTAACAGGAGTAGCATCAAATTTCCATGATAAAAAATAAGAAATGCTTCAAACATCCCAGTGTGAAGAGTCCTAAGGCAGAGGAGAGTCCTTGCCAGAGGCATGAGGTGGAATAGGAAGGACATTTATGATGAATTTTGAACACAGCCAGGATGAATTGCCTCTGAAACCCATTAAAACCTTTACAAATACGAACACTTCCATGAAGTTGGTAAAGGTTCCTCAGCCTGCAAGAAACCCTCTGGAAATTATACCCAACTTCCATGGGCTTATGGGCACTAATAGAAAGCAAAACTGTCCAGAAAGAAGTATTTTAATGCCTCTCAGTGGCTTTACTTTTCCTTGAATGCAGAATGTCTGCCAGCCCTGTGACTGTGAGCAGCACTGGCCCATGAGCCATGAGATGACAGCATCCCATCCCTCTTCCCAAATCTGGCACTTCTCTCCCTCTGCTCAGGGACTGTTATTGCAAACCAGAGATTTCTGTTTTGCAGGGGTGACTCACAGCCTAGTGGAAGGCTATAAATATTCATTCCAAAAATGCCAGAATCTGTCTGTCTCACCAGCCTGCTTCAAATTAAAGCCTGCTGCTCGTGTTGAAGGAGAGAGTCTGGGATGGTGGGTAATGAAAGCTAAACAGGAACAGATCTGAGCAGCCACTGCTGCCGTGACATCCTGACACAGAAACATGGAACTGAGATGCTTCACCTTAAACACATCTTGGGAATCTTTCATGTAGAAAACCACAGAAGCATGTGCTAAAATATAGTGGTATGAGCTGTCAGTGCATGAATCGAGGGCTAGGGAGCTATTTTTGATTAGGTATGACTAGCAAAAAGGACAGACACTGAGTTAATAATCAGTTCCAAGATTAAACACACCTCTTTCTCTTAGCTTCACAGTGGATGGCATGTTCATGTTTTATAAATTCCTGCTGTCTAGATCTCAGGAGGTGTGGATTAATTTTTTTTTTCACCCATGTCTGTTTTGAGTAACTTAAGGGGAAAAAAAAACCTAATCTACCTCAAAAAACTATTCATTAAAAAACCAATAGCTATAGTAGACTTTATATGTGACTACATTAAAATGGAAATAATAACTACATTGTTTAGCTAGGTGTATGTATTCTGTGAATACTATGAAAGTGATAGTGTTTTTCTTGTTGCTCTAGACATGCTCTCAATACCTTGTTTTCCCAGGATCAGAATGAAATTTTCATAAATCAGGATTTGGGATTATTAAAAACTGAACATACCTCAGCAAAGAAAAGTGTCACAATGGTTCAGTGAATAACAATTTAAATTAAAGTAGCATCAGGTGCCACTCCAGAAAGACAGGGAATCCTTTCAGCTTTACTTGGAAACCTCAGACCCCCTACAAAGTCTTCAGTGGGCAACAGAATTTGGCACAAGGATTACTCTTTAATCTTTAGGAATTTCAAACAAATGCTGAGAAAATTCCTATAAAACACCAGTGTCATATTTGCCAACTCCTCTTAGATGGGCACAGTGTCACTCAATTGGAATGAAACCTCTTTTCAGGCAGCAGAGTTGTGTGACAGCTTTATGAAATTTAGTAGCAGGATTCAAAGTTGCTGTTTGAAATGCCTGAATCCAGGAATGTCTGTGTGGGAGCAATGTGTGGGCTGGGTGATTACTACATGCAGTGTCTCCTGGAAGTACTCTCACAGGGGGTTAGAGAGCTCTTCAGATCACCCTGAAGTAGATTCTGATATCCATTCAGTCTGAAGAGTTCCTCTTGTCAGTGGGTAAGTCAGCCAGGAGCTCGATAACATAGTGGAAATATCAGTTTCAAGCATCATGTGGTATTTCCTAGGCTTCCTCAGGTGCTTTCTCAGGCTCTTAGAGGGGATATGAGAAGTTGTTAATGAACAAAACTTCATTGCCTTTAGGAATAAGGCTCTGTTAGAGTCCTGGAGAAGAAGAAAAATGGAATTTTTGTTCTTCATTATACTTCCATCCATATGGGTGGATTTATGGAAACAATGGTTCTCAAAGCTCATAAGACCAGAACTTAACTCCAATGGCTTCAGCTAAAAATCTACCTTATGCCAGGTAAACCTTGGTGTGCTAAAATGTGAGAAAAAAGGTCCCTTCCCATCCAGACCATTCTGTGGTTCTGCTGCCCAGTCCCCCACCGTCCCTGCAAATTCCAGTGATAAAATTTAACCAGAAACTCTCCTACTGCAATACTGCCAAAACCAGACACCATCCAAATTAATATCCCTTGTCATTTGATCAGTGCTTTGCTTGAGGTAACAGGTTTCATGGAATTTCTCTTTGAAATGCTGTTCAAATCATCGCAGGACTGTGTGAGATGTCATCCATGGGATTTTATCTTTGCATGGGTTAAGGCACATTTCAGGTTGCTGCATCGTGTCCCTGTGTGGGTTGTATTTTATAGCATTTTATCACACCATTCAACGTGTGTGTTTTGGGGTCATTTATGTAGACATTTCATCCAACACAAAGCTTGGCCTTTTAGCAGCAGGTAACTCTTCAGAGGAACTATTTCAGAGGAGAAACTTGAACACATGTGAAATTACAGGAATTCAACTGAGCACAAATGAGGGAGGAACCTGAGGACACCACTAACCCCTCTGCTGCTGACAGCATTTATTTCACATATTTGTCTGTGGGAAAGATGAAGAAAAAAATTGTTCCATGGTTGTTTTCCCAGCACAGAATCATAGAACCATTAAGCTTGGAAAAGACCTCCAAGATCATCAAATAGATGAGCTAAATCCTGGTAGGATCTCATTAGGGACCATTTTGGTAACTGGCAGCCAAAGTAACTTCTAGTCATCTCTCAAGATTCATTAAAAAAAAAAAAAAAAAAAAAAAAAAGTATTTTTCGTTGTTCCCACTGATCAGGGATTTGCTCTGCCACCATAAGAAAGGTCTAGACAGTTTTACTTTTCCTCTGCAGGTCCCAGCTGCCATTGTCCCAGAAGGCCAATTTAACACTCAGTATGCAAAGCTTTTTCCCAACCCCATTCTGCCCATTTCCCAGTGGGAAAAAAGCCATAAAAGTGGTGTTTCAGAATCAATGGAGAAAAATGTTCACATTTTCATTCTTTGATTTTCTTGATAATCTTTTCTCTCCAAAGCCCAACATCTCCAGGCAGCATCTGGCAACAGAGCTGCTGAGAACTCAGCTGAGGGGAGAACAGAGTTTGCCTTCTGGAAATCAATCCATAGGTGTCTGTTCTCCATCCCTGGATACACCTCAGGCCAGCAACACCAGCAGGTAAGAAAGATTGGAAACCCTTTTCAGATCCCTTCAAACCCAAACTATTCCGTGCATCTGTGGTAAAGATAAAGATTGAGGGAAAGAGTAATTTACATTAAAGATTAGTACTTTTACTGAAATGTGATCAGTTATGTTCTTATGATTGCTTCAAATAAGGTGTGTTGTACAGGTATATTTCCAAACATAGAAGTGAACTTCTGTAGAGTTAAAAAAAATCATAAAAATAATTATAAAGTAGTTCATGAAACACTCAGGAAATGTCTTCATAAATTTTGATGAAATATTGCATAAAAATTAGAGAAAGTATTCTAAACATAGGTTTAATAAATATATGATTAAGACCACAAGAATGGTTCCCATGAAACTCACTTGAAATATCATTAATTGCTTTGTTACATTGCACAGAATATTAATGAAATTTTATTCCTCAGACATTATAATTTTCATAAAGATTCATAGAAATATTATCAAAAAGTCAAACACAGCATAAAGAAGTAATCACAGACACAAAAAAATACATGAAAGTCACTTTTTCATATGAAAAACATGTCCTTTAAGAATACACTTCTTAAACTCATATATAAATACTAAACCTGGATTTTCAAAGAGCTTTTGAAAACACTTCTCTTCAAAAGAAATTTGTTGTCATAGGATAAAAAGAAAAGTTGTCCTATGGATTAACTAGTGATTAATGAATGGGGGAAAAGGCAGGAAATAATTAGCATCTCAGAATCATTTGAGGTAACTCTGAAGAAAATATTAATAAACAGAAGTAAGACAAAAAGCAAAACAATACTGGGTTATTGGGAGTGAAATAGAAAACCAAAGAGGAAATCCTTAGAGCCACTGTGTAGCTTCTGAGAGTGGTCACATCACGAGTACTACCCCTGCTTACATCAAAAACGATGAAGTAAAACTGAAAAAGGCGTAAAAAAGGAAAGAAGTAAATGTCCAATGCAGCAGTGTCTGTGTGAGGGATCCAATGTTACAGAATTCAAAGGGAGCAATTGAAGTTCTACAGGGAGGGTTTTTACAAATACAGCAAGTCCATTTTGGTCCATTAACTGATTTGCATCCATCAGGAAGGGGTTGAATTTAGATAAAAATAAGGAAAAACTCCTTTTCAAAATGATACCTGAGAATTTCCCTGCTCCTCTGCATCAGTGACCCTCATCACTGATTTTCTTGATTATGCTCATTTTTATGGTTGCAAAACTCCTATCCTCATTGGAAATTTCTGCATCAGTTCCATGGTCAAATTTGTTGCTGTTTTATTTTTACCTGGAGAACAAAATCCAAATAGGTTTTAAGTACTTAACACAAGTTATAGATCCAACATCTGGCCTTTATGGAGCGAGTTTGCAGAGCTATAACTTCTGCCCTCCACACAATGTTATAAAAAAAAAGGAAACCAACCAAAAAACAACAGGATCACCTTGCAAAAAAAATCTGTCACCACTGTTTAGGCTTCTCTGAGCCTGGAGAAAGCAGAAGGAAAGGTAATCGCTCAGCTGATGCAAAACGAGGCTCAAGGCTACAGTTATTTAAGCAGTGATGCCTGCTGGCCATGCCTTCAGCTACTGAGCAGAGCTGCTTCCCTCCCCTGCAGCAAGTAAACTTGCAAGGACTGATATATTGTGTACAAAAATGGGTCTTTTTGTTCCAAATCCAGTGGCAGCTACGTCTCTGATGAAAGAATGGGTTTGTTTGGAAATCCTTCAAAGGCAGCAGAACGTTTATTCATCATGAGAAACAAATCTGAGAGTGACGTTTCAGTCTTTCAGATTATTCCCCAATGAAGAGTTTTGGTAGGATTTTCTGTGTGGTGAGATTTAACCATCCTTTGGTCATCCTTGAGGAACTTCCTTGGATTCAGTCCAGTATATTTGTGTTTCTTGTACTGGGAAGTTCAGCATGGACACAGAAATCCAGGTGCACCTCCCCATCCTGCCAAGAATCCCCTCCCATCACCTGCTGGGAATGCTCTGTCTGAAGTGAATGCATCAATTTTTAAAAGGGTTTTGTGTTATTTTTCAGAATTCTTATGAATGTGGAATTTATAACCTGTTCTGGTTTGTTATCTAGATGCACATCAACAACAAAAAGCACTGTTTTCTTCAAAAGGAAGCTTCTTGTCAAATGTGTCTGCTGCCAAGAAACAGCACCTAGATCTGAAAATCTATTCTAAAATGTTTTCTTAATTTGTTACTTCTTCTTCCCCCATTCTCTTCCCAGTGAGCCTAACATATTTGTGGAAAGTGTATCATTTCAGAAATTCAAAAGCACAATTTTCCTTCTTTGGAAGGATAGGAAGGAAGATAAATAGCACAGCACTCAATGTGACAGTGGGAACAGAATGAAATGAAAGTTGAGTAAGAGTCGACATAAAAACATTTGATTTACAAACCTGCATCAAAATTAAATGCAGAAACAAAAGTCTGGGAGTTTTGTATTCTTCATCTGCTGTCATCTGTGTTTATTTTGTGTTCTGCTACCACCTCAGCGTTCTCTTTGTGGAGTATGTAAATTCTTAATGTACACAAAATAACCTGGATGATAAAGTCCATAAATTCTCTTTACTTTTATAATTACAATCAGTGATTCCATGGCTATTGAGAGGCAAAGGGCAGGAAATTCTACATCTTCATAAAATTTAAAGATAAAGAAGGTAAATGTGCTATCATGATCATCTGAACTGACCTTTCTGCATTGACTGAATCATTTTTCCCTGTGAGAGAATCCTGTAATGACTCCAAAGACTCAAGGTTAAATGAGAAAAGATTATCTCAAAGGCCTGGGTTCTATCTGGATCTGTCAAAAAGGCATGTAGTACAAACCACACAATTATGGGCTCCTTCTTGCAAGCGGGGAAATTCAGTCATTTAGAAACAAATGCCTAGGAAAAAAAATAATCTAAGTAAATATTTTTCTAGATAACAAAATTTCTAAAGTCTTAAATGAGGTGAAGGGCATCCCTAAAAAATGGATTTTTAAAACCAGATTTTTAAAAATTAAAATTTATGTTTTGTCCTCTGTATCCACGGCAGGATAATTGATTATCTCTTTCCACTGACTAGAAGAAGATAATGAATTCCCAAGTGTATTGGCTCCTAAGATAAGCTGGAGGGAAAGGTTCTCCAGGATAATATGGAGATTAAAATAAACCTATCCCATGATCATTTGCTGACTCCACACTGGTGCACTCCCATGCTGATCACATCATCAGCCAGCAGGTGATACCACATCCATGTGAGGGGAAACATTCAATGTATGAGGTTAAAAACTCAGGGAGCAAGCAGCCCTCTAATAAATGCACGCAGGCAGCTGAGAAATAAAAGCTGCAAGTAAAGAAGCATCCACAGAACAGTTTGGGTTTCCTTCAATAAGTAAGAAATGGGAGAGGGGAATGACAGGAAAGGGACTCCAGCACCTGCCAGGACTCTGGCACATCCAGATCAGGAGAAAGCTGCTGTTTGACAAATAAATATTTTAAATTACCAGAAAGTGTATATATATTTATTTATAATTTGACCAAGTTCTGTGGTTCTTTTGCTAAGTGTTCTCCTTAAGTGAATCTTCAAGTTGGATAAATAAGATGAGATTTCTTGAATGTTAAAAGTTGTAGGGTAGTGCAGCAGGAATTATAGGTTAATGTGCAGAGATACCCAAAAATTAACCCCAAGCTCTGTCTGGAGTTGTTTATTCATTTGCACTTCAGCCTTTAGTCCATGGGATTTTTTCAATTTTTTATTTTATTTTATTTCATACTGCATGAAACTTAAATAGCAATGAAAATATTATGGAAGCCTGAAATGAAAAGTGGGTTTGTGTATAATCAATTCCACTAAACACCTGTGAACTGTTGAGTTTAACTGGGTTAAAACTGGGGCTGTGCTTGAGGAGAGGGAGAAATGTGTGTGAGGAGGTCTTAACTGATTTATTTGCTATGTATTTACATTGCAGTAAGGCTGGTTTTAGCCATGCCTTTGACATTCACATTTTCTGAAGAAATTTCTTCACCCAGGATTTTTCTCCTGGGAAGCTGAAAAGCCTCAGAGAAAAGGAAAACAATTCTTATCTCATTTGTTTCTCCTGTGCTGTGCTCATGTGGAATGTGTTTGGAGATTGTTCACCCACAGGTGATTGTTCCATTGCATTCTGCTGTGAGTTGTTTTCACTCTTTGGCCAATCAGGGCCAAGCTGTGTCAGGACTCTGGAAAGAGTCAGGAGTTTTCATTATTATCTTTTTAGCCTTCTGTAAGTATCCTTTCTGTATTCTTTAGTATAGTATAGTATTATTCTTTAACATAATATATAATAAAGTAATAAATAATAATATAATGTATAATAAAGTAATATAATATAATATATAAAATATATATTACTTTATTATATAATAGATATTATATATTATATTTTATATATATAATATAAAGTAATATAATAATATAATATATATTAAAGTAATTAATTAGCCTTCTGAGAACATGGAATCAGATGCATCATTCCTGCCTTTTTCAGGGCATTTCCCTGCAAATACAATACATCCCCTCTGGTCCCATCTCCCATTTTCAGAGCAGCAGATTAGACCAGCCTGGGCAGCAGAATAAAGCACTTGGAGCAACCTGGGGTAGTGGGAGGTGTCCCTGCTCAGGGCTTGGGGCTGGAAAAGGATGGTCTTTGAGGTCCCTTCCAACCCAAACCATTCTGTGATTCTGCTCCTCCTTTGGGCTGGACAGCATTTGCATGGCTCAGCTCACACAATCCACTTCTGGGCTCCTCAGCATAAGCAAAAAAATTATTTCATTTTGCAAGCATTTTTATATATAATTTTAGCACTAGAATAACTGTGTGCAAAAATCAGTGCTGGACACAATGTGAGCTTTAGCAATGATCACAAGGCTTGCTGATCTGAATGGAACACTAAGAAAATGCCTGCCAGAGGCTTTCAGTGCATGATCTACGTCCAAACCTGCATAAAATTGACAAAGGCAGTAAGAAAGGATGATTCTGAGAGAATGCTGAGAGGATACACCTGGTGTGACCACACATCACAGGGACAGCATTTGCATGGCTCAGATCCATACAATCCACTTCTGGGCTCCTCAGCACAAGAAAAAAATTATTTCATTTTGCAAGCATTTTTGTATATAATCTTAGCACTAGAATAACTGTGTGCAAAAATCAGTGCTGGACACAATGTGAGCTTTAATAATGATCATGAGGCTTGCTGATCTGAGAAATCTAAGAGAATCTGAGAAACTAATCAGGGCAAACTACAAGAATGCCTGCCAGGGGTTTTCAGTGCATGGTCTATGTCCAAACCTGCAGAAAATTGACAAAGGCAGTAAGAAAGGAACATCCTGAGAGAATGCTGAGAGGATACATCTATTGTGACCACACATCACAGCTTTCAGAAGTCAAACCCCTCCTGCTCCTCAGACAAAAATCTGAGTGCCAATAAGATGAAATAAGAGCTATTGGATTGCTGCAGAGATGTGCATTTTGTCTCACCATTTAACTCCTTGTGCTCATAACCACGAGAGATTTCATAATGAGCTGATTGCCAAATTATCCCACAGAGAGATGGGTTTTCTGAAATAGGCAGGCCCTGTGAGACATTTATGGAGAAAACTGACATGCAGTTTGCTGCAGTTTCAGTTTCTAAAATCATCTGAGGTCTGAGGCAGTGTGTGCAGAGCAAAACAGCACAGTGTCTTTCAAGTATAGGAACATTGTCAAAATTTGCCAGTTTTAAAGTAAAAAATAAAGTGATCCTCTGGAAACTAGATGAAGATCTAACATAGATGGAATTTAAATACAAATGGGAGATAATAGGTATTCCTACATTTGTTCAGAAATAAATTAAATCCTCACTTTGATTGTTCCTTCTGATTTGCCACACTTTTTCCACTTTCTCTAAAGTTTTAACAGCCATTCAATTCAGATTCCACCCTGTACTGAGATGAAATAGACACAGAACATGTTCCAATTATGTTCTTAAGCTCAATCATCATGGGTTAAAATGATCCATTTTTAGACTTACATCCCATGTTAATCAGGATCTTGATCTTGACAGATTTTGAACGAGCCAATCTAGAGGCAATTGTCTGTGTCTTAAACCATGCATGTTCCTAGAAATTCACTTATCCAAATGAAAACCTGGCCTCTCAAGAGGCAGGGTCATTAGAACACATCCTTTTTGAAGGCTGAAGGAAAAGCAAGGAGGGACAAAACAGTAAGGAATTATTTTTAAATCTTGAAACTACAAATACTGAGTTTGAAACATTTTAATTGAGTGCAGTGGAGTCTGTACCTTTGTCCATGATGACATCTTAGCTGAACTCTGTCCCTTCTCCACATAGAAAGGCATTCCATAGACAAATAAAAACCACATTTGCATTATGAAATAGAACAGCAAAATTTCTATTTACTTCGTCAGGGAGAGAAAAAAAGGTAGCTTTGCATTTGGAGATGCATATTGATAGTAAAGACAGCTTAATGTAAGAAATTAAACTATAGTTCAGTAAACTAATTTCATCCAGGTGGACATAACCATTGTCAGAGCCTCTCATGTCTTTTTCATGGAGGGCACCAGTTCCATTTACAAGCCCAGCTCTGGCTTTAAGAGAACTCTTGATGGAAGCATCTTGGCTTGCTTTTCTCCGAGGATGCAGAGCACATTCATGGCTTTTCTTCTCACTCAAAGGAATTGAATTGAACTTTATCCCAAAGGGAAGGGATTTAGTTATTACTGCATTAGATTAGTGCATAGGAAGGATTATTTGAAGAAAAAAACCACATCATTTACAAAGGAAATAACAGATAGTGACATTAATTGCTAAGCTCAGTTCTGCCTATTAAAAGTTGAATGAGGCACCTTGACAGATGATTTTGTATCAGTATACATGTGATGTCTTTGGTGGTGGTTTTATTTCTAACATACTCAGGATCTGGTTGGTCTCATTTTCTTTGAACCTTTGTATTGGGCAACAAGGTATCCCCAATCTGATGGCCAGACCCACCACCACAAAATTTTATCAGCTGCCAATAACTAACACTTAAAAAAATACAGAAATTACTCTTAACAGCAATTCTATCTCTCTCTCCAATCTCCAAGTTCTTTTCTCTCATCCTGTATTTTGAATAAAAAGTCTTTAGAGACATGGTTAATTGAGTATGAAAGGAAAGGATTCTATTTAATAACCCAGGGAATCTTTCTCAATCCCACATTCCTTCTTTGCTGGTGCACAGGGCAGTTTTCAGCTTTATTTTATGAACCTTTTGAGAAATAGCAAATTTTAGTATTAACATGGCCGTAAGGAGATTTTTCCTCTGCCCTGTCATCTACAGCATGAAAACGCCAGATACCAAGGAGTGGAGGAATATGCAGGGTAACTAATGTAAAAATTTTAGTTTTGGTAGGATTATAATGATCTCCTAAATTCTCTGTGCCCATGGTTTCTTTCAGGCCTTGACCAAAATCCCATCCTGGTCAAATGCAATGGTCAAAAAGACTGGACTTGAAATAGTAACCTTGACTTTAAAATAGCAAGGGCTTCCACTGAAAGGAATGGAGCTCCCATCAGCCAAATGCAGTTTGCCTCACTCTTCTATTAGAAAGATTTCAATGAAAATCTTGCTTTTAAAATGCCATTGAACCCTTTAAAGGGAGAAAAAACCACCAAAACTAAGGATACAAGTAAAAATTCACAGAGGAAAAACACATGGGAAGAGTGTATTTAAAATTACAAACCTAAAGGATTCTCTGTTAAATTATTTAGATGATAAAATACTGATAATATTCCTATGAAGCTATTTTGATATTAAAATATGGCACCACAATTGTTGTTTATCAGGAAGAATTTTTAAGTAATGATATGAGGTGTTTGCTGCATATTTCCTGTCTAAGATGCTTTTAAAGATATGGTTTTAAAATGAAAAGGGTTGTGAGGGAGTGAAGAAAAACAATTTGGAAGTGAGTTTATAAAATATTTACATTTGTTCACTTTTCCCCCCTAATCTTAAATTATAGAATTCCATAGGATCACAGGATGGGTCAGGATGGAAGGGGCCACAGAGGCTCATCTGATCCAACCTCCTGCCCAAGCAGGGTCATCCTAAATCAGAATTTTATCCTTGTGTAAACCTCACAGCTGGAGGTCTCTCACTAAGAAACATGAAGCTTAAAATGATCCCACAGCCAAATTAACAATTTTGGGCCTTATCCATTTTTTCATGCTCTTGTTTCACCAAACCAAGAGGTTACCTCCACACAGGAATGATTATACAAGAATTTATATAGGCAATGGTTCATTTAATTAGAAAAAACAAACCAAACCAAACCAAACCAATTAAAAACAAAGCAAACCAAACCAAGCCAAAACAATAAAAACAATCGTCAAACAAAAAACAAACAACAAAAGAAACCCAAAAACACCCAAAGGAAAAAAAAAAAACCAAAACAAACAAGCAAAATTAAAAAACAAAAATTAAAAAACAACTGACAAACCCAAACAACAGCAACAAAAAAACACCAAAAACACCCAAAGAGAAACAACAGCAAAGAAAACCAACCAAACAGAAAACCTAATTTTAGACTAGGACAGTTTTCCATCAAGTATGAAACTTCTTGCCTGCCCAACCTCAGCAGTCACAGACACATAGGCCGCTCTTTCTGGGTCTTTTACTGCTATGTTCTCTTAAGTGTGGATCTAAATAACAATTATTGAAGAAATTTATCTAAAAGTTGAGCAGGGATGACCTGTGCCGAGGAAAATCACTTTATCAGAGTTCCTACCTTGATGAGAGGTCTCCTGCATATGCCCTCAGTGCAGAAGCTCCAAGAGCAGGCACAAATGTTCATGGATAAAAAAGACACAGCACTCAAAATTTATCCTGCCCAGGTTTTCTTCCTGCAGTGTTTTTGATCTTAGCAGATCGTGTTCTCTCATGACTGGAAAGAGAATATTTTAACTGAAGGTCATTTCTATGTACATGATCCTACATGACACCGAACTAATGAAAACCACAAATTTGCCTCACCTCTACCACATAGAAAGGGTCCACTGTGAGAAAAATTATGTGAATTCAGTTTTGATGTCTTATCCCCAGGAAGTTCACAGTGCAATCCCTCAGACAAATTGTGCTCTGCTTCCCTCAGAGCAAAATATCCCATCAGAGCTCCAGTGTATTTCTGTCCGTTTGTCCCTCAGTTCTACTTTCCTGGTGCCAGTTCTCTTCACTCATGGCAAGTATGGCAGATTGTCTTTTGTCAAGTGGGCAGTTTTCTTTATCTCTCTCTGAGTGATCACACCCACTCCCCCCTGGGGAGGGGACATCAGCTGATAACAGCCATTGAATGTCCCTGCATGGCTGATAAGAGCTACAGCATCCCATTGGGAGATGTGAGCCCAGAGGGAGGAGCCAAGCATTCCTACCTGGATATAATCTGGAGATTCTGGAACACCAGCACAGCTTTTCTGCTGGATTTACCAGAGGAACAGCAGCTGCCTCTTCCACTGGATCTTCAGAGGAGGACTAAACCCTTTTCTACAGGATCCCAGCTCCAACAGAACCACCCCTGACACTGCAGGAGGGCTGCAGCCACAATTCCAATGGGAATGCTGCCAACACCCCGACCAACAGGGTGTCAGGTTGAGTTCTGACTCTGTCAGAATTGTTTTAGTTTACTGCATTGTTTATTTTATCCTGTTATTTTCTTCCCTATTAAACAACTGGTATTTCCTGCTCCCACATTTTTTTGCCTGAGAGCCCCTTAATTGCTATATTATCATTTATAGCAATTCGGAGGGATGGGGAGGGTTTACATTCTCCATTCCAGGGGAGGCTCCTGCCTTCCTTAGCAGACTCCTGTCTTTCCAAACCGAGACACCATGTTTGAGCCATTCCTCACTAAAACCTCCATATCAACACTACTGCACTACAATGTGGAGTTAAAAATCCAGGTGGCTCAGTTCTCCTACAGCTCTTCTGGTGTTGCCCTGTTCTTCTAAGTTCTTCTAAGCCTTCTGATGTTTACATTCTTGTAACAAACTTTCTCACGCACTTTTATGTAAATAATTATTGTTTTACATTCTTCTCTGGAGGAGGAGAAATTTGATGGACTGTTGTCTTGTCCAGTGTCATTGGAGAAGTGACACTTTCATCCTCCAATCCACTGTCACTTTTGAAAATCTATAAATGTTGGAGTCAGAAAATAAACTTCCCTTCGTTTTTACCTTGGAAGTTCTGGCGTGAATGTCATTTTATTTCATGTCCTACAGCTCCACTGGCATCTCACCAGACAGCTCCATGCAGATTTCTTGTCCATAGAGACATTTAAATGAAGATTTAGGCACTTGTGCCCCTCTCTGGAGCTCCTCCAAGTACAAGTACAAGCAGGTACTTGTGGCCAGTGTGTCCCAACCATGCAAGAAGAAACACAGGCAAAGGACAGCTCATAATGAGCTTGACTGTGATTTACAAGATTCTCTAAAAATGGCTAGGGAGTTATCCACTGTGCAAGCCCTGAAATATATGTCCAAGCAACATCTGATGACAAAAATGCTAAATTCAGCCTTTAATCACTGCATTTAGCAAATGGTGAGTTATTTACACATACCATTGCTGGGAACATGGGTTCCATTTGAATTGCCTTCGGTGCTCGGTGGATTTCTGCACTAATAACATTCAGTATAATTTGTTCTGTCACCACCTGCAGTGTACTAATTTAATTTTGGTCCCATCCAAGCATCCATCTGCTCACAAACATCAGCTACAACAGCCTGAAGGCTCCTCAGTAGTGTGCCAAGCTCAGGTGTGTACATGAGTGTCCTACAGCAGAGGCAAAATAACTGATGGAGAATATTTGTCTCTGCTGGGGTGAGATGATCCCAGTTCCACTCTCTGAATGAATAAAACCTTGCACATGGAAAGCAAGTGAGAAAAGCAAGTGACACGTCAAATCACTTAGAACATTCTATTGATCCAAAAGACAAACTGTTGCATGATACCAAAAAATCTTAGCAAGAACACTGTGCAAAACCAACTGATTTGCACAGAAAATTCTGAATTACAGTGGAAAAGTGCAAGTCAGCTTCTTGTTTTAAAAGTAGAATTAAATAGAGTATACAGGAAGTGCTCTAAAGTCTCTCTATTTCTCAAAGAGACTCTCCCATTGATAAGTTCTAGAGTTTGAAATTATTGTTCTGTTAGATGCTGCACAACCAAAACAGAAAAGCAGAATACAGAAAGAAAGGTCTCCTATACTAATAGAAAAATTAGGGACATGCTCTGAAATTTAATTTATGTTCTGCAGCAGACAAGATAAAAGTAAAGCTATGAAACAAAACTGAGGGATAGAAATTCAGAGATTGAAAATTACCCTGAAAAACCTGTTCTTTTTATTTGGTAGTAAATCCCTACCAAGCAGGAGCTTTAAATTTCTGCTAGACACATCGGAAAATATCTGAATTTGCAGCTATAAGCAGACGACCATATCAGTATGCACACTATACTTGGTTTTATGTGTTTCTTATGTAAATGTGTTTCTGACTTTCTAAACAAAACTGTAATCTTTCCCATTTTTTCCATAAAACCCTTTTACTTTGTGCTTTAAGCTTACACAACGTTTAAAGTGGAGTCAAGTGTATTTTACACTCACAGCACAGCACTTCTGTAAAAACAAAGATTTCAAACAAGTCAGCATAGAAACAATCACTCCGTGTCTTGTCTTTATATCTTAAGAACTGAGGTATTTTCTCATTAAAGTGAAGGAATCAGTTTGCCCTTGGCTGTTAGCAGGCAGGAAAAGCAACACAGAGGTACAGCCAGGCATGTTCTGTGTCATTTTGGCCAGGGGCAAACCCATAATGTCTCAGTGAAGATACTCAGGGGAAATGTAACAGGAATACAAAGGGCTCATCCTGGGCACAAAAAGTGCCACCAATTTTTAAATATTAACTGAATTGTCACTTTTTGATGCATGCAGAGTTTTCAAAGACACCTAGAGAGCCTAGACTTCTGAATTTTGAGTTCCAAGCATCCTGAATGTGCTGCAAAGCTGAGCACATTTCACAATCAACTTCCCAGATGATGGCACAGGTTTATGACTCTGTTTAATGGGTTTAAATTAGTGTTACTCATGTTTTATCTGTCATCTTCCACCGATGGGAGTTCAGTGCTGTGAACTCCAGCATTAGCATTCTCTGTCCAAATCTCCCTGCACGGAGCACTGAGTGTCTGTTTAACATTTATCATTTCTCCCTCTTCAGCAAAGCTGAACACAAACACTCTTCCCTTGACACCACTGAAATATCTAAATGCAGGACAGATTAGGCTCTGTTAGTTTTGTATTTTCTGAATAGAGTTCTTTCTCTGGGTTTGTTTGTTTGTATAAAGAAGCACTCTGGGCTCAAAGGAACAGACTGTGAAATCCCAGCAAGATATAAGAGGATTTGTGTGTCAGCTTTAAAAGTTGACCCCATCATCTCCATAGAATTACAGAAAGTTTCCAGACTTAGCATGTGAAAACAAGTGAAATTGTAAACAAGCAAAACAAGGGTACAATAAACAGTTCACCTTCAGGGCTCTCTCAATGATCAACAGCACTCTTGAATTTTTTGCGTCCTTTGACAGATGACATCCTATGATAGATGGCTTGATCTCACTCATATGCCAAATTGCCTTTAATGTGATTAATAAATCTGTTCTGTCAGGAGGTATGGTGAGCAGTTGAGGAGATGCCATGCCATAGGAATCACCAGGAATTCTCTCTCTTACACAATATTTTGTGCAGGGATACAGCCTTGTTGGGAGTATTGCCAGCTATGTACAAATCACGACCAGGACAGGACTGCTGTGGAACATGCCTTGAGCTGTTTTATTTTTCAGCATCAATCTCATTACATGGTTATAACAATGGGAAGATGTCAGCAGCTCAGATCCCAGGAAGCAGACAAGAACTTAATGTTACAACTCACTTTATAAGTTTTTTGACCAATCCCACAAAGCAAAAGCACACTGACAGTAGTTCCAGCCAATCATTTTAAGCACACATACCTTTGGTTAAGACAATGCTTGCTTGTTTTGAATACAATACCTTTGTAAACCTTAAAACACAGTGCAAAGAGCTCTATTATTAAGCTTAGAAATTCCTAATATCTTGCTACATAAACTTTTCTGTAGCTTAGGGAGTTATTCTAGAAAAGAGTTAATACACTGACCACTGTTCTATTTGTTTTTGCTTTTCTACATTTTACATAATTTTTCTGCTGACCAATCTCATGGCTACTGCTTAGCTCTAATCACAGTTCTTCTGTCCTGAGGCCTGCCTTTTGCAGCTTTCCCAAAACCCTCTGATTTTATAGATTTCCACAGGAAGAGAAATGTGTTAATCACTGATTTCAACAGTCATCTCCCTTCCCACTTCTCCCAAGCCCTGAAGCTCAGGGGGAATGAAGTTATGGAACAGAATATTCCATTTGGAGGGGTCCTGGCTTGATCATCCAGTCCAGTGGCCTGACCAGCTCAGGGCTGACCAAAAGTCAGTGTTGTCAACCATTTCCAAATGCATTTTCCAAATACTTCCTAAACACTGATGGGCTTGGGGCACTGATCCCAAAGTTGGTGGTGGGATCAACCTTGGTGCCTGTTGGACCAGGGTCACAACCTGGCCTCTTGTGTAATGGGGATTTCAACAATTTACTCCTAATTTACACCAGAGCAAATGATATCTGAATCTGCATTTCCAAAGGGTTATTTGTTATTGGAGAACTTTCAATACTAACATAAATCTGCATTTTTAACTCTGGGAACTTTCAATTTTTGGCATTGCCATTAAATTAGCATTTGATTCCTAGTAAGAGTCAGAGAAGATATGATTTTGGTCAGTCAGTCTCAGAATTCATGGAGACATAGCTATGTTTCCTATTGATGACTTAAACAATGAACAGTATATATTTCCACAGTTATATTTTTCCTAACATCAAATTCCTGAGTGCATCTGAAATAAGTATTGCACATTATCCCTTGGCTGAAAACGAGGACACACAGATGTCAGGGTCTGAACAATGCTTGTAGTCATACAGTTCCCAAATGACCAATGGCCTTGGGAGCAAAAAGTAAAAAAAAAAAAAGCTTGTGTCTAATTCAAATATACCAATCTTTTTGAAAACTTAAATTTCTCGATTAATGTTTCCTGTTGTTATTCAGTAAAAAAAATCAGTGTCCAACAAACCCTGGCTCCTTCTGAGAACAGTGTTACTATTGCAGTGTTCACTGCTGCTATATTTCCAGATTCCTGCTGCAATCTCTTTGAAAGCAGAATTGAAGCCTTTGGTGGGTCTGTGCCACAGATTCAGAAAAAGATTAATTATTTGAGCCAAATAGCAGTGCTAAGAGCCGGGTCCCATTCCATGGCACTCAGACCTCAGTACTGCATTAACTGAGGGAAGTACAGTGATGGGATACTGCAGACTACAGGGAGAAATATGACAGAAAATAATACATGAGACTCAAAAAAATTTGTTTCTGAAAATGGTCAGAAATGCACTTTAGAAAGCAATTTTTCAGGGTCCAGATGAAAGAACAAGTAGTGTTTCCCCTTCTTGTATCTTCAATTGTTTGATATCCTGCTATTCAGAAAAACATGTATGATTTTTTTCTTGTTTTATTAATTTATTAATGTATGTATAATGTAAATCTTCATTAATATTTCCTTTTGTTTCCTTCATTGTTTCATCTACAACAGGGACATCCAGAGTTATAACATATAAAAAGCCAAAAAACACCTGGGCAAACAAAACATATCCCCTATCTTTGCAACTGGCCTCTTACATATCCTATTCTTTATCATACATGACCTTGGTTTTTTTTTTTTTCAATTTACTCCTCACAAATAGAGTTAGTTTAACTTTAAATATGGCAATTTACCCTAGGAATGGGAAATTACAATATTATTTTTTTCTGTAGGACTGAAAAATTATGGTTATTATTATACTAATTCTCAGCAGTCCAATGATAACTCTGAGAAATGGCATCTGGTATGAGAAGAATTCTGTTTTAAATATACATTATTCATGTGTGTTCCCCTTTAAAATTACCTGGTGCAGAGCCAGGAAGATAAGGGTGACTAAAGAATCATGCTTTAAGATGATATGCCATTGTAGCCCTTTGCTAGCTCTGTAATGAATGTTTTAATTAAAGAGCAGCATCAGGCAGGCCAACAGCTGGATCAGATTGAGCTGTGATTCCTAATTTTCACAATTTGGGCTCTTCAGGTCTGAGAGAATTGGAACATCCTCAGCCAATTATCTCTTGCTATTCATTATTCTGCAAGTACATTATAAATATAACCTAATTTTTTTAAGGTATAGTATTATATAAAAGTAAAGAGAACTGCTCAGTACAGGTTAGATAGCTAACAGTGTCCTTTAAAATAGGAAAATGCCAGATTTGTTAAAATAAACTATGAAATAACGAAGTAGAACATGACCTTAAAAAGACCTGTCTTCAGTGACATCTTGCAGTCATTTGTCTGCCAAAATGCAGACAGATATTTCTTGTAAAAAGGACAATGCTGGCTCCAGAAGGCAAATTTGTTCTGATGCTTTACCTGTTTGAGTTGCAGATCCATGGTTGTCTCCTGTTATGGGCTTCAAAATTGTGTGGAAAAATAGGATAGCTGAAACATCCTTGATTTACCTCAATAAATTAACCATAATAATAATAATTGAGGTAAGGAAGTTTTCTGATACTTGCACATAACTAGATATAAATTTATTCTTTTGCACCAACCTTTTATAATATCAAGAATTTAAGGGAGAAAAATGGAGCAGAAACCCAAGATTTCAAATCAAAACATAGTTGATGATCTGATTTAGACCAACATGACCTAAAAATGTTTTTACTGAAAAGGTTTGGATCTTTAGAAGACACATTGTTTTACCAGCTAAATGCAGGGATGTAATGCAATGTACTGCATCCAGTCAGCTCAAATCTGCATGCTTTAAAAAAGCAAAAACAAGTTTGAATTCATGTCCTACATTCAATAGACCACCTTGAAGTTCCTGGAGCCTATCAGTTTAACCCTTCAGAAATTTAAGCTTTCACTGGTATTTCTAAATAAGAAGCAACCAGGCTTGTCAGTAATGTAGGTTAAAAGCATGTTCAAAGGAATGTAAGAGAGAAGGAAAGGATTTATCTCTTTCAATGTGTCGAAAAAATCGGAAAAATCCTCTTCCCTGCCCTGTCACCTATATTTTTCTACTCTGTTACCTCAAAGAAGGTGGCCAATTAGTGAAAAAAAATCAGTCCAGAAAGGCAAAGTTTGAGCAGAAGGGAAGGGAAAACTTTCCAGTTGTGCTCCACAGCTGCAGGGTATGGGAGGTTCTGCTCTGTGGTTAAGTTAGAATGGGAAAAATAATAACACTGAGGAGACAAGATGAAATGGAAACCAGGGTGGGGAAAAGGAGGCTCAGGGGGGCCCTTGTGGCTCTGCACAAGCCCCTGACAGGAGGGGACAGCCGAGGGGGTCGGGCTCTGCTCCCAGGGAATGGGGACAGGAGGTTTAGGTTGGTTATCAGGGAGAATTCCTTCACCAAAATGATTGTCAAGGTCTGGGACAGGCTGCCTGTGGAAGTTGTGGAGTCCCCATCCCTGTAAAAGCCACGTGGATGCAGCACCTGGGGACATGGTTTAATGATTGCCTTGGCAGAGCTGGGGGATCAGTTGGATCTGATGATCTCAGAGGGGTTTTCAAACCTCAATTTGTTGCAATAGGACATGAAATGAGCAGCACTCACGTGCTGGGATGTCCAAGGCAAAAAATGCACGTTTATTTCCAGACCTTGATATTTACAGAATTCCAGAAGTGACCATGGATTGGAGGATGGAATTGCTACCTCTCCAACCACACTGGTCAAACCAACAGTCCATCAATTCTCTCCTCCTCCAGAAAGGAATGGAAAACAATCATTATTTACATGAAAAGTGTGTGAGAAACCATTACAAAAATGTAAACATCAGAAGGCTTAGAAGAACTTTAGAAGAACAGGGTGACATAAATTATTCTATTTTTCCATAATAAAACCTTAGATTTTGTGCTCCTACCATATTGTGCAAATTTTGAATGACTGCATGAGCCAGGTTTAGA
Organism: Emberiza elegans; assembly: GCA_024865655.1. Classification (NCBI taxonomy): domain Eukaryota; kingdom Metazoa; phylum Chordata; class Aves; order Passeriformes; family Fringillidae; genus Emberiza; species Emberiza elegans. The sequence goes on along the minus strand of JALJVW010001727.1, from coordinate 146,472 downwards.
AACGTGCCCAGTGTTCTTTCTACATTGTAATTTATAGAATTAGTAGGCAAATTCTTCTTACCCAGCTCTTAAATTATGCATTTGTTACTAATTTCTGATAGATGTTTATCCCAGGAGTAGCTGCATTTTATATTATCATTAAAATCTCATTGAAAAATATCTCAGGAGACTTTGGGACAGAACAGGAGATATAAATGGAATATCCTATTAATATTCCATTAAGTTAATAATATCTGTCTAAGTGAATCACAGTTGTATTTCCTGCCAGCTTTTAAATACAGATTATTTTACTTTGGTGTTTAAATTCCCATTGTGTACAGCTGTGCTAGTTCCTATGAGCTTTTTTTTTTTTTATTGTTTATCTTGAGTTCTTTTAAATATGTTATAGATAAATTATTGAGCTGGAGGCAGAGGTATAAGAAACAGAAGGTTCCAAGGCAAAATAATGAATTTGACATTGTGTCCAAAGCATAAGCACATGTCTCAGTGAACACCAGACTCTATCTGATTACACATTCATGCTCTGCTGGGTGGTTGTTTATTTGCTTTGACAGTGGGTCCAGAGGAGGGCTCAATGAGCCTTAATTGCCTTAATTTTTACAGAACGGAGGGTTTTTCTGGGATTACATTTCTCATCAGCTTCCAGCCACATCTTTTCACACTGGTCACTTCACATTTGTACAGAATATGTGCTGCTTCATCAGAGACTCCACTGGGTTTGAAAAAGATAATCATTTTAAAGGCTAATAAGACAGGAAACAAATTGTTTCCTCCTGTAAATAGAATAGAAATAAACATGGTATAGAAATAAACATAGAATAGAAATAAACATAGAAGTTTTTGCATCATTTCTGTGAATGCCTCCCATGCAAAACTACCACACTGTCATGGAAACTTGGAGAAGGTTGAGCTATTAAAGTTACCTCATTTTCTTGTGATTTTTAAAAATTATTGTCAGTATTGTTGTTGTTATTAAAAACCTTCACTCTAGGTTTTTAGTGGGAACTATTCCCCTTTTTACAGATGTACAAGAAAAATATCAAATCAGCCAGAGATTTGTCATGGACCTATGGGCTACATGTGTTTGGTTTAGATACCCATGTAAGTCTATAGGCATTTTTTAATGTTCAAATTGGAAGAACAGTAGCCCTGGTAGATTCATTTTGGATCAGCTGTACCAGTCTTCTTGCTATGATCTCATAGTTCCCCTAGAACTTTCCTGATACCAATCTGATTGTACCAAAGTAAGATCAAAATTAAACCTGGCTAGATTAACAAAATCTCATCGTTCCCCTAGAACTTTCCTAATATCAATCTGATTGCACCAAAGTAAGATCAAAATTAAAGCTGGCTAGATTAACAAATCAAAGCATAGAAAAGAAACAGAAATTATGATAGAAGTTCATTACATGAGGGGACCCTGAAATTGTGTCTGTTGTATAAAGCAACACAGTAAAAGAAATGTAACGTGAAAAGCCAGAAGTCCTTCTGGAAGGGGAAAAGTAGCTACCAATTGGTTGAGAAAGAAAGAGAAAATGGTAAGCAGATAGACAAACTGGGAGTGATGCCAGAACAGAAGTGTTTAAGGAAATAGTGGTTGCTCTTCTTCCTCAAGCAGCTCATCAGTTCTGTGCCGTGGGTGTTCTCATAGACCAGCAATCATCCATGGATGCCACCAGGCTTCTTCTTTTCCTTCACTCAGTGATCTCCAGCTGGAAACCTTGATGTTAAAAATGCAGAGCATTGTGTGGCTATGAGTCACTGAAGTCAGTAAAAGCAGCCTGAGCTTCCCCAGGAACCCCAGCACCAACCTGCAGATGGTGAGAGCTGTGCAGGCAGCAGGCTCTCAGCTCCCGAGCAGCACTTCCCAGAGAAGGCATGTTGCTCTGGTTGATGTCTCTGCTAAGTTTCCAGGGAAATTAATGGCTAAACTGAGTGTGTACAGGCTGTTCTCTGAGGTGGAGACATTATTTTCATAGGCTCACAGCTCCAGATAAAATTTCCCCAAGGACAGGTGAGCCAGAACACAAGAGTTTATCTGCTTACACTGGGATTCCAGTGGCTCGTGTTGGTGCAATTATCAGCTTTTCCAGCTCACCTGTGTCACAGCAAAACAATCTAAAGAATTTGGTGTTTCACTCTATTATCTGGGATCTTTAAGAGTTCTTTACATGTATGTATATATTTTATAAAGAGAGAGAAAAAGTTATGCCTGAGTTTGAAGAGCACTTTAGCATTGTGGAGGACAGAGGAAGTGTTTAAGGACAGCATTATTGACAACTATTCTTCAGTTTTGTTGACAAGTAACATAAGCGCCAAAGGCAGATGTTTCTGCAGAAACTGGAAAGACATCACTCTGTTCTTCTAGAAATTTTAAGTCTTATTTGCATAACCAATATTTAAAAGAGATAATGAAGATCTCATGCAGAATAATTTGCTATTGTTGAAGAATACCTAGGTAATTTCTCAGTCAACAGGTGCTTCCAGACAGTATATTTGTCCTAAAGCTTCATCTTTATCACAGCAATAGGATTGAAAACTTTATTTTATTGCAATTTTGCTACTACACATTGGATAAAATCATTTAGAGAGCACTGCAGCAAAGTTCATCCTTTAGTTATCCTTTCTAAATGAGATACAACAACCATCAGGCTACACTGGTGTAATAAGACAGTTTGCTTGTTAACATAAAGAAAATTCAGTTATTCTGCATGAAATTAAAGTTTCTTTAAGGGAAATCCAAAGATTTTTACCTCCTGGCACACAAGAATAGCTCATTTGCTGTGATTAGAAGAAACCTGAAGCAAGTAGGAGTTATGGCATTTAAGTCCCTGGGCAGTCAAAAATCATTAAATCCACACCCTGCAATTTTTTCCCATCACTCCTGGCACTGGTGACAGGTATAATCAACTCCAGTTTGTGATTTGGAGGGGAAATAGGCATCTGGCAGACAGAAAAAAAATCAGTTTTATCAAGAACAAGATGGGTTTGGAAATACTCCTAAGGAAATCTGAGACTCCTGGGGAACCTCTGCATCTCTAGACACGTTGCCTGGAGATCTTGAGTTTAGGAGACACAGGGGAGAAATGTCCCAGGGAGATGTGGCTGGGAGTTCATGTCTTGAATGCAGGAGTCAGACTTGACACTTTAATTTCCTTTATGGATTCAAGCCTAAATAGGTTCCTTTTATGATTAAGCTGTGCTGCTCACAGGAATCTCGTTGCAAAGCAGCAAATTTGACATCACATGCAGGTAGTAACCTACAGATGGGACTGTGTCTCCTTGTCAAAGATGCTGAACACATTAATAAAAAAAAGAGACACAGAGAGAAAGAAAATGATCACTTAAAATGAAAAAGCTAATTTAGCTTCGTGCCAGAAAGGCCATAACATATGACATGAAATTAATGCCAGCAAAGAAGTAACTTCCAGTTGGTTTATGACTGATTTAGAATTAACACTGTCCTTCAGAATTAAAACAAAACAAAACAAAACAAATATAAAAAAGACCAAAATCAAACCAAACGAGACCCAGTAGACAGAAAATTGTGTGAACCAAATTTTCCCCTCTCTGTAGTTCTCCCACCCTCCAGTCCTGCATTTGTGATTTTTTGCAATATTTTTGAGAAATATGAATATTTCTGAGACCTGTGATTTTTCTTACACTGTTTTTTTTTTTGTTTTGTTTTGTTTGTTTGTTTTTTCCTGGGAGGGAGGAATTTTTGTTTGGTTGGTTTAATGTTTTTCTTTGTTTGAGGGGTTGTTTGTTTGCTTGGTTTTTGTGGCTCCAATTTACTCTATGATATTACAGTATCACTGACCTTGAGTCTGTAGACCAAAATGTAGATAAGATAAGCAACTCTGTATTCAGAATATGAATATGATTAAGGTTAAATCAGACGCACAAAAGCTAAAGTAGAATGAGAACTTAACTTGCCAAGGGATGCACCATACTTGGCAACATGCTTAATAAAAAAAATACTACATTAATCTGCTCAGAATATGAAATAATCATCAACAACAGTCACTGCTGAAAAGAATTGCTCTGGAACTGTGAATTTAAGCCAAAGTGATTGAAGTCTAGTTCAGATGTGTGACAGAAAGAGAGAGAAGAGATGGATATAATTTAATCACACTGTAAAGTCAGTTTCTGTCTGCAGGAACATTTGCTGTTTACTGCAATTTCCACAGGCCCCTTACAGACTTTTCATTTTTAAATGGAGGCTTGCATAGGTTTTCTTCTGCATAAAGATTGTGAAGTAAATGCTGCAAAACGTTATAGAAGCTCACAGGATAGCTAAATATAAGGATATACATATGCAGAACAAGTATGAGAATTTATGTTGCTATTCTAAAAAATTATGCAGGGCTAAGATTGGTGAATAGACACAGGGAAACTTTACCACAAGAGAAAGCAATAAAATAGGAAAATAAGGTTTTGGACTTATTACTTTTTAAATTTATGGTCCGTTAAATGTATTCAAGAGTTCAAGCCATATCTTCAGGTGATTTAAACTGCTAAAGTTCTAAGGAAAGGAAGAAATCTGCGCTGAGTTTCAGTGTCTCCGGATCCTCCTCACACAGAGATGCCAAGTTTCCATCTCCACGTTGCTGCCACAGGTCACACACAGCAGGAGAAGCTGACTTTCCTGAAAAAATCAGATTATACAAGGAAGCTGATCTGAGCTGACATGATTTGATTTGGGTTAGAAGATTAATCCCAACTTCAGCTGCCAAGGGCTTTTAGATAAATAGCACTTAGCCCACTTACACTGAATGGTTTTTTTTTTTTTAATAAGGAGTATTAATTAGAACAGCATGGAAGTTAATTAATGAACAGCAAAGGCTGGAAATACTGCTGCCTTCAGAGATTAGAGTGTCCATGTTCAGAATGGGATGGCTTAGGCTTCCTCATCTGTGACAAAAAATATCTAAAGCTATGAAAAACAAAATAGCCTGGCCTGCTTCAAAAGGACTCACAAAAATCCTTTTTTGAGGACAAAAGGTTTGAAATTATTTCCATGTTCAGGCTGAAAAACCTTAATCCAAGGGATGAGAAGCATTGTGACAACTGAACATTGCAGTGCGCTGCATGGGTGACAGCAGTTCTGTGCTGTCTGCAGTCAGGTGTAACCTTCCACGTGTGTTTCCATCTGAGGCTCATCTGCTGAGGAAAAAATATCTAAAGCACCGAGGAGAAAACAAAATAGCCTGGCCTGAACAGCCAAATAAAATGTTGGACTCACAAAATTTCTTTTTGAAAACAAATGACTGGAAATTTCTGCAAAAGGTTTGAAAAGTTTCCCAAATTTGTTTCAAAAGGACTGTGAGGACAAAAGGTTTGAAATTATTTCAAATACCATTCCTGGCCTGAGGCTGAGAAAAACCTTAATCCAAGGCAGGACAAGCATTGTGACAACTGAACGTTGCAGTGCACTGCATGGGTGACAGCAGTTCTGTGCTGTCTGCAGTCAGGTGAGCTCCTTCCACGTGTGTTTCCATCTGGTGTGTCCTCTCTGAAGTATTTTTTGGTTTGGACTTGTCATTAATCAGGTTCCTTGTTAGAGCTGGTTGTTCCATAAGTAGCAGAATGTTTGGGTGGGTTATCCCAAATTTGAAGCTGTTGCACAACCAGAATTCTGGTTGGCTAAATCTCAGTGAACAGCCCATTCATAAAACGTTAGATGGGTAGTGAATGTTTTTGGGATTTCTAAATGAGGTTTTATTAAAAAACTGTTCCAACGGCTGGAAATTTGTGCAGAAATGAGGGCATTGACACTCAGCTTTGTGTTTCCCAAATGTCAAGGTTTTAGTTTAAGGTACAAGAACTCCTTGTGGGAAATCACTGGAGACAGGTGACTCAAGGACAGGCACCCATCCTAAATGTGTGTGATAGGTGGGCGGGTGTGAAAAATGTCCAGTAGAACTGGCAAACTTCTTTAAAGTTATTTTTAAATCCTACCTAATACCTAGTCTTGGACACAGAGATTGGATCACCCACACTAAAATGATGCCATTTAACCAAGCTGAGGTAATGCTATGGATAGAGAAGCTTGACATCTATAAAAAAAATTCTTTCAAAATAGGAAATCCTGGAATCCATATTTAGACAGGCAGAAGAACAATCCTTTCCACCACAAATTATTCTGTGAGTTGAGGAGTTAAGTCTCACTCTTGACTGTCCAGGCCTTATGAATTTACAGAAACAAGTGTGGTCCAGCTCTTAGGACATCTGGTTCATTTCAGGAATTTGAACAGGTCCTATCCCACCTGTTTTTTTTTTTTTTCTTTTATTCCTATAATTGTCATGAACAAAAAATTTGTAATTTTAAATTTTGTAGCTGCATGTGCTCCTTCCCCTCTTACACTTGCTTAATAATGAATTAGTCCTACAACATCCTGTAGGAAAAAGGGAAGACTTCAATCCCATTTGAATTATTCAATGGCACAATTCTAGCAACCAGTTCCTAAAATACTGTCTTATTTCCTCTCAGTTTTAATTTTGTAGATATATCTCTATCCATCTAAATACACACAAAAAGTATTACATATATATTTATATGCATATATACATATAGGTTTGTGTGATTGTGTGCATATATAAATATATAAAAATATACACAATATATATAGATAAAAAATCTTGGGTAAGAAATACACAATAACATTTCCTTTCCAGAATCTTATTTTCAATAGGTTATCCCATTCACACTCATTCTCCTTACAGAATAAAATGTCAGCTGAAACATCCCATATTTTTCTGCTTAAGTAAATTGGAGTTAGGTATTCCAATTTTAATTGGAATTTCAATGTGAAAGAAATGCTAAGAAAATCTTTTCCCTTTTTTTTTCTGGAGAAGAATAAGTTTGTTACAGAAAGCATATACTCTGCATTTCTCCCCCTCAAGAACCCAGATGTGGAACTAATAGTTAAGTTTTAAAGCACAAATAACTTTAAGGCCAACAAAATTAAGTTTTTGGGAATTGCTTTTGGAATGGCTGCTGAGTTATGACAGGCTCTTTCTGAAAGCTCTGGCAGACAGCCTCACACATTTTCCTTTTAAGATTGTTTATGATTAGAGCTCTGGGTGTAAATCAAGGAAAAAAGGTGACAATTTTCATTGGCTGGAGACTGAAAATAATCAAGGTTCTCTGTGGTCCACCAAGATAAATACATAGGTAAGAAAAGTATTAAACTGCATATTTTCACTATTAACAGTGATTGGACGTTTTCAAGCAATAGAAGATAAATGAAAACAGAAATATGTTGTGTTCTTCACCATAAGAATAAGGCAGGAAATAATAAAAGTTTTACAGATCTCCTGTCTGATGTGTTTATAACAGTATTCAGCTACTACCTGGTGTGCTTTTCATCAGTGAACTTCAAAGTACCTTTCAAAGCAGATAATATTCAGGGAGATTTGGGAAAAATCCAGCTAAAACAAATTTTGATCAGGTTGTTCATAAGAAGGAAAACCAAAACCACTTGATTTCCACCAGCTTTCCAAGCCATCAGGCAAGTTTTTCACAGAAAGTACAAACTACACCCCAGTTTTTTGTGGTGCAACACTTTGTGTCGGCACAGGCACCACAACTGCCTGAAGCATTGCCTGAGAAGGAATTTGCAATTTCTTCACTCCTTTAAAACTGTTGTTGATCCAGCAAGACTGTAAGGAAATAAATTGGGTTTTAATCAACCAAGACATGGGTGTTGTTAGGGGCTTTACAGGTTCACTTTATACATCTCAGTCATTAATGCAGGGAAAGGCTGGAGGACTGTGGTGTTGTGAGGTCCCCAGGATGAGGTGAGAGATGAGAATTTGACTCCATAAGGCTGATTATTATATTATATTATATTATATTATATTATATTATATTATATTATATTATATTATATTATATTATATTATATTATATTATATTATATTATATTATATTATATTATATTATATTATATTATATTATATTATATTATATTATATTATATTATATTATATTATATTATATTATATTATATTATATTATATTATATTATATTATATTATATTATATTATATTATATTATATTATATTATATTATATTATATTATTATAGATATACTAAAACTATACTAAAGAGAAAGGATAGATCAGAAGGCTAAACAAGAATGATAATGAAAGCTCGTGACTGATGCCTCAGAGTCCAACACAGTTGCTGGTGATTGGTAATTAATTAAAAACAATTTACATGGAAGCAATCAAAGATGCACCTGTTGGTAAACAATCTCCAGATCACATTCCAAGCAATCTCAGATAATTGTTGTTTTCTTTCTTTTCTGAGGCCTCTCAGCTTCCCAGGAGAAGATCCTGGGCAAAGAGAATTTTTCAGAAAATATCATGGTGACAAAGGACCTGTCACAAAACTGCTTAGAGGGGATAAAGAATGGCCACAATCAGCTCTCATGGGTAAGAGTGGCATAAAACTCTTTCAGAAGAGGCAAAGTCATCTCAGTACTTCTTTGCCCAGGGAAGCTGTGGCTGCCCCATCCCTGGAAGTGCCCAAGCTTGGACAGGGCTTGGAGCAACCTGGGATAGTGGAAGATGTCCCTGCTCATGGTACAGGGTTGGCATGAGATGATTTTTAAGGTCTCTTCCAACCCAAACCATTCCATGATTTTTGATTTTCATGTAGCTCCAACCCATGGACAGTTCTTGTGGCAGGTTTGTCCTGCAAGTTGTGAGATATTGTCTCTTTGTTCAAAGTCTGAATGTTTTATTGTTCATGTCAAGGAATTGAAAGGTGAAAAACAAACTAAAGCCATTTCCTAAGGTCCTTGCCAAAGCTTTTTCACTGACCCATGTGATGGCTGGAGAGGATTATTGCCAAGCAAAAAGAAACAACAAAATCTTCTTTAAATGAAAGGTTTCCAATGCATAAAGGAGATTTTTTCTGTGTGTGATATGGATGCAGAATGCAGTGTTTGATGACCCCAGAGGTGGCCCCTTCTCCTAAGATAGATGACAGTGTCCCTTAAACTTGTCCTGCTGGAGTGGAGGAGTTTATTTCTGCTGAGCCCTTGCTCTGCGCAGCAGTGCATTAGTGATGGTGGCTTCAGTGCTGACTCTGTGCTGCAAATAAAAACTCAAACAAAATCTCCATGTTCATCTCACAAATGTCCACGAACAGACATCATTGCACTGCATCTTTTAAGCTGAGGGATCTGATTTTATGTTGTATCATTTTAAGTTTATGTCAATTTACTTCTCTGAAATCAGGTTGGCACTGAAGTCAGTGGAGTTAGAAATGGCATAAAGCTGGGAGAAAGTAGTGGTGAGTCATGACTTTTATTTTCAAATAGAGGAGCAAGTGTTTATGATGGTTTCACTGTGAAGCCAGAATAAAAGGGGAGATTTGGAGTGGGTTTTGGTGTCTTGTCTGTACCTGCAGCTCAGCTGGCATGAATCCAGGCAAAACAAACCCAAAATGCAACCAGCGCACACATCCCAGCTAACAAAACCTGCTGACTTTTACATGGCTTTAGCTGCAAGGTCACTGTCATTTGAGATATTTTCTCTTGTAAAGTGTTCACAAAAAATCTGAAAGTGTAAGTAATCTGAGAGAGTTTGCAGGGAGGAATGGCTGCACAGCAAGAATGCAATCAGAAAAGATCAGCTGGTCTACACAGCAGGTAAAAATAGAATACATCCAAACAAAACACCCTGAAAACAAAAGTAGTATTCTCTTCGCCTCTTTGTGATCTCACAAATTGATCAGGCAACTGCCCAACTTCAAGCCTGAACTCCTTCTGTGGATTGTTGTCTTTCTGAATTAGTGGTAAAGTCTCCAGCCTGTGTGCACCGAATCCATACATTTAATGATGTGCAGCCAAGCACGGCAGCTCTCTGCAGAGCAGCCCACAGGTGTTGGCCCCTTCTCAGTCCCACAGGCTGTGGTTTAGAGATGAACACCAGTGAGCCCTGAGACAATATCCCCCCAGGGAGTACTGCAGTGTCACCACATCACCTGGGGAGTGATGGAATTCCAAGCCCTTTTTTACTCCTCTGAAATACAGGTGGGTCCTGGACTCAGAACACTTCAGTAAAGGAGTGCAAGTGGTGTGCCATGAACTCAGTGAACACTCTCTGTTCTAAGGATTGTGCACTGCTTCACACCATAGCAGTAAATCTGGATCAATACAGGCAGAAGTCCTCCATATTTTTGGAAAAAAACCAACCAAACAAACAAAAAACAACACTTTTTTTTCACATTGCTTGGTGGAAACTCTCTTGCATTCCTTCCCTCTCATACATCCAAAGCACAGTGTGAATTTTAATTAAAAAAAAACCAACTTACATGAAATTAATCTTTCCCTTCTAGTTTATCTATAATTGGTGACTTAGGCTTGATCTTGTCTTTGCCATCCTAAGACTGGGAAATATTTTACAGGTGCATTTTTACCCTAGAACTCCTCTATATAAATTCCACTGTAATTGTTGTATAAGAGCAGAAACCCAGAAGCAAATCTTTTCTGAAACCAGAGAAGAGCAGGGAAGAGATGTTTAGAGAATTGGGAACTGCCAAATCACAGCCCCAATGTTTTTCCCTGGAAGAAGATGCAATGCAAATTGTGGAGTCCAGCAAAGGGAACAATTGAAAGCTGTGAAGGCTGCAGGTATGGCTGGACAGCACCTGGAACAAAGAACTTGCCCATGTGAGCAAGGGCTGGGGAAGCATTGAACAAGATGGCCCTGGAATATCCAAGAAATGGGAAAATGTGGTTCTTGAGGACAGGGTTTAGGGCCAGACCTGGCAGTGTTAGGTTGATGGTAGGGCTCAAAGATCTTAGAGATCTTTTCCTTAAAGACTCTATGATTTTATGAGAAATTTTTACTCATTCATGTAGTCTCATGGGAGAAAATAACATTATAGCAGGAGTGTTTTGGGGAACATAAAGGTATTGAGTCGGCAAATGTAGAACTGCATGTCCAACACCTATTTTTTAAAGTACTTTCATAGTGGCAACTTAAATTAACAACTAAAACCCTTAAAACTCCCCACCAAAACTATGCCAGGTAGTAATTCTCTAATACAAACATACCCAGACTGCTGATCCCACCATCTACTATAGATAATTAATTTAAATGTATTGCAAAGTAAAAGCTTAGATCCACATTCCCTATGCAGCTAATCACGAGAGAGATGCTATGAGGGAATGCTGCAATGCAGAGCACCTAAGATTTGCTAATGTGAAGTAGTAGAGTGACCAAAATTTAAAAAGATCCTTTGGAAAGAGAAATCTGCTGTCACACGGGCAAAAAAATGAAGATATAGCACTACAAGGAAATTATTGGTAAATGAACACCATACCCAGGGGCTGTATCTTTTGTACTTTGAACAGGAACCAAAAAAAAAAAAATTTAAAAAATTGTGGCATATCTCTATACTGAGAAAAAGGGAAATGGCAAAAAACCTGAGACAATAAGAAGGTGCCAGAAACCTTGAAGTTAAGTGGATTGTGTATTCTTTTTTATAGGAATGTCACCATCATATTTTCTGAAAAATCCCTTTGCCCAGGATTTTCTCCTGGGAAGCTGAGGAGCCTCAGAGAAAAGGAAAACAATTTTTATTTCATTTGCTTCTCCTGTGTTGTGCTCATGTGGAATGTGTTTGGAGATTGTTCACCCACAGGTGATTGTTTCATTGCATTCTGCTGTGAGTTGTTTTCACTCTTTGGCCAATCAGGGCCAAACTGTGTCAGGACTCTGGAAAGAGTCAGGAGTTTTCATTATTATCTTTTTAGCATTCAGTAAGTATCCTTTCTGTATTCTTTAGTATAGTATAGTTTAGTATTCTTTTATATTATATAGTATAATATAATAAGAAATTAGCCTTCTGAGAACATGGAGTCAGATTCATCATTCTTTCCATCATCAGGTGTCTCCGAAAATACAACATAGGAACACTCAGAACAGAACCTCTCTCTTTTAATGTTTTCCTCCTCAGGAGGAAATGAGGCAGAGAGAAATTTTTTCATAGAGATGGACTGCTAAAGAAGATGCTGTGAAGGAAAGCAAAGTACTTGAGGATAAATTACATTGCATTTGCTGGCCTTCTTTTGTTTTTGTTTATTTAAATTTTCAGATGGCTTCCTATTTTATCCCAAATACCACAGAAATATGGAACTATGCACTTGTAAGGGCCAAAAAAAGAGCAGGGTTTTGTATTCTTTAAAGTAGGTTCAGTTATTCCCATCATCCTAAGAGGTTTTTGTATGATCTGTTACATAATCTCCCATGTTGGAGCTCCCCAGCTTGCCTGGTCAATATATCCCAGTGTAGCCCTGACAGTCTTTTTGTTCCTGATATTTGACCCAAATTTTCCTTGCTAGAAATAAAACAATCTGCTCTTGTCCCACCTTTCAAGGAGATGGAGGAGTGATAATTGCTTCTCTCTGCTGAATTATCTTCAGGATGGGGTGTGTAAAGCTGAGTTCTGCAAGCAACACCAGGCTGTGAATAAGTCCTGTGAATATCTAAAATGTAATAGCAGACAGACCAGAGACCAGGACCAGGGCAATTCCCTTTTAATCTTTTCATTTGTTTGTTTGTTTTTTTCTGCATATTTGAGCAGTAATTCTATTTGTATTTTTTACTATTCAGGTGTTAAAACGAATGTCATAAGATGTGCCTCAGTCAACACAAAAAAATATTGTACATGATTCTCACCTGTCTGCTCCCTTGGTTTTTATGATGTTACAACAACTTTCAATTTATTTCTCCTTCTGAGTTTAATATTTTCCATCTTATCTTATGCCAAATCTCATCTGCCCTGTTGCTGCTGCTTCCCACAGGGCTGTGAGGTCTCAGAGGATCTACAATTTCTGTGTGAATACAGATTAAAATGCCAATGTGTGCATTCATCCCTAGTGCTTGGATTTCCCCCCCTTTATTTTCAAATTAGAATTTTGCTTGCTCACAGCTCCTGTAAATGTGAGTAGAGTTGCAAATGTTGTCAAAGTAATGCTTTCAGGTTTGTTCCAATTCTTTTCTACAGTTTGTTTTTGTTTTGCTTTATTTACCTTTCTAACTCCTCATCTACAGCGCTGCAAAGAATTTGATATGGCACAATAAACTCCCCCATGTCCCTAAAATCACACGAGCTCTGTAATGCAAGATGCTACTTGCAGGGCTGAGTTAGAAATAGAAATGTCAGCCTTACTCTGAAACTTGCTTGTGTACACTAAAACCTGTCCTGCCTCTTCCCCTCATTACCAGGTAAATGAAATTGAGTGGGAAAACTGCAGGAATAGGCCAGGGAGAAAAAACAATTATCCAGGCTGGTGGTCAGAACCTCACAAAAACACAGTGTGACTCATCTCTGGGAAAAATGAAGGTACAGCAAGAGGAAACCATCACAAATGCAGGGTCATGCTGGAGAAGCAAGATTTATCACTTGATTTGCAGGGTTGGGGTGCCATGGTCATGACATCTCATGCTGGTTTATGGATCAATCATTCCTGCACAGCACAGGAGCAGCTGCAGATTCCCCAGGGCCAGAGCTGGGTATAAAGGATGGGAAATGAAGCACATTTCACTCCACCTTCAGGAATGATTTCACCAAATTTCCTTAAACAGCACAACACCAGTGTAGTGACAAACGTGACTGAAATTTTCTTTCAAGATTTTGAAAGACTGCTGGAATTCCTCTGTCTTCCTTTTCCAACAGGAAAAAGCTACAGAAGCTTCTGTACAAGACTGTGCAAGTGGTTCCAGTGCAGCTGGACCAACTTTCCTGTCCCAAAGCACCTGATATAATGCCAGCAAATCTTTATGACTGCATTATAAACTAATGGTTCTCCTGGCTGTGAGCAGGACGAGAAGAACATACTTTAGATGCAAATACTTTTAGTGTAATATTGAAAGTTCTCTCTCCTTTACCTGCAGCCACAGTAAATCTCTTTAAAATACACCCAGGCAGCAGGACTGTGTTTACTACATTCCTGCTTAGCCAGGTACTCCTTTGTCAAGGGAGGTGTCAGAACAGGAGACAGCACTAGTCAGCAAAGATTGCATAACTGAATCAGAAATATTAATTCATACATCTTTAGTTAAAATGGATGGTGCTGCAGTAAAGCATCTGTGCTGACACGTATCTCCTGCTCTCTCTAGCAACTGAATTAACAGATCCTCTCACAGTGTAACAGGAAGAACTACCTAAAAGCAGAGCTGGGAGGAGGGTTAAAAGAGAATGCAGGCTTCTGCTTTCAGTCCCAGTCATGTTATTAACTGCAAAATCAAGCTGTGTTTTCATCTAGGTATTGGTCTGAGCTCCTCTCTGCTTACACTGCCAGGAACGTGTGAAACACAGCAGCTTCCTGATGAGAAGATCACAGAGCAGAGTAATGACAATTCCAGGAAAGAACTGCCCCTCCTGTGCTGAAAGCTGCACCAGGCCCTGACCCCTGGCTCCAGCAGTACCAGGGATATTGGCTGTGCAAATGAATATTGATCACACAAACAGCAACCAGGAGGTTTAGGTTCTGTCATGATTTAGCCACCATGCAGTGAGGAGAGGTGAGCACCAGAGAAGACAAAGAGCTTTCCCGAGCAGGTGATGTTACAGCCTGATAAAACACTTGGGGTGATGTGAAGATCAATAGAGAACACTCAGATGGTTTAGTACACAGCTGGGTATTTATGTGAACACTAAAGGTCAGTGCTCTTCAGCCCAGAGACAGGCACAGCTTGTGCAAACACCACCCAGGAAAAATCCAGGAGCAGGAAAACAGAGGAACTGCGTGTGGGTCAGTCCTGCCCAGAGCTCACCACACACCCAGCAGCCTTCTCTCAGGACAGAAGGAGGAAAGGTGTGGTGTTTTCAGGGTCCCCAGATGGAGGAGGAACGAATTTGACTCCATGTTCTTAGAAGGCTAACATATTATTCTATTCTATTCTATTCTATTCTATTATTCTATTCTATTCTATTCTATTCTATTCTATTCTATTCTATTCTATCGTTATGTTATATTATATTACATTACATTATACTATATTACATTACTTTACATTATATTATGCTATACTAAAACTATACTAAAGAATAGAGAAAGGATAATTACAGGAGGTTTAACAAAGTACCAATTAAAAACTTGTGACTCTCCAGAGCCTCGACACAGCTGGCTGTGATTTGTCATTAAGTGAAAACAATTCACATGTTGAATAAACAATTCACATGTTGGATAAACAACCTCCAAACACATTCCAAAGCAGCAAAACACAGGAGAAGCAAATGAGATAATATTGCTTTCATTTTTCTTTGAGGCTTCTCAGCTTCCCAGGAGAGGAATCCTGGGCAAAGAGAATTTTTCAGAAACTGTGATGGTGATAGAAAGGAAAGGAAGGAGGCAGCAAAGGCAGCAACAATTCAGAGCAGCACTGAGCAGCCCAGCTCCTGGGTTCCTCTTCCTCTGCTTCCCTGGCATCCAGAGATGGAGCAGAAGACTGAAAGGCAAAACTGCTGATTTTCAGAGCCCATCAGAATTAGTAAGATCCTTGTGAGCCCATGATCTGCAGATAGAAGAAATCTTATGGATTTAAGAGGAAGGTGACTTTTGCTTTGTTCCAGAGGGGGAACGATGCCCTGTGAAGGCTGACCTAGAACAGAGACTGGATGGAGTTAAAGAATAAAATAGGCATTTATTAAAAGGCCTCCATGGATCCACCTTGGGCAGCACAAAAGCCCAGAAAGGGCTACACCCAAGATGAACCAAAATGGTCACAAAATGGACAACTGGTCACGGGGTCTCTCACTTTTATAATTCTGCTTCATTTGCATATTGGAGTTAATTGTCCCATTCCAGCTTTAGCCCATGCAGTCCCATCCTGCTTGTTTTTCTCTCTTCAGCCCACGGTGTTTGTGCTCTTGGGCTGAGATTTGGATCATTTGTCCTTGGTCCCCAGCTGGAGCAGGAATTGTTTTGTCTCCCAGCTCTGTGCACAGAGCTCACCATCCCTGATATGAACCCAGACCCACACACTAAAGCAGCACAGAATCTGAAAAATATAAAAGCCAAAACCTGAGGAATCAGAAACATGGACAGACAACAGAGCATTGAGTGGACAGCCCTTCCCAGAAGTTATTTTTCTTCCTTCAACCAAGAACATCATCTGGTTTTTTCCTCCTCCTGCATTTCTGTGAAAGATGAACACATTCCAGTTAATGTGGATCATTGGTTAATCTTAAGGCTTCCATCAAGTGAGGAGAAATTTCCTTGAAAATCACACACTGGGGGAGTGGAGTGAAAATTTTGCTGGGGGATAAATAGTATATTGCATGGGTTGTGGAAGGAAAGGTAAACTACTAAGGAGAATATGAAGGCCTGAATAAGTTGGAGTAGCTTAAATTGCAGACCAGCATTTCTTCACATATAATCCAACTATTGTGAAGTTGGCAAAAATACAAAATATTTTGCTGTTGCATTAATGTAAGGGCAAAAAGTTAAATAAAAATAGCACCAAAAATTAAGCAAAATATGAAAATATATAAAATAATGCTTCACATCAGTGCATAATGGAGTCTACTTGTTCTTGCAGCTGTTTTAAGAGATGTGGATTCAAAAAGCCTCCCAAAATGCTTTGGACTGTATAGATAAGAAATCTGATCTTAAAATTAATTTTATAATTATATTGTACAAGATTTATAATTGATAATGGACAAGAACAGGTATTCCTGACAGTTGTCTAAGCTCTCTCTCTCTCTAGCTGGAGCTTAAGAACAGATTTTATTGTCTTGTTCAGCAATATCCTCTTTTGACTTTGAACAGGGCCAAGAAACCATAAGAAAGATAAAAGCAAGAGAATTAACCAGACTTTCCAAAATCTAGGTCTAAAGAGAAGAACAGATATAAAGACTGCAAAATGAATATGGAATCTTATCTACTTCATTAATGCTGTATTTTTTCCAGTGGACAAAAATAAGAAATTATTTAAATAGCTTTGATCTAAATTGAAACAGAATCTCAAAATTTCTAAAAACCAAAACCAAAGAAAACAAACCCCAGGCAAAAAAACTCTAAAAGTTTCCTTAAAATTTAAAAAATTAGTGCAGGCATTTGTTATTTTCAGGAAGAGGAACAGGCTGCCTGGTGCATGGTAGCTTTTTAACTGGCTTAGGTAGAGTTCTCTGGAGTGAAAGACTTCCCTGCATAATGGGAATTTACCCAGAAACCAGACAGCCCTGCCTTTGAATCATTTCCCTGCCTCATACTTCAGAAACTGAGGACAGCTTGAAATCCTGGGATACCTGGAATGACCTTTGAAAATTCATTCCTTGCAAGTCAAACAGATGGGCACAGAACACTTTGCTGTTTTGGAAAACATTCGTTTAAATCATTGCTTCAATAAAACATTGCCTTTATTGCAAATCCTGGTTTGCTAGGAATACACACAGCACAATGTTCCAGATCAGCTCTGGCTGTAACAGGAACTGCTCTGTTTTCTCCCATGTTTACAAATTCCAAAATAAGGTGAAGAAAAGAGAAAAATTACCTAAAAGCACGATGAAAGCTATTTAATGGTTTGCTAGGAGAACAGATATCTGTAGTCAGAAGAGCAAATACCACCTGAGCTGATTTAAAAATTAGGTTGCTGTGCTGCTTGGCACAAGCCTCACACTATCACATACAAAAAGTCTGCCATGAAATTGGCGTTTCTGGAGTATTTCTGTAGCACCTACAGGCATATTCATGAATGACACTTTCTTAAGGTGAAGCCTTAGCAAATATGTCCTTCGCCCAATTTAGAACCAAAGATGTGCAGAAAAGCTCTGCACAGAACTGAAACTTCCAGCATGCTGCTTCACCCCCAGGCCTGAGCCTTGCTTCTCTCCCTTCTCAAACTCTCTCTCGAATCTGATGTGCAAAAGGTGAAGGGAAGCCCTATTAATCAACCACAAAGTACATTAAAGCACCTAAATAACTTGTTTATACAAATGATCTGCTCCACTGTAAGTGATGAGGTCAAGAGTGCCATTTGTTGTGTGGTGCCATTTTATTGATGTGGCAGGAGGCAGCAGCAGCCGCAGTTTTGTCACGCTCTGCTTTCCACCCCTCCCAAGGATCATCACTCCTGGGCTGTCAGGGCCATTGAACATCCCAGTGCATGCTGCAGGTTTGATAGAGCCTGCCTGGGCCATTAATCATGCAGGGAGTTAAATTTCCTCTGTCAATATGGAAATTCTGCAAGGGCAGGAATGTGTTATCAATTTTTATTGAGGGAGTGACAGCAAGAAAGTGGGTCAGTGTGAGGTTGCCTTCAAGCAGTTTCTTCAAAATTAAAATTGTACTGACTAGCTGAATTTCATAATGTGATTTAACTTTAAACTATTTTCCATGTCCTGTTACATACCAAGTCTCAAGGACTGACCTTTTTTTTTTCTGAAGTGCAACCCTTTTTAAAAGTATAATATCACTTCAGGCAGAAAAAGGAGGATTTCAAACATTATCCCATGACAAGGTCATTGGCTATGGCAATAAAAAGAGATTTTCCAGGGTCTTGCAGGCTTTGGAAAACATTTTAGAAAAACAAATTTACTGACAGAGACATTGAGAAATCCCCCCAAACTATCAATAGTTCATCAGGTTGTCAAACAGGTACAGAGACTAAAATAAAGCAATATGAAATATGTCAGGCATTGCAACTTAACATTCCTGTGTTCATCAAGTGCAAGAATAAAAAAAAAAAAAAAAAAAAAAGTTATGAAAACTCAAATCAGCTTCAATAATATCAAAATTCAACTTATAGAATTATGGATGATCAGTATTAACATAAAAAGATTTCTGAGGGAAGAGACCCCTTTGATCTATAAGACAAAAGTATAATGAGACACTGTGGCTGGAAGCTCGAGGAAGATATATTCAGAACAGAAATATGGGAAACATTTTAGGGATGAGTGAAATTAACCATTGGAACGTTATCCCTGGGTGGACAGTGAATATTTTATCCCCTGACATTCTCAAATCAGTAATTTTCTAAAAGAAATGCACTGACACATTTACAAATTGTTATGAGTTTGATGCAGGAATCGCCCTGGTTAGGAGGAAAATAAATAGGCAGATGTTAAATATCTGTTAGATATCTGTTCATAAATACAATAGAATAGAATTATCATTATATTATAATTGTATATTATTACATAATTATATTATATATAATTATAATATAATAATCCAATTTTTTTTCCTTGTACATTTTCCTCCTTCTAGTCATGAAAATGCCCATGTTTTTGGTTTGGCTTTTTTTTTCCATTACTCCTTACCTACAGCAACTGAAGAATTGTTAACTCTGCTGAAGATATTTCCTGCTCAGTGAAGGAGATGTGGTAAGGGGTACAGATTTTTGTGTGGGGTTACTGTTCCATGCCACCAAAAATAGCAGCTGGCATTTAGTACTGGGCATGATGATGCACAAACCTCGGAGGATGTAATTTTTGTTTCCAAGACAGAGTAGTAACTGTTTTGTAGGATGGGCTTGGGAGGCAGAGATATGGTAAACAACATCTGCAGTAGTTAAAATTAAGAATATCATTCTAGAAGAATCACTTCAAAAAGTTGGATTTCTTCCTCAAAGAATGATTTAGTGGTGAAATTCTCTTCCACTGAAGACCCTCTGCCTCTGTTCCTGTTGAGCATTTGAATAATCTCAGCATGCAACATTTTCATTTGCAGCCTGTGACGTTACACGTGGAAGAAAATTCATGTGTAACAAATGAAATATTTATTTTAATGTTTATTCCTTCTGGCATTCTCTCTTATTTTGAAATACTGACCAACATTAAAGAAATCCCACAAAAATAAAAGGACAATTGAACCCTACCTGTAGCCGATTTCCCCATGTACAAGGCTGTGTATATTTACATGAAAAAAATTGAAATTGGCTCCACTCAGATTGAGTGCCAGGAAAGACAAACAATACATCATCCTTGATTTACTTATATATCTGATCAGAAACTCATATGTCACGAAGAAAAAGAGGGTTTAATATTCCCTCAACATGACAGGAGACAAATGAGAACCAAATGTGGAACTGCTTATTCTGGGGAGGACTTTTTATTTCACTTTTTTTCTTCCTTGCCCCTATAAGCTGTTCTTGAACCAGAAGCAGCACTCGAGAGGGCCACAGCCTTGAACTGCTTTCTCTTTACATATTTCACTTAATGTTTCTTTGAGAGGGAAAAAAAACCTGAATCTGCTGATCCCAGGGCTGAGCAGGCTTAGATTGATGCCTCCATTCTTTGTGCCAGCAAGTGACCTTAATTCACATATTCCATCTATTTTAATATATGGTATTATTTACTGCACTGACTCGGTGTAGTGCTTTTTAAATATTTATGAAAGCAGCCTTTACATACATAGCACTGATGTTTATCCTGTGGCTGGTGACAGGGAATGAGCAGTGCATGGTTTGAACAATGAGTTTGGATTATGCAGAATTTATTGCTTTTCTTTTTTATCTCTTTCACGCCATAGACAGAAGCTTTCAACTGTTATAAAGTACAATGCTGTTTTCTCCACGTGATAGTATTACTGCCTTACCAGATCTTTTTTTTTTTCCCCAACCCACATTGTCATTCCTGGCTTTTAATCTCCCTTTGTGCACCTACACATCTCTTTTTTTTTAATAGAACACAAATATTTTACTGTGTTCTTGATGTCCCATGTTCTACTAATATTTTAAGAGTGTCATGCTCTATTTAAGTGTCAGGATGAAGACATCTAGTGTAATCTCTTTTTCCTGTGAGTGCTTCTGGCTTCTTTTTTGTCTGTATAATTCTGTCTTGCAAGGAGCCTTTTGCAAACTAATGTTTTTAAGAACATTGGAGATGAAAACAGCTCACCTATGGCATCACAGAGAAATGAAACTGGCAGCGGGTGAATGGCTGGGGAAGTGAGATATTCGAGAGAAAAAAAGAAGCAATCTAACCACAGTGAAGCAGTCAAAAGCTTAAAGCTGAAACAAGGGATAATGAATTAAAAATGGGTAATATGTGTTTCTTCCGAGTGAGGTAGATTCTGGTTGGAGCTTGAATTGACAGTTCTGAAGGATTGGTCTGTGAAAAGGATGCTGAGACTGGAAAAGTGCGAGTTTGCTCTTATCACTGGGCATTTGATCTGCTCAGGGGAGGTTTTCTGCCTGCATTCAGTCTGTCTCAGGGATTTGGATCAGAAACTATCAATTAATTTCACATAAAATCACCTTCAAGTTTTAATTGGCGGTGGCTATTTACATCCTACTTCACAGGCTGGTGTCTCTGAGTTGGTGCTAAACCTTTGTTGAGGTGCTAAGAAATAGAAACAAAGTAAATAGAAACAACAACAACAAATAATAAAAAAACCAATAATAAATTACTTTATTTAGGAGGAACTTTGGGAAAAAGCATCTCAGGTGATAGAAATAAATGTGGGTTATGTTTGAAAACCACAATTTTAACTTTACCTATTAAGTTTGTTTGCCCAACTGGTGTTGGACATTTCAACAGAATCTATTGACAATAATACTCAAGCTTTAACATCTCACCATAAAAATGTCAAAATGCCTGATATACTAAATAAAAATGTCAAAATGCCTGATATGCTAAAATAACTGTCTATGTATGGAAACCAGGAGCATTATAAAGCAGTGGTAATAATCACATGAGGATGCCTACATTTTACAGTCTGAAACTGCGGGTAACTATTTCATTTAATTTGCAGAACCGTGAGTTCTGCTGGTGCTCAGCAGTGCTGTGACCATTTTCCAGATTCAACAGGTCCTTTCAAATCCTTTCCCATTGGGAAGACAAATAATTTTTTACATGAGGCCTAAAAAAAGCCCCAAATAATTTTCCTTGACCTGCTGGATCACAACTCTGCACAGTTGATTATTCTATTGGCAAAAGCATAAAAGAGACAAGCTGGAGAAACATATTTAAAACCAAAATATTCAATTGAAAAAGAACAGTTTTTCCATGAAAAATGGCATAACCCTGCAATTTGTAAAAAGCCATCAATGGAAGTATAAGCTGTTGTTTATTTTTATTTGTTCTGTTTTATTCCTTCTTTCTTTCTTGCGAGGAAAGGAATCAATGTAAGAAAAATTAATTCTATATTTACATAAAATCATTCATAAACTTGATTTTTAATCCTAGAATTAAATATATCTTGCAGTTAGGAGTTTCTATACTATTATTTCTGTATGTAAATAGGTAGTGGATGTATTATTAACTAGTTTATGAGTAGAAATAATCAAAAGCAATAAATTGATACTAAAAGGCTGATAAGCAGAGATTTTTGACACTTCCTATGCTTGTAAAACTTCCATCACCATGCAGATAATTTTTGATAATTTGGGATGTTAGCTGTTCATTGTGCAAGTGTAGTCATTTGTTGCAGCTAAAGGAACAAGGACATCTAGGAAAAATATAATTTTCAGGATCACAAATAAAACAATCTCAAGGTTTCCCCTTTTGACTTATTCACCTTTTGGTTTCTTTAACTTGGAGAATCCACAAACTTAATCACAAAGCTTTCTTCTGGTCTGCAATATTTGATACGTCTTTGAATATTTTTTGTCTTGTTTGTTTTGTTTGTTTGTTGACCCTAATAATTAAAGCCATGTAGTGAAACAATCACCTAAATTCCTCACAATTTCACAATGTGTATTCCAGCTGTACCTGTCTTTACAAACACGAGTTCAAACTGTATTTATCCATAATCCTGTGAACATGTCAAGCATTTAGAGTGTCACTAACTTTGGCCAGTTTACCTAAAAATTAAGAATGTGTTTGCCTAAAAAGTATTAAAAATACTAAGAAAAGGAAAGCCTCAGCTCCTTGTACCCAAAGCCTATTCCATGCATAACTAAGGTTTGTTGACTAGAGGCACAACATTAATAGATTCTGATCTCTCTGCTGGTAGTTTAGGGTAAATCTGAAAAAAAATTTAAAAATATACATCATATATACATATATATATATACACACATATATATATATAACCATGGTTAATTAGAAATTTAGGTGGCATTGGAATATGGTATCATATTTAAAGCAGTATCTGCATCAGACAGCTTTACTCTCAAATGTTCTGGCAAGAGAAAAGAATGGCTAAAACCTGAAAATTGAGCTCTTTTCTCTTTTTTCACTGTATGACTGATAAAAAATGCCATCAACTATGTAGGAAAGCTTTGAAAACAAGGAATTTTTTATGCAAGATCTAAGCATCATCAGAAATCACCATTACCTTGGCTGCCATAGTGAACAGTATTACTGCAGAAGCAACTATATCAAAAACTAAATAAGTTTCCCTGAAGACAAGACCCAAGCTTTGCAATTTCCCTGTCAAATGCAAGATTATCATCTACTCATAAATATCCTACAGGGAAGCCAAGGGATCTCAGTCTGGGCACGTTTTATGGATATGCACCATATGGATGGAGGGGAAATGTCTATATTGACAAAAGAAACCACTGAACAAACAAAATGGTATCTCCGGGGTCCAAAGACAGACAAATTTACATAAGAAATGAGTCCCACAGTTTAAAAAGAAGGTTAATTCAGCATTTCAAAAGTTTATCCAAGAACATGATCAGTTCCATGAGTTAAAGTCTCCAAGATTAGAAGGTTTTAAAGTGATATTAGCAGGTGTAACCAGAAGATTTTAGGGAATTAATATAGGCATCACTGAATATATTCTATGAGCAGTGAATTCTAGATTAGATTTAGATTCTGTAAACGTTAACAAAAATGGCTTAATGATAATGGATGCTTTGAGAAACCAGAGCCCTCTCTTGAAGAAAATGACCCCAAAGTTATCTGCAAGCATAAAATACTTTGTAGCTCTTGCCAAATATTTGCCCAAGAAGTGTCTGTGCTTTGGACAGACTGCTTAACATCTCCTCACTGTGCTGTCTTCTACAATTCATAAATAAGTACCCATAAACTATGGAAATGTGGATAAATTAACCAAAAATTAATCTGAATCCATATCTGAATACACACAGAATGAGAGGGCTCTATCTTTTCATGTTTGCTTATCACTAAGTGTGATTAAAGATATCAGTGAATCTGAGGAGGTTTGAAGGTCTAATGATGCAAACGATGCAAAAACATTTGAGCCTCGTTGAACCTGCCCATAACTATCTGATCCATAATCTGGGTTGGAAACTTGATCAACAAGCTTTCCCAGGAGAGCTTCAGATTTCAGTTTTCTAATGTATTTTTCAATAGCTTATTTAATATAATTTCTATGCTTAGTATCTTTAATTCGTTTTCTTTTTGAACTTCATCCTTTGGGAGAGTTTTTTTTATATATACACTAACAGATCAGTGTGTTTGGACATGGAAGTTTTATCTTTCCCTCTGTTGTTCCAGATGCATGACACTAAGATAAATAAATGTCATCTAAATCCCAAAGGACCATCTACTCTGGATTCTGGAGCCTATCTTTGCTCCTCAAAGAAAGACAAATTAAGATTGCTGGAAGTGATATGAACAAAGAAAACAAAGGCTGGATAGCCCTGTCCACAGAACTGTGTGTGAGCTTTCAGCAACAATTTCAGGCACTCACAAAGCAACACTTTGGCTTTGGAATTGAGTTTCAAGCTGCTTTTGTATTCTCAGGGATCCACAGGCTCGTTTCAGCCTGCCTTGAACTTCAGTTGTGCTGCCAATCTTCCCTGTGGTTCATCCTGCCTTCATCCATCTTTCTCAGCAAAGCAGAAATTCCTTGTTCAAACTTCCTGGTTCCTCTGCTTCTTGGCATTTTTGAGTATCCAACATGAACTCTTTCCACAGTTTTAAAAGTTTCAAGTTATTAGATGGCCCAGTCAGATTCTGATATATCACAGACCACTAAATGTCATCAAATTATCTCCTGACAGACAGCAATCACTTTTTATCCATGCTCTTCAATGGCTTTGAGGATTTCAGGAGACTGAGGAGTTGTCACAGTTTTTGTAGCTCACTGTAATTGTTTTCCATGTTAAGGATTTGTGCTTTGTTTTGAATTTATATCAATCCATTTCTAAATTTCAACAATTATGCATGATTAAAGGTCCTTTAGCACTTGGCATTTTCTTCAGAGACAGTATTTATGTGCACTAATGAAGTCAGTTCTCAATCTCCTCATGAAAATCCAAATATTTATCACTCTCTGGCATTTCTTATGTCTTCAAAAGCTTTTCTTTGTGCCTGCTCTCTGCTCATTTTTTCATCTTTTTAGTATCTTTCTAAAATCACTGAGCATTCTCACTGAGAACACAGTATTCCAATACTGGGCTCACAGATATCACTATTAGCTTTTATTTTTAATGAATTAATCCCTGGTTTATACATCAGGAATCACAGTCACACCATCACACAGAAAGCTCGATTTTCTTGACTGTAGAAATTTTAGATCCTTGTAGCTCCTTAAATTTCCAGCACTCACTCTGCATAACTGACATTGATTGTTCCATGGTCTCTAATATTTATTCTAATATTTTATCCTGACACAGGATTTGTTTGAGGGATCCAAAATTATCAAGTAAAACAAAGCTCTTTGTGTGACTGGTGCATCCCTTTTTTATGTAATAGAACACAAATCCTTGGGTCATCTCCAGATCTGTCTCTTGGTGACTGAATGGCTGAAATATTCTCATTTCTCAGGAATATTTGCTGTGAACATCTCCATCTCAGTGTTTTTTCACCTCAATCTTTTTGACTGTGATTTTAACCTAGAAGACCTCCAGGAGTTCCTCCCCAATCTGACAGGAGAACAGCACAAGGGATGAAGCATTTTTTGAGGTCGATAACACCACAATGAAGGATAACTTCACATTTGCATTTTTGTACAGACTAAGATGAATTTTGTCCTTTCCACTTGGCACTGCTCTGACAAACCAAACCCATCAAGAACTCTCCTGGATGAAGAAATGTGTGACACCAGTAAATACCCAGAAGAACATTTCCTTCACCATTGCAACTTTTAAAAGGTTGAGACAGAAAACCGCATCAGCAGCAGCTGAAAACAGGTGGGATCATGACTCAGTTATGTTTCTCCTGAATTAAATTTAGTTCCATTAAAAGTCCATCATTGCCGTGTCATTGCAATCAGGCCCGGTAAAGATTTTTTTTCTTTGTTCCATAATTTTATCATTTCCACCTCAGCCATCAGAACACACAAATGACCTTACAGATATGCAAGTCACAGAGAGCATCTGGCAGCTTTGTGCTCAACCACCCTTCACAGCAGGTATCATTCACAGGATAATATAAGCACACCTTGGGGCACTGCTGTTTGCACCAGCAGCTGCATTAATCTCTCTATAAGGAATACAGATTTTCATGGATTTCACTTGGCTGTAAAACTTACTTTCATACTGGCACTGCCTGACTGTCATGAAATTTTTAAAACAAATTTTAAAATAGAGAATAAAATTGACAGATTTCAAAGAAAAAGAGCACCAGCTGTATGCAAGTATTGAAATCAGGCAAGTTCTTGAATTCAGTGCACAGCCTGAGTTATAGGATATTTCATTTATTTTGTAGGCAAAGTGATGAAACCATAGAACAACAGGATGGTTTGGGTTGGAAGAGAAATTAAAGATCATCCAATTCCAGCCCTGTGCCATGAGCAGGGACAGCTTCCACTAACCCAGGTTGCTCCAAGCCCCATCCAACCTGGCCTGGGACACTCCAGGGATCCAGGGGCAGCCACAGCTTCTCTGGAATATTTATCCATGTTTTATTATCAGCTGTTCTACAGTCACAGAGTAATTTTACATTTGCTACAGCAGAGTGACTCTCTTGACTGCCATGGCATTGATTTGTCCAGCAAAAGTGGGGTCCAATCACACTGAGACTGAATTTGTTTAATTATAACACTGATCAGATCTGCCCTGGCTGTGATTTAGCAGAACCCCTGGAGGTGTCTGCTCACCAGCTCTTTATAATATTATTTTTTCACTTCTTTATGGCTTCCATGGGGTTTATGTATGCCAAACCCACCTGGTGTCATTTGGGACACTCCAGGACACTGGAGTGTGGCTTGCAGCCACACGAGTCCAGAGGATGTGTGTGTGGTTTTTTCTCCACCCTGTCTAAATCTGAGGAGATGCCACAGCTCTGCTGCTGTGTTTGGAGAGGCTCCAGATCCCCAGTTTGCTACAACTGCCTCCAGACTCTCACAGACATCCACTTTTAGATGCAGCAGAATCTGCAAGCTGAGGCCCAGCCCAAAATTTGAATGTTTCACCTAAATCAAGAGAAGTACTAAACTGTACAATGACAAAAATAGCAGGAACTTTGGGCCTAATTCTGGTTATAGCCTGATTTTTGAGTCAAAAAGTGTTTTAGTGTTCACATTTCCCCACTGAATATATGGAACAATGGATATTCCAAATACAGATGACTGTTTATTGCTTAATTAAAAGCTCCACTTCCCAGTGGCTATGTGTTTGCATATTTATTCTGGTTGGAGTAACTAAAAAATAGTCACCAGCAGGCAGAAACCACAATATATTTGGTTTCCTTAAATGACCAATCTTCCTGGGACATTTCTGAATAATCACATAGTCACAGCCTCTTATTGTGACTAGTAAAAATGTTAAAAGAACACACACTTAAAAATACCAGAGTTGTGATTGGGACTTTTTTTGCACATGCCTTTTTTCCAGGCTGCTGCAGGGCTGGGATTTTCCCCAGAAAGTCTTGATATAAATGAGCTTCAAAGTCACCTGTGAATAAAGAGATAAGAGACAAGGTTATTTTGGAGAGTTGAAAGTAGCATATTGCTCTACCCTATATAAAATCACAGTTCAGCAAATCAGGCTATTGGGGTCTGGAAGAAAAGTCTTTCTTTCCTTTCTCCCTATTTTCTTCTCACTTGCCTCTCTATAAAAATCCTCCAAAACTTCCCTGAAGTTAATGAAATGTCACCAGAGTAAAAGGAATCAATTTCAGGCCATTTATGTTGTCTCACATTTGATCTTTTTCTGGATGTTTTACTTGTCTTTGTCTTCCTTTCTTATTTCCCAGGAGAACAAAATCAGCAGGATCAGAGCCCAGTTCATCACTGGATTTTTTACGCCAGCACAAAGCCATTTATTTCAGTGCTTTATGCAGGTATGAAATTTGATTTATAATGTTTGGATGTGCACATCCACGAAGTGATAAGTTACAAAGGAAGCACATTAGAGAAAAGGTAATGAGATGAGAATCATGATGTTATTTTTCAACTTAAAGTTTGTTAAAGATTTGTTTCTTATTAAATGCCTGAGAGGCAGTGTATCAAATTTAAGGTTTCAGAATTGAAATATAGAAAGATCTCTAACTGTCATAACAACAGCAGATAAAGTATCAATAATTTCTGTTTTGAATGCAATCTGAAATTGAATTTCTTTCATTCTATGACAAAGTTGATAACAATGCAAAATGAAACATTCCAATAATATACATCCCATATTTCTGAGAATAAATATAATTTCTTTGTTGAACAGCCTGGAAATTGTCACATTTCATATACAGAGACATTAAAGTATTAAAGTAAGCAGTGATTTGCAATCAGAGTTGACTAGAACTTCAAATTAAAATTACATTATTAATATGGTCCACTGCCTCTGCCCATTCCTTACGTTATTACCTACAAAGTTCCATTCTCTTTTGGTTTTGTTTATGCAGCTTTTGTTCATGTTCAAGTAGTTTAAAATATGAGTTCAGCAATGTATTCCAGACACAACCTAGCTTTGGTATTCCTCAGATGCAAAACTCCTCTGAAATGTTTTGGAATAATCTTTCTCTCTAAAGTAGATACAAACAAAATCCCTTCTCCTGGTGTTGGCTGCGCCAGTAGTTACTCCCAGCAGTACTCAAATTGTAGCCAGAGGAAAACTCTATTTGGTTTAAGAAAGACAGAAAAACTTAACTACAGCTATAAGACATAGATTTGATTAACTTCTGGAGATCAGATCTGGTCAATATTTTAATAAAAATGTTTCAAAGGAATACACAAGTCTGGGGGGGGAAATGGAGGACATATTCTGAATAGGTTTTACTTTTAGAATCCAGTGTGGAGCATAGAGTCACAAAAAATTAACTTTTAAGCATCCTTGGTTTGGGTAGACTTTTGATGAAGTGCTTTACTCTGTATTTCTAAGGGAAAAGACAAAACACAAGGTTTGGAATTCTCATCACCAAAGCACACTTGAATAATACAGAACAATCATCTGCAAAAAAATAACCCCAGCCTCAAAGGATTTGGACAAATTATCTGATGGCATCTGCTGTACTGCCACTTGCAAAAGTGAATCATTTAGCATTCTGCCAATGCAAAGTCTGTGGAAAACTTACTTTGAATACCTCTGTTTAGCTGGTGGATATGTTTTGTTCAATATTTAAAATATATCAAACAAATTTAACGTTTTGTTGTTGTTGTTGTTGTTGTCATTGGGTTTTTTTGTTTGTTTGTTTCTCCTGCAGGGCAAATCGCTGGTTCCTTATTTAATATATTCTGGCCCAAAAGGAACTTGGCATTTAAACATGTGCATAACTTTAAACACAAGCTTAAAGACAATGACTTCTCCCATGCTTGGGTACCTTACTAGGCTGGGACCTACAGGCCTAGTCCAATTTCAAACTGTCTTTTCATTCATTTTAATGAATATTAGATTGGATGCTGTGTGAATTCATTTCACCATTGTCATCTCCCAGTATTTCTCCCTGGGGACTGAGTGCAAATATTTGAGATTCAACATGTGTTGCTTATCACTTTCATTTAGAAAATATGGCATGTTTTCCATCTTCCTGCTCTGTGAATGGGTGAACACAGAAGAGCTTCCCACAGGATGCCTTTCAGATTTAAATCTCACCTTCTAGAGATGCTCATATGAGGATTTGATTTTCATTTGCTGTGAACATTTGTGCCAGTAAAACTTCATTGTCTGGATGTGTGCAGAAAGTGAGCAGTTAAAGATGTGAGAATTTGAAATCCTTTGCTGCTAAATCTCTTTTACATCTTTTACTAGGACTGGTGAAGAGATGAGGGTTGGCTGCAAGAACCAGGTAGAGTATTTAATTTTGCCAGTCACATTTTTCAATGGATTAGTTGAAATTTCTCTAAATCCTAGAGTGCTGAGTATTGTAGGAAGGCCAGTAGAGAAGAAAATCTTTCAAGATCCTGGGATTCAGTTCAGAGTGACAACACAAACGGCAGCCAGTGCACACACACAAAAGGAATTGAGGGAACTAAATGACAGCTGACAGAAAATGTTTGAATATGCATCAAAGCTGGGAAAGTAGTAAGGCCATTTTCTGTTTAAACTCTCACATTGCACAGATGAGAATTGTTAAAGAGCTGCCACATTCAGCATCCGTGGTTCAATTTCAGTGGTGAGAAAAGTGCCTGTGAAGTGTTATAAGCATACATGAGTTGTATGCTAAATGGTTACATTTGATGATAAAACTTGTGAGTAAATACATAAAAATGTTTTCAAAAGAAAAATTTCTCTCCAAGCTGGGATTAAATGAAATAGAGTTTATATTTATCCCTAGGCAGAAACTTAACATACCAAAAAATTCTATAGAAATAGTTACAAGCCTAAATAATCAGTTCACTTTACAGCCAACCTTATAAATCATGTGGTGAGCATGTTTATGTCTAAAAAGGAAGGAAATTCCCTTCACACTTGAATAATTAGAAGGGCATAGATGGAGAGAAAAGATGAAGATCTGCTTCCATGGAAATAATATCCTAAAAGCTGGGTTATCAATCCAACAGGACAGATTCCCTAACACAAGAGCTACCTTTCAAATTAGCTCCTGTAAATTAACCAGCTCAACTAAACATTGGCAGGATCTTATCACCATAATGCACAATCAAGTCTACGCTATTAAAATTCTACTGGAGAAAACTTAGCATGAGATAAGGCAGACATGAATGATCATTTAACATTAATCCTGATGACAACCATTTCCACTTTGCTATTGAAATTCCCTCCTTCCTACATTTTCATTTCCAAATACAATGCAAACAACATGCTCTAATCAATCACTTCTACATCCGCCATAATTTTTATTTAAAGCCCTGTATCTTAGATATATAAGCCAATGAAGATAATTTATCTTCCCTCTTGCTTTCCAGTCTCACTGAAGGGAAGGAAAGGTAGAGTAAGGTAAGGTGGTACAGAGAGGTAACAGGTAAGAGATGGAGTTTTAGGGTTAGTTGGTAGTTTCAACACTGACTTTTGCATTCAGAATCCATTCAGGGGTGAATCACAGATGTTGACAACAATCAAGGTTTGTCCCAGAGATATGTTTTTCTGGCACAACATCACCTGGATGTGATTATAATTATAGATGTGATTATATTCTAAGTCAGGACGAGCCATCTTGGTCATCTGTGCAAAATGATTCCGAGTTCAGCTTTGTCATAGAAACACAAAATGGCGTCAGGTTGTCATAGAAACACAAAAACCACGGAATGGTTTGGGTTTGAAGGGATCTGAAGACCATCCAGTTCCAGCTTCCCTGCCATTGCAGGGACACCTTGCACCAGACCACGATCCTGCTGCTCATGGTCCTGGATTCCCTTCACCCCTAAGTGTGGGGAATTAGGATTTCAGTCATCACAGGTTTTGGTCTTTTACTGAAAACGAGGACTTTATTCTGAAATCTCTCTCACAGATCAGTGTAATGGAACTGCTGAAAATTTTGCTTAGAACCTCTTTTAATAAAAATGAGAGTTTCTTTACTTTTTTCTTTCTTTTTCCTGGAAAAAACAAACTAACACACCTATTGCATGGAATAATTTTCTAAACAAAGGCAGCATTTCATTCAGTCTCCATCAGAAGATACAACTGGGGATTTCAGAAGGTGAGCAAACTAATAGATGAGAGGGAAAGAAAATAAAATCAACGTTTTTATCACAATTCACAGTGGCAATAGAAAAATAAATATTTGTAAAATTATTTGAAAATTAAGCCCATATAACAGTGGATCTGAAAGAAACATGAACTAAAAATTACAGTAAAAAAAAGGATAAAATGCAATCCTTATGCATGGAAGTAAGAACAAGGGCTCAATCAACTCCTGCAAATGCAAATCAAGACATTTAACATTTTGGAGAAGAGCAATATAATGCAGCAGGACAAATTTGTAGACAAGAACACATTTTGGGGACCTGATGGATTCCACCTGAAAAGCAATTCACTTATGCTAACCTCAAAAGAAATATTTAGAGTGATTCATGGCTCCATCTGGCTTCTCTGCATACAGAACAGGTACTGGTAGTCATGAACTTTTCATCTTAAAATATCAAGAGAACAAATCCCTGTCAGAGGCACTCTGAGTGTACCTAGGAGAGGAAAACTGTGTTGCTAACAGAGTGCTTTTACTGGCTGCAATCATGCTCCAGGAATTTAGATCCCAGGAATTTAGGTCTTACATTCCTAAGTGGTGTCAGAATAAAACCAGAATAAAAAAAAATTCCTATAGCTCAGAAGAAGAATTTGGAAACAATTGTCATATGTATTGTAGCCAAACATAAGAATAAGAGTAGGAACAAAGAGGCTGATAAAAACAAATCCCCAGTGCCTTTCAAATATTTACATTTTTAATTATTGATAAACCAACATTCGGTTAGGAAAGTTTCACATGTCAGAGTCACACTGAGTTTCTTTGTGACAAAAGATGAGATAATTATATTTTGTAATAGACAAAATGCCATTAATACCCAATGAGGATGAGATGAATTTGATATGTTTGAGTGAACAACTGTTATCATCTCCCTAAGCCCTCCAAAATGAACAGCGCTGAAAATCTCTCCCTCCAA
Source organism: Emberiza elegans (assembly GCA_024865655.1). NCBI lineage: Eukaryota > Metazoa > Chordata > Aves > Passeriformes > Fringillidae > Emberiza > Emberiza elegans. The sequence goes on along the minus strand of JALJVW010001727.1, from coordinate 113,655 downwards.
AACGAACAGAGCTGACAATCTCTTCTCTCCTTCTTTGCTGACCCATGCACAAGGAGGCCTTGCTGGCAAGAAAATGTGAGAAAGAGCAGATAAACTAAGAAAGAGCAGATAAAGTAAGAAAGGCACTTTTCACCAGCACAAGGAATGGCCAAAAAAAAAAAAAAAAAAAGAGAAGCGTCCAAATCTCCAGTGAAAAGTTAAGATCTGTCCTCATTGACTGTCTTTACTGAATACACGCCTTAAATGACAAAACACTTGAACATCTCCCTGTCTGCCTGGTGTCTCTGTGGCTCATTTGGGTCCTGATTAATCCCACCCCAAGCTGCCACCTTGTGTAACCCCTTGAGCCAGCCATAAATATTGCAGGGCTTCTAACAGGAATACTACAATGCTTTTCCTCCAGAAGAGGCATTTGCTTTTCTACTCCATGTAATCAGATCACTGTGAATGCAAGATAATTTGGTTTACAACCAGATTTTTTTTTTTTTCTCGCTGCTCACTAATAGGTCTGTGCACACAAGGAAAATTTCCTTCTTATTTGTTGTGTACATTTCTCATTTTTATGAAGTTAGGTCATGTCTTTCAGATAAAGTTGGTAAAAAAGCTCATATTACAAGTATTTGCAATTCTTTTAAGAAGCAAACGTTTCACAAGAAAGTGGCAGCTTCTGTGGAACATGGTTTAAGAAAAGTGTTTCAGACTGACATATATTCTTTTTTGTCAATATTTAAATTGCTTACATAAATAAACTAATGTAGATAAATATATATGATATATATGTAAGTGTATTTATTTCATATATATAGTTATATTTGTCAACATATATTCACATAAATAAAGATTTTGCTTTTCTCCATTCAGATCACTGTTTGTTTGATAATTTGGTTTACAAAAGATTTTTTTCTTTCTCGCTGCTCATTAATAGGTCTGTGCACACAAGGAAAATTTCCTTCTTATTTGTTGTGTACATTTCTCATTTTTATAAAAAAAATGTTTTCAGATAAAGTTGGTAAAAAAGCTCATATTACAAGTCTTTGCAATTCTTTTAAGAAGCAGGTTTAAGAAAAGTGTTTCAGACTGACATATATTCTTTTTTGTCAATATTTAAATTGCTTATATAAAAAAACTAATGTAGATAAATATATATGATATATATGTAAGTGTATTTATTTCATATATATAGTTTTATTTGTCAACATATATTCACATAAATAAAGAGCAAAAAGAAGAAAAGAAATTGAACTATTTTGCATAATAATGTCACGGGCTATAAAAACTGCATTTCAAAACTTCTATATCAAACGTATCTATTCCAGAACAAAAATCCATGATAGAGATAATTTAACCTTGACTGCTGCACTTTTAAAAAAAAAAATTATTCATGGGAAACTACTAAATCTCTTGTTTTCATCTCAGTGCAGAAGCATAATTTTACCACTAATTGTCATGAAAATGAAAAATAAAATTTTTTTCTCTGCTATTAAGTAATATTAATGGGCAGCTTGGCAAACTTTGACCCCTTAGACTTACACTCATATCTTTTATTTTCTCCTTGCTATTTTTCATTATTAATTTCTATTTTCAATCAACAGTCAAGTGTGTCTCTTAAGGTACATATTATTTTATAAAGTACATACATTTTTACAGCAAATTTACTTCAGTGCGTGGGCTTTATGAAATAAAACAGGTAATGGAAAACAAACCAAGGAAAACAAGGGTTATTTAAATAAAAATAAACCAGATAACTTTCTAAATGAAGAAAAATTAATAAAATAACAAAGCAAAGTAAAACAAAACAGATTTTAAAAAAACTAAATAAAACAAAACAAAAATTTGAAGGCAAGCTAAAATTTGGCAAGACAGAATCGCAAAACTATTGAAAAATATCACAGGATTGTTTTCTGAGTGAGAGGCTCCTGCACTGTCGGGGATGAACCTGTCTTGCTGCCACCAATGCTCATTCTCACAGGAGGCACCACAGCAGGGAAAGATGCTGAGGTGTTTGATGCCAGCGTGAGTAAACCAAACTAATTACGGCCAGCACCACGTTCCCCTGTTTGATTTCTCATTGGGATCCATTAAACACCAGTTAAGCCACACTCTCACAGAGGTCTCCAGGAGTGAACCCAAGACCTTGGCAGAAACACACGGGGGGCACCTCACCCCAGCCACTTCTCAGGAGCATCGTAATGCATGGTGATATTCGATATTTGAAACTCTTCCATCATCCTGCGCAATGCAAACTAAACAGGGGGTAGACAAGAAGAAGGTAAAAATTGCGTGTAGACCACAGAATTATTCCACCAATTAACAAATTAATGCACAAGGTTTGAAGTAAAGTTAGAGATCTAAAGGTATTTGATTTACTGGCCCCATAAATGCTGGAGAACAGTGAGGCTTAAAGTACAGACAGTCTGAAATCTTCATTTAGAAAGCATTAAATACATGCAGCCAAGTGCTATATTTAAGTATTAGACAAATATTTTAGTTTTCAGTGTCTCTTAGGGCTAGTAAAATTCATATCTGCAAAATCACTGAGAACATTCAATCAATTAAAGGCAGATTTGTAATCTCCATCAATAACATCTCCCTCTCCTTTATCTTCAATTTTAGAGATTAAAGTTTCCCCTGTGGAAACAAAAAAAAAAATTCTCCTCATCAGCCTCATGATAAATATTCTCCATCCATTGTTGGCTGCTCAGTTCTCCCATCAAACAGATTCTGTTGAAACATATTTCAAGTTGTTTTGAAATCAGCATGCAGACGTGGAATTAAAAAACCCCACATGCTGTTATTCTTTGATCACCTCTCCATGGGTATTTTTCTAGGGTCACACAGAAGGTCTGACTTGGTGAGGCAGGAAAAAAAGAAACCATAAAAGGGATTCTATTCTGGCTGAGAGAACAGGAAGCTCCTGAGAGAACTGGTTTCAGCTCCCCCTTTACTACAATCTGGCCTTCTTCCTGTAGGCAAATCCTTTAAATGAGACTTTCTAAAAGTGTTTTATTACCAACAACTGGGGACAGACACTCAAAAGTGCTTCAAAAATGGGAGGCTATAAACAGACAAAAATCCCCCAGCCTAGAGGTCTTTTGCAACTTTGATTCTTCCAGCTCAGTTTCTCATTCTTCTCTTTTGAAATCAGTTGAGGATAACTGGGTTTAATTCAAAAAACACAGGCAGTCCCTATTTGTAAAATAAATATAAGAAAATATACTCCAGCTCTGGGCAAGGATGATATCATTAATGCTGGGAAAGCTGTGCAAGATTTGTGGACTGAAAGCACCTACAGGTATTCTTAATTCAGGTATGCATCCAAAGCCATCTGATTCCCTAATCCCTAATTTCATCCCTAATCCTAAATGTCCCAGGGTGCTTATTTGAAACTCTGAGTCTCTTCCAAGACTTTTGACATGGTCCCACACAACGTCCTTGCTGCTAAATTGGAAAGATTCAGGTTTGAGGGATGGACTGATGGATGGATGAGGAATGGGCTGGACGGTGACATCCAAGGAGCTGCAGTCAGTGGCTGCTACAAGTGGCCAGTGGAGGCTCTGAGGGTCATTCCTGAGATCAGATCTGTCCGATATCTTCATTAGTGACCCATTAGGGCCAGTGGGAGCTAATTGCAGCCAGATTGTGGTGGCACCAGGCTGAGCAGTGCAGTTGGCCCTACAGAGGGAATTGCTGCCATGCAGAGGGACCTGGACAGGCAGGAGGAGTGGAGAGGGTGAATGCTCTGAAATTCAAGGGCAAGGTCCTGCACCTGCACCAAGGCAGCTCCAGGTGTCCCGATGGATTGGGGATGAATGGATTGGGAGCAGCCCTGTGGAGAAGGAAAGTTGGGTAAGAGCAGGAACACACCTGGACAGGCTCATGACATCCCTTTAGGTCCATTTATCAGTCCTTTTTCAGTTCACTGTACTCCACAGTGAGCATTTATACAACACCCCAGTGGTTCTTACCCTCACTTGAGAAAGATTTGGGTTCAAATTTCTTGAAAAATTCAAATGTTTTGGAAGCACTAAAAATACCAGACAATAAATGTGATGGCTGATTCCTTATTTCCTGAAGAAAACAATGCTAAAAGTGTTTTAACTGCTCCTGGCATGCTGAGCATAACCCTGATCCCTCCTTCCTGGAGGAGTTTCCTCACCAAGAATCACACTGCCCTTAGCTGACTCTATCTCTACACCACCTTTGTACCCCTTTCTCCAAGGAGGAATTCCCTCAGGGGGCCCATTTGGTAGCTGGTGACAGTCAATAAGTAAAATACACTGCAGAGATACACATGGACAGTTTGTCTGCTTCAAGAACTTTTAGCAGTTCTGTGATGGCCCAATCCGTTCTGGCAGGTTGGGGATGTTGGTAGATGCAGAATTGGACATGAGCTGGGACCTGGCAGCCCAGAAATCCACTTGTACCATGGGCTGTGCTGAAAGAAGCCTGGCCAGCAAGTTGAGGGAGGGGTTTGCTTGAAGAAGGCCTTAACTTTGGTTTTGAAGGTTCATTTTTTATTAAATTCTTAGAGGAAGGAGGGCTTTTCTTGATGGAGGAGGTTCTGCTTGTTTCAGATGTCAACTACCTTGTATGTATGGAATTTGAACAGTGCCTGAAAACATAATGCCAGGGATGTGTTCTATTGTCATTTAATTAGCATTATTTTTTACACAGCAGAATTGCAAATAAAATAAAAAAATCTATCCTATTAAAATGGATCCCTATATTTCTGTGTGTTCATCTGCTGAATGTTGTGGTGAATTGCTCTAAAAAAGGAGTTCCATAACTTATTTGTTACCCTTCTTTCTGCTTTTATGCCCTCCTTTCTTTTACAATTAATTCACCTATAATAATTTAAAGATAACCCAATGAACAAAAATTGAAAAAAAAAAACCCCAGCTTTAATAACCTCAATAGGTTTATACCATGAAAGATCAAAATCATTAGGCAATATAAAATTGCACTATATATTATTAATGTATCTATAATTAATCCAGCCAAGCAGTGCTAACCAATGATAAAAGTTTTTCCACCACAACCCTTGCAAACAACAAAGGTTGCTCTGTTAATTAAAAGCAGCAAAGGGCTTTTGTAAACTTCTTTATTTTTTTTTTTAATTCTTTAATCGAGACAGTGCAGTTCTGCCCTGATCACAAAGCAGGGTGTGTAGCAGGAGGTCTCAGTGTGCTGTTTCTTCAGAGAGAATTTCTTAAGACGAGGTGTATTTTTTGTTGCACAGAAACACAGCAATAAACTCCAAATCCATGAGCAGATTGCAATGCACCCAGCTATGGCCATTCAGTCAAATCAGAACAAGGTCTGGATGGTCCTTCAGAGAGTTTTACAAAGAGCAATTCCAATATGAAAAGGCTTTAGTCTGTTTGTTTCTCTGATTTAAAGAAAAAAAATCTGAAAGGTTTAGACATGCTGCAGTGACAAACCAAAAATATTGGCATTGTTTTGGGTGCGTTCTGATATTCCCTCTCCATTTTCCTATTTGGCATCCATTTTGGGGATAAAAAACTGATGTTATTGTTTTTCAGCAATTGTATCTAGTTCAACATATTTCCTCTGCCCTGGGGGAGGCACAGCTCGATATACCATTCATCTAGAAACAGCACTGGTCGGCCTTACACAGCTCGGTATGTGAAATATTCAATTCCTTTCATCCAGCTCAAAGAATTGCCCATTAAGACCCAGAAAATTAGAAGGAAATGCACTTGGAAAAAACAAACAAACAAACAAAAAAAAAAAAAAAAGAGCAAGGCCCCAAAACATAGATACTTGAGAAATTATTTATAGAACTGGTTTTAAATTAAGTGTCCTCCATTCAGAACTAGATACTAATCTGGCTGCCAAGGTGGGATGCAGCATTTTCTGTGCTACCACACTTTAATAACACTATGATGGTAATTAAAACAGAGTGAAACAGTAAGCTTTATAAATAAAAAGAAAACAACATCTAAGTTGATTATATTTCCTCCTTTTATTGTGATTTTGACACAAATGAAGACAAGATATATTTTATTCATTTTCTATTTTCTCTTCAGGTTTTGTTTTATGGCCCTCAGGGATACAGGAGTGTGCATGTAAAGAAGTCCATAAATTAAACCAAACTGTGTTTATGGTAATACTACTACATCTTTACTATGTGTTAACTTAATGTGAGCAAACCACAGTTTTCATGGCAGCTCATTTGCATTTCCAGCCCTGCAGTTTCACAGGTATTTGGAGATATCAGTACTTTGCTTCTTAAAACCACTACAGTGAATGGAAAATTAAAACAAAAGGAATAACAAGGAATAACAACAAGCTGTAAGTTTTCTCATCTCAATAATTTCCCTTCAAGTCATTTTCATAGACTCATAAAATCATAGAACAGTTTGGGTTAAAAATGACCTTAAAGATCATCTTGTTTTAACCCCATGCTATGGGCAGGGACATCTATTTTTTACCATTCAGATACAGTTCTGCCAACAGGTGGAGATGGAGAATCTGAATCTGTCTGCAGCCTGCTCATTATTGATTATCAAGACAGATTATGAAGAAAAGCCTTGGGCTTGGATCCTTGTTCATGGAATTACAAAATTTTGAACCTTAGATGTTAAAAGTTATTTTACATCCATAACAACAATGTGCTTCTCTCAGTGGGTTATTATAGAAAATCTTCAAAGAGCAGACTCATCTGGTAAGAAAAAATTGAAAAAATAGAAAAAAATATACTTCTCCCTCTCCTCCAGAGGTGTTTGTACCCTCTGGATCAAGGATGAGGACAGAAAGATTTTCTTTTGGGTCTTTGGTTTCTTTGTTTTATGAGTGACCAGGATGAGCATTTCACACCAACCTGTGGATCTAAGCTTTCATTCTGCACCTGCCTTTGCTCTCCTTAGTGCCTGAGCAATTCTTTTCCAAAAGAGATAACTGCAGGTGACAAAAGCCTCACCAGAAGTTGCTCAGTGAAATGTGCCAGATAGAGCCCTTCTTCCCTAAAATTCGTGGTGTCATCCAAATGTCTGAGTGATGCTCTAAACAGAATGAAATTAGTGGTTAAGCTACCAATGATGGCAAAGGGAGAAGGAGCCATCCTGGGTCTTCTGCTGCTGGAAATTGTTCTCAACTCCAGGGGAGTATCCAATAATGTTATATTGGGAATCATGGGATACCCTGTGCTGGAAGGGACCCACAAGGATCATCCAGTCCAGCTCCTGGCCCCACACAGACACCCCAGCAATCCCACCCTATTCCTGAGAGATTTGTCCAAATGCTCCTGCAGCCCTGGCAGCCTTGGGGTGTTGTATTTACAGTGACTCCTGTGGAAGGGAGGAATGATGAATCAGACTCCATGTTCTCAGAAAGCTAATTTCTTATTTTATGATATTATATTATATTAAATAATACTAAACTATACTAAAGAATACAGAAAGGATACTTACAGAATGCTTAAAAGATAATAATGAAAACTCGTGACACTTTCCAGAGTCCTGACACAGCTTGGCCCTGATTGGCCAAAGAGTGAAAACAACTCACAGCAGAATCCAATGGAACAATCACCTGTGGGTGAACAATCTCCAAACACATTCCACATGAGCACAACACAGGAGAAGCAAATGAGATCAGAATTGTTTTCCTTTTCTCTGAGGCTTCTCAGCTTCCCAGGAGAAAAATCCTGGGCAAAGGGATTTTATCAGAGAATGTGAATGCCACACTGGGGCTTTGCCCATTCCCTGGGGAGCCTGGGCAGTGCCCAACACCGTCTGGGGGAAAAACTTTTTTCCTAATTTCCAACCTAAACCTCCCCTGTCACAACTTCAAGCCATTCCCTCAGGTCCTGTCATTAGAAAGAAAATGAGAAAAAATACTGCTTCTTTCATAGGTGCATTTCTCTTTCCTGAAATACTCTCAGATTTTCACAGACATATTTTCATGCCAGAAATATTGCTATTATGCCTCACTCCTCCTATAGATATGATGGGAAGAAAAACAAATGTTTCATCCCCTTATTATGCAGAAATTAATTGAGTGTAAGAAAATTCTATTGAATCCAGCTAAAAATACTGTGCTTTCAGTTGTCATCCCCAAGTCATATGCTTTTTAGGTTCTTGTGCAAGTGCAGGAGATTAGTACACACCCCATTTAATCTGATCACAATTGCCTGCCATTTTAATTAACCTTTATTGGCATGCCTATATTGCCAAGAAAATATACTTTGAGAAGCCCCATTAATAACACTATTATTTGTTAGGCTGAGGGGTTTTTTTTCAGTTTTACCCATCAAATTCTTTAGACAGATAATAAATCTGTGCAGCCTAGGTTTACTGGTAGGCTGTTTGTTTTGCTATGTTTTTTAGAAACACATTTGAAAGTTAATTTTCTGAGAAAAGGATACATAAGAAAATTATTTCATCCTTTACCTTACAGAAACAAAAAATGAGGCAGAGGTTACATGGTTTGCCCCTTGCTTTACAACAGGTCTAAATGCTGGGTTCAGTCTGGGTGATAAAGCAGCTAACCCAAATAATTAAAATACTTATTTAAATTTTAATTGAAATATTTATGAAAATTTAAAATTTTATTTTATTTTTTAGAATTTCAATTTAAGTATTCATACCCTCCCACTTCCCATTTTTCCTTGCCTCCCACTGATCTCTCCCTACCTGCTTGTGGCTCATACAGGCTATGGGGCAGGAGATGGTCCAGATCCTTTAATCCTCATCAGGAACACGTCAACGAAGCCATTGAAGCACCACGTGGCAATGGAACATTTATTTCTTTATTTCCTGCAGCTGATCACCACTGGCCTGAGCACTCAAGAGCAGGGAAAAAGTTGCAGGTGAACTGGTCCCTGTTCCTTGGACATTAAATTAATCCTCTCCTCTGTCCTAAAGCAGGCTTCTGTCCCGAGCCTGCCCGCATTTCCTAACCCACAAAATAAGCTCCTGAAGGCAGTGTTTTGATGTATTTTCCAAAATCTTCCAGAAATCACATTTTCTTCTTTTCTGCTATTTTTCTTCTTTGGCATTACTACTCTGACTCCATATGTTGCTTCCTTCTACTATAAAGTTATTAAAGAAATCTCAGCAGAACGTCCCCCACTCTTAATTGGATCCCTTCCATTTTCCATGGGAAGACAGAGCACTAAAAATGATATGTGGCTGATTAGTTGTTCTCAAAGGGGTTTGAATGAACCATCTTTACTATCACCTTGCTCTGCAAAAGCACAGACAACCCAGTGAGAGCAACATTTGCCACTCTGCACCCACTTCAAAGAATTATCCTGGTTTCACTTTTTCAAAAAAAAAAATTTATAGACCTAGTTGAACACATGTGTTGAATCGAGATTTTCCATTTGGTGCCATTTGAATAATAAACACTGCCCTGCATGCAAGTGAAAATCACAGCTCTGGCCTTATGGGCTTCTCCTGAAACAGCCTTGAGAGTGAGAAATCACAGCACATCAGAAATCCTATCCAATGTTGAAACTCATGCAGAGATAACAAGGTGAGAATGAGTCCTGTTTGTTCTCAGTTATGCTATCACATTTATGGCTGCTTAGCCCTTGAAAAACAAGTAAAACATTTTGTATCTGCAAGCAGAAAAAAAGACGTAAGAGAGAAATAGAGTTACCTCTTTAGATTTTCAGAGTTTTTTAAGTAATGTTGCTTATGAGCTGCTTTATTTTTATTTAGCATGAAACAAGACATGAGGAAAAGTAGTAAAATTTCAAACAGTAGTGAGAGTGAAGTTTTCCTTAATTGCAAATAAAGGGAAAATTGGAGATGACATGGTAGGAACTGAAGAGAAGAAGGAATCAGTGGGAATTAACTTTGGATATTTCATGTTCTAAATTTGGAAATTTAGAGTCCTTTGGACATTTTGCGTTCTAAATGTCTTTTGTCAAAATTATTTCTACTTCATTGCTTGTTCTATAAGACACATCAAATAAATACTAATGGAAATGTATTGTTAGTTTCAAAAGAAATTTGAATACCAAATGAGCAAAATCCACTAACAAAGCACTGAATAACCCTAAATGTTTTTTCCATACAAACCAGGAGCTGTGTGCCATATGATAAGAGGAAAAACAGCGTTATCCTATTGGTAAACAATAGGTTTGGTAGAATAAACTAAGCAATTCTCCTCCCTAAAGAAGTGTTTTGGTTTTTTCCCCCTCTGCTCATTATCAAACTTGTGGTTCAACCCATCCTCAGTTATCCTCTGCCTGGACACCACCTAAAGAATATATGTTTTTCATTTCACGTGCTTATATTTGCTGCAATTCAATGTACAGAAAAAGAAACCACTTGTGTTAAATCATTATCCTTCAGGAAGAATTAATTCAGGGCAGCAATTATGCTTGTTTTGTCTAATAGTTCTGGGGTATTCTAAGTCCAGCTTGCCTCTTCAAAGGGGGATTTCAGGAATATACAATATGCTGTGGCTCTGGTGGTGAGGAAGTTGCCATCTGATAGTAAGGACTTCTTTTTTCTTCTCCTCTAGAAGAGGAGGAGAAGAAAATGATCATATGAAAATGATCAATGTTAACATATGATCATAAATTACTACTGGACAGGGACCTGTGAGATGGCTTCTGTATGTGGGTATTTAATGAATTCTGTAGCACCAAATAAAAGCAAATTTGTTCTTTCAGAGCAGCTTTTGTGGAGTTTGTAGCATCATATTTCTGAATTTACAGAGAGAGAAAATACTTTACAGGCAGTAAATTGTTTATGCATGGTCAAATAATGTATAAAACATTAAAACAGAACAGAATCCAGAATGTCTCGTTGCCATATCTGGATTTTAACCACTGCATTGTGTATTTGGTATTTGTTTATTTGAGTGGGAAGATTATGAAGGCCACAGAAGAAGCCAAAAGCTCACAAATTGGTTCACACAACCAATTATCTTCTTTGAAAATGTGATTTTTCAGCCTTGCAGTGGTAGAAATCTCCCAGATCCAGGACACTGGATCTGAGGCTCTTTAGCAGAGCACTGCATGAAACTGAGATAATCAACCATATGCAGTGCTAGGTAAATACCTTGCTGCTGAACTCCTTTTTACATTCTTAATTCCAGAAAAAATATTTTTGATTGGGCAAGGCCAGAAGGACCCTTTTGGAACAGCAAGGACTGTTGAAGGGTTTCCTGGACAGACCATGACTCCATTATAGGATAGATACTCACTTGCTCGATTCCCTCTCCTTTCTCCTGACATTAATTGTTTCATTTTCTGCCAAATACAGATTAAATTTTATATGTCTGAGGAGTGATAGATGGTGACTTCAAGACAAAAAACAGATTCAGAAAAGCTTGCACAGTGTTCTACCCCATGGATAATTACTGGCCCCACACCAGCAGCCTCACATGCAGCAACCTGAAGAACCCTTCATCTATTCTAGAGATGACTTTAACAATGAATTACTGGAGAATTGTTTTACTTCTCTGCATGCATATCTCTAATTTATTGTTTAAGTAGATAAATAGAGAATAGGCCCAAACTACACATTTTTTTAGTAACAATAAGTAGAGGAAAAGGGTAACAGTCTACAGGGAATCATTTCCCTTGTATTAAACAAACACACAAAATAGCATTATTCAATCAAACTTCAGTATTATTATACAAACTGGGACTGAGAACATTTAGAAATTCAGGTCAATTTTCTTCCTTGTTCTTCCTGATACCTCACATTTTTTACCTGCTCTAGCAGGTCTTCATAAAAGTAATGAAAGAAACTTCCTTAGGAGATATTTTTTAACAGCAGTCAGATCCAGAAATGTCATACACAATGGGATAACTGCTGATATGAAAGGAAATCCTACCAAAGGTCCTTTCTCAGGAAAAAAAAGATGTCCATATGCACTCACATGAATATATATGTATACACACACACACTCTCTCACATTTTTGGGTATGTAAAACACCAAACAGCCAGGAGTAATTCAAGCAGAGATTAGATGAGATCTCAGCAGCTAAGCAGGACCAGCTCCAACAAATAGTTTAACTGGGCTCAAAATTAAAGTTGTGTAGCCTTGGACAAGGCATGATCACAGTTTTCATGGAACTGACCACTGGAAACCTGTGGTTGCGTTGATTTTCACAGCAGATGCCTGGCAGAAGCATTAGGATGGGACAAAAATATTCCGTAGCTCTATTTCTGTGTGTTACCTGAAGGAAGATACCAGCACACGGATCCTGGATCCATTCCCATCAGTGCTCCTCGGTGGCTGAGGGATGCTGTCCTGCTCTCACCTGGCAGCAGGAGCCCAGCAGGACATCCCCCCTTCCTGGGAGCCCCCACAGGTGGGTGCTGAGCAGAAACTTGGCCACTGCCATGCTCTGGATCCCTGCCCAGGCTGGGCTGGGAGCCTGGGGCTGGTTCCACTCTAAAATTCTGCATGAGACCTTGTGAGAATTCCACAGTGCAGCATTCAGTTCAGTTTAGGATTATTCAGAGAGCTGATTGCAGTTGAAATACCAACAGAGAAGGGCAGGAGTGGCACAGAAAGAAATTACTATTTTTCATATTTTCCATGCATACTAATGAATTATTTTAATTAAATCCAGATAAAGTTCCAAACACAAGTGTTGTGCTTCAAAATCTTTTATTTCAGAAGTGGTGACATGAATCCCTTTGATTTCTTCATCTCCTCCCCTTCTCCTGCTACCAAGCTGAAACAATTATATTAATTCACTGTGAATTTGTGATTAGTTTCACTGATTCTGAAACCCCATTGACTTTTTTGACAAGAAAAGCTTTTCAGCTATTCATCACATTCTACAGCAGGGCTGTGGGGTGGTAAACCACAGCATAAAGGTGCACAAATTTTAGAAATGCTGGATCAGCAAGGCAACAACGAACAGAACAGACCAGCCTATTGGCCTGGGTATGTCTGAATAGTCAAAACAGTTCCTGCTCTTTGAAACACTGCAAATATTTAAATATTCTCCTGCAGCCACCACTTGGCCATGGCTGATTGTGAAGACTTGGGGCATCAAATTAAACTTATCAGAGGTGGGTTTAGGGTAACAAGTTCAGATAGGTGTCATATTGTCTATGTGTCACCAGAATGTGAAATCTTTCTTCTTGAGGAACTTGTTGGTATTCTTGACATAAATGGAATTCTGTAGCTTTTCCTTTAGTCTCAATTGATGCCCATTTCTCAAAAACCTTCAGTTGTACCAGTCCCCTTGGTTAGCAAGACAGAGCCTGGAACAAAATCATCCCCCCCTTAGCCTGCCATATCCAGGGGCTGATAAAATGTTTTCTGTGATCTCCATGCTTCCAACATCCAAAGAAGGTTAATTAGAAGGTAAAGGCCTCCAGAATACAAAGGAAGGAGGCACATGACAGTATCATTCATAATTTCTACTTTCTTACTAAAAAAATTACCCCCCCAGCCATATCATCAACTAAAATAGCACAAATACAGATTCTTATCTGTCACCATCATATTTTCTGCAAAAACACCCTTGCCCAGGATTCTTCTCCTGGGAAGCTGAGAAGCCTCAGAGAAAAAGGAAAACAATATTATCTCATTTGCTTCTCCTGTGTTTTTCTGCTGCTTTGGAATGTTGTTTGGACATTGTTTACCAACTGGTGATTGTTTCATTGGTTTCATGTGAATTGTTTTGACTTAATGACCAATCACGGTCCAGCTGTGTCGGGACTCTGGAAGGAGTCACGAGATTTTCTTTATTATCTTTTAGCCTTCTGTCTGTATCTTTTCTGTATTCTTTTATATAGTTTAGTATAGTATTCTTTAATAGAATAAAAATCATAAAATAATAAATTAGCCTTCTAAGAACATGGAGTCAGATTCATTCATTTCTCCCTCCGACAGGGGACCCAGAAAATACCACACTTATCCACAAACATTTAGACTTTTATCAGATGTCAGAGGCTTCTACAGATAGCCAAGGAACTCTTTCAGATCACGGCAAGCAGGACAAGTCAGTCAGTTTGGCTCAGAGTATGGAATTCTGAATTAATTACAAAGACTGATGTTACTGGAAAGCAGATGCCAAACCATGCATTCTTTCATGGTAAACCCCTTCTCACCCAAATTATTTCCCACCCAGCCCTAAGAAGATTTTGAGATTTTTCTTCCCATATCTAAAATTGACCCTTAGACAGCAAAGCTTCTTTGTCTTCTGCCTGCAGAAGATGAAGGTAAAGCAATAAAAACAACAGTAAGTTAAAATGCAATCAGGTTTTCTCAAGGGCCAGGGATTTCTCTCCATCCCTCAAAAAGGAATGCAAGTTCAGGAAAGGTTAGAGGAACACAAGAATTTCCCCTATTTTTTTTTTTTTTTTTTTGCCCTTAAGATCCTAGAAGATTTTTCTAGGAAATGTTGCATGTGTGGATTTCTTCAGCACCTCTAAGGCCGACACTTTGTTGTGTTTGGGGCTGAAGAGGTTGACTCCATTTTACCTGGCTGTGAAATAATTTAACACTTAATCCTAGTTGCTTTCTAGTCGTGCTGGTTCCAAATCTGTCAGAGCACCAAGGTCTAGGAAAGAATAAAGGAACAAATGACAACCTGAAGGGACTCTGGACATAAAAATCCACACAATATGTCATTGTTATTGCTCTTAATATTTGTGTCTATCACAGTGCCCTGAAATCCTAGGGCTGCACCCTGATCACAGCACACTAAATACTATTTCTACAATAAAAAAGGTAAAATATTATTAATTTCTCTTTAGGGAAAATAGATGCTGCATTATTCCTCATGGAGCATTTTCTTTCTGTTAGTAAAATTGACTGATAAACCACCAGCATCTTGATTTGGGATGGATGGACTGCTGAACCTTGTTTCCATTGTCAGAAGCTCTGGGAAATCCATTTTCATGTCAATGCAACAACACCTCAAGTCCCAGCTGGTTTCTCTATGCTCCTGTTATCTGGGACATTTCAGCTTCACAGCTCAGGAAACTGAAATATAGAAAGGAATTACTTGTCCAAGGTTACAGGGCAAGTTGTGGCAGGAACAGGAATAGAAAATGTAGGTGGCAAGGCACATCACCTTTCCTAAGGAACAGAGCAAAGTATCTTTTCATTCTCCAGCTTTCCCTAATGTATTGTTACAGAGCAAATTCAAGCTAAAATGTCCTTTTAATTCAAGTTCGTTGCTTGATTTTTCTGAATATAGAAGGAAAGACAACTTTGTTAGATGCCATTGTTAGTTATGGAAAATAGTTTGGATTTCTTTTATACAAAAGGTAGAGAGGACTCAAAACAGTTATTGCTAATTACTGCTGTAATTTTGCTTCCTTAGCAGAAAATCAGTTTATCATGTTGATGGAGAAAGAAATTTAAAAACCTATTGGTTTTACTTGGAATAAAAAAATATGTCACTTCACAATAAAACGGAAAGAAAAGTTATGAATTCTTAAAATTTTGCAAAAGCCTGATATATAATTGGGAAATAATTAATTGTTTCTAGATTTCAATAGTGGCATTCCCACTTTTCCTTGCTAATGAATACTGAAGGAAGAGTATGTCATCAGAGTGTAATCAAAGCTGGTTTGTTTCACGAATGATTGACAGGGGCTGTGGCATCCACATTCTCTGAAAAAATCCCAGGATTTTTCTCCTGGGAAGCTGAGAAGCCTCAGAGAAAAGGAAAACAATTCTTATCCAATTTGGTTCTCCTGTGCTGTGCTCATGTGGAATGTGTTTGGAGATTGTTCACCCACAGGTGATTGTTCCATTGGATTCTGCTGTGAGATGTTTTCACTCATTGGCCAATCAGGGCCAAGCTGTGTCGGGACTCTGGAGAGAGTCAGGAGTTTTCATTATTATTTTTAGCCTTCTGTAAGTATCCTTTCTGTATTCTTTAGTATGTTATAGTATAGTATTCTTTAATATAATATAGTATCATAAAATAATAAATTAGCCTTCTCAGAACATGGAGTCAGATGCATCATTCCTGCCTCCATTGGGGCACCCTGCAAGTAGAATAAGGGGTAGAAGCAGAACCTGAGTTTTTTCAATCACCTCACACTAATACTTCATTTAGACACTGAAGTGCACTGCATTAAAAAAGCTAACACTCCCCCAGAAATTATATAATTGCAAATATACAATGCATCTCTCATTTCATGACAACAATATGAGCTCAGTACATCAGCACAAAAGTAAAAGCGTGCGTAATCCAAAGTGGACTGCCACAAATTAACACAGTGGGACAGGAAATACAAATTACATCAGGTATTTGTGCCACCTGAGTGGTGTTTAACACTCCATTGGTAGGGGATGATCGACTGGCAGGCATGTCAGAGGCACACAGGCTCATCAGAACCCTCATTAGCTGCACACTGAAGTGACTGGGGAGGGAAATCAATACCAGCTCAGCGGCAGGAGCAGGGCAGGGAACCTCCATCTGCAAATCCTCAGCTGTGGCAATTGAGCTTTCTCGTGCAGCTGGTGCCTATTGAAGTAGATGGGGCTGAAATCACAGTAAAGATTTATAGGGCGAGATCCACAGCGAGGTTTTTGTTCTGGTTTTGCCCAGAATGGAGGTTATTGAGCCTTGAGTAATGATTAAAGCAAACTGAGCAGGTTGTATCACGAGGACAGTTCATTTTGCCTTATTAAATGGAAAGAATAAGGTGTAAAAGGTACCAGAAAATTCAAGGAACAAAGCTGGTCAATCAGTTGATACAGTCTTGCCTGGGCAGGTCTAAATGAGAGGCATTAACAGGAAAAGATGAAGATATCTTCAAGAACCTGCTATAGCCTGGCAAAGGAGATTTGTGGTAGAAATTAATGCCATCCCTGGCACCCTGATTGTGTTGCCTTGAGGTACAGAGAGTTTGTCTCTAGAATCTGTATTAAATTCTGAGCCTCTCCATGGAAAGCTACAGAACAGTCAAAATTCACTTTGTCCCCTCACTGACCCACAGTGAGTAAGAATTAGAGTTACAGAAGTAGAGGTAAAATGATTTAACCTCTGAAAGCCCTTGTACTTCAGAGACCAAGGCTTGCCCTGTATCATACTTTTTTCTCCAGATAAAAGGGTTTATTGTTTGTATTACTCATTCTTTTTTCTTGGTCACACTGTGGTTTTTTATATAGCAGACAACCGAGAATTGGTTTTCCTCATTGCAAAACCAGACCATGGTATTACAAACCTTAATTGTCCCCTCATGATGCATAATTAAAAGATGACCCATCAATACTAACCTCCCTTTTACTTTAAATAACTTTTTTTTAACTACCTTTGAATTTGAAGCTGAGTTGATTATGATCATTAAGTTGTTTTAATATTAATGAAGAGACTACTCCTCGTTTATTTTATTTGTCATAAACCATTACTAAAGGGAAAGGCAGATATGTCATTACAAGTTCTAATATATCTGAGTCCTCAATTCAAAATCAATCCATTTTTAGTTCTATATTTTTTTATTTCACTTAGGATATTCACAAGGTCACATTTCCAATACTTAGAACACTTAGAGTAGATGCTATCTATCTCCTACATTGCATTAAGAAGTAGAATACTGGAGGTAGAATAATGTATTTTTAATATGATAGGTACAATCCCTAGGCCAAAAAGAAAAAAAGAAAGAAAGAAGGAAGGAAAAGAAAATCTAACTGTATGAAAATGATTCTTTAACTCTACAGTTGTAGAACTGCCTTTGCACAGGAGATTTCCATGTTGCAGTTCACAGTCCATAAGTCCATAAGCTGTCAGTTCATTTTATACATCAGTTACCCATCTAACTATGTACAAAATGTTGTGAAATCCTGTATATCCATCCTGCATTAACCACTGAGCTGTGCAGACACATTACAGTGCGCTCTTTTTTGTGTTTTCCTTGACAACTACAGACAAACACTATTGAGAACAGGAAACACTCAAAAAGCACAGAATTTTCAGCTATTCTCCCATTACTTTCAGTGGGAATAAACCACCTAACTTGTCATATCTGAAGACACAAAAATTCACATTTATAAAATGCCTAAATATATATAAATTTATACCTTAAGATACCTGTCTTCCCTTGAGGAGATGCCCTCCCTGCTTTTTTTGCAAGTTTAAGGTCTGTAAGAATGCCAAAAGATCCGGTAAAAAATCATATGCCTTGCTAAAAATAAATATTTTACTTCATTGTATTGTACTGTACTAATTCATCATGAACTGCCAAAATTGACAGTTTCAGATTGCAGAAATAATATCTTCATTCTCTAATTTTTAAAACGGAAGAACAGCCTGATGTATAACTGGGAGCTGGAAGAAAAAAAGATTGAAGGCAAATTTTGTATTAGTCTTGTGTGAGATGGGAATGTTCTGGCAAAAAAAAAAAAAAAAAAAAAGGTGTCTGATATTGTAACACAACAAGAATTTTCTCATTTTGAATACTTTTGGCAACACTTTTAATATCTGGTAAGAAAATATTTGTTAGAAACCTTAACATCCTGTCAGAATATTTGTGACTGTGAACTCAAGAGTGTGACTGCTTTTGACTGAATGATTTTTATGCTACAGAGATCTGGGAAAAAGGAGACACCCTCCTGTTACTCAGCCATAGATGCTGAGGGCTCACCTTTTCCCAGAGCCTTTGCAAAAGGGACAATAGAATTTTTACTAGTGTAAAAGGGGGGGAATCAATCAACACATTTTACTTAATAGCCTCATGAAATGCACAATTTAGTGTTCATTTTCTTGATGGGAGAGGATGGATGGTTGTTCAAATAACACATTTGCAAGAAGTGATTTGTCTTTCTGCAACTGCAAAGATTATTTTGTTGTAACACATTTGTTTTGCTTAGGAAACACAATAAAAGCATAAAGTGAAAAAAAAAGAAAACCAGTTAAGAGAAAAGTCTGATAAAGTTAAGTATAAATTTCTGGTCAAGGCTCTAATAAGAATTTTGAAGGATAGAAAAATTTAAATATTATGAATTCCTGATGAACTGCTTAATTAAAATCACCTCTTCATTGTCTTTGAGAAGTTGAATTCAGAGTTTTCAACCCAATAGAGCTATTTATCTTAATTACATATTTTTGTCTCCGTTTCTATGAGTAAAAAGTGCTAGAATTTTTAATTATCTAAGAAAATGTTTATTTAAAGGTTATTATTCCACTTAATTTTTAAATTTATATTATTATATATTATCATATATTAATATATATATTATTATATATTATCATATATTAATATATATTAATTTATTTTTAAAAGTGCAAAACCAAAGGAAACCACATAACCATGATGTGACATTTAAATTATCATTATAATTATCTGTTACCAACACAGTCCCAGCTGCAACTCAGTAAAAAGTTACTTTATAACTCTAAAATATGGAAAAAAGTTTCAAATTAAACTTTTTTTTTAGAAAAGAAGAAAAACCTAAAAGATAAGATTCTATTTTCTTAATTTAGACACATCAAAATGTGTAAAGATTAAATGATGTGACAGAAGCTGTGCAAGAAAAGTGATTGTGAATTTAAGTTAAAAAGAATTGTCTTAAATTTTCACTTTAATAGATGTAATTTGACATGTCAAATTCAAGAAAGTATGTATGCATAATGTAAGTTCATTAAAACATGTACATGCTCAAATGTGGTCTGGATATTGGTGAAATTTACTCTCAAATTTTAAATTAGATTATAGTTAGACAGGGATTTCTGTAAATCCCTTCATTAATCTCACAGCTTCCTGAGACAGGCAGATTTCACAATTCAGGCTATGGGCACAAAATATAGGAAGGTCAGTTTTACTTTAGTTCCTTGTTTGTATCTGTGGTTTTTTTCACCCATTTCAGGAGAATTCCTACTGATTTTGGCCACTTCATCCATGGGGAGGGCTTTGTGTGAGACAGGAGATCCATCCCTTTCCTGACCAATCAAAATCTCCATTTAGGACTCCCCCAGAGCCACTTTTGGTGAAAACAATGAAAATTTACCTCCAGCATCAAAGCAATAAGGCAGCAACAAAGATTTATGAAGACAAAGGTAAAAGGTATGTGGGGAGGGGGGGCAGAAGAAAAATGAAAGAACTAATTATGAATAATCTAATTATCATCAGATTAAATCCCAAACCTCTCTCTTTCTCTCCTTGTGTCTGTCTGACATATTGTCCACATTTTCTTTATTTCTGTGGCCAGCAACCTGTTCCCCTGCCCATTCCGTGTGCTCAGGTTGCTGCATCAGGAAACATTCTTTCCTTGGCAAAGTGTTCTGGTTTTTATGTCCAATCCTTTTCTTAAATCTCCCCTGGGTTCCATTTAGATTAAAATCCTCCTTTCTCCCACCAAACACTATTGATCCTTAATTTATTTAGGAGGCAGTTTCAGCACTCCTTCTTCCAGATATTGACTGCTCTTACTGCCTTGGAAAAAACAGGTGCTATCTCTTGCACTTGAGTAGGCATTAGAAAAATATTAACAGCTCTCTCCCACTTGGGAAGACAAGGAGTAAATCTCCTTTGGGAAGTTTTTTCTGTACACTGAACCTTGTATCTCATATTAATGTGGAAAGTCCTAATGATACATCTACAGAATGGATGCTTGTAGCTCATTAGTGGGTTTTGGTTGAGACAGAAGTGAAAGCAAAAATATAAAATAGGTCTTAGTAAAGTTGACTGAATGGTCTTGTAAGGAAAATGAAATAAGCCAGGTCTCTCAGTTGTTTGCATTGGGACCTGTACAAAATAAAAGCTGTTACAACTGCAATTGCAAAAAATAAACTGTTAAAATTGCAATGCTTGCATTTATCTGGCTGAGATATCTGCTCAGACTCTGCCTCACAAGGCATAAATCCATTATCCCAAAAAAGGCTCATGAGAGAGCAGTAACATCTGCAGGTTTACATGTTCTGTCAGAAATCTTAATTACATCCTACCATGGTTATGAAAGACTCTCTCTCATGTATCACCTGGTAGAATGACAGTCACCCATTTAATAGCACTTCTAACCCCAGAAATACCCCTCAAAACAACCTCTAAGAACCACCAGAAAACTTTAGATGCATCACAGTAGACAGCAAGTGACTGTGGAGCTGTATTACCCTGGAACCATTTAAAGGGGAGGAAATGTGTGACATTTTTCAACAGCTGTATAGAGAGAAAATTGAATTTGAAATAAATTACAGCTCTGCAGCACGGTCTGTCTACATTTTATATGCCCCTTTCTCCAAATCAGGGACTGTGATCTCATTAATGACTGTTAATGAGCTACACCTCACACAATCCCCACATTCCCCGGATTTATGGATGAAGAAATGACTGAGGCAAAGAGAAGCCAGGAGTGTCCCCACTCCATGGCACAGAGGAGGACTTGGGTGTCTGAACACAATGTATTGGCCACCTTTTCTAGATTCCCTGTATTTACACACACAGCTGGGAAAACAGACACCCTGACCTTTTAAAAAAAATCCATCATGAAAATTTCCTCAGTGTTTTCACTTTGCCTCAAATGAAAGGCAGCTTCTCTCCATGACAAAATCTGCTGGGTAATTACATTTGCTACAAAAAAATGTTTGTTCTCACCTATTGTTCCATGTGTTTATTAAAATAAATCAGGCCTAATGCAGTCATGTCTCAGAGTAAATTCATCTCTTGGCAAAAGATTTCATTTCCAGTTTAGACTTCCACTAAACAAGGATGTGGACTTCAATGCATAAAAGCAGCATAGATGGAGTCTGACACCAAAAATGATTATTAAGGTAATAGGCATCATGCCCCACTAATTTTAATATATTTATTAGTAGCAAGTATTGCAACCTTTGCATAATAATTTTGGAAAGCAATAAATGTGCTAATATTTGGCTTGCAAAAGCAAAACATTTCTTTCTAATTGTTATTGTTTCCTGATCAAATACTTGGCAGAAACTGTCTTCCTTTAACCCACACATCCTCTGACTGCCCCAGACTGCTCCCTAGAAGGAAGAAAATTAATTATTTCTTATTTTATGATGTCTCCTTCTTCTCTACATACATCTGAAGGAATGTCTTATCCTCCAGCAGAAAGAAAATTGGACATAAGCAGGAAAATATGGTCCTTTTTTTTCCTCCATGTCTTTTATTCATTACAGATACAGAACAATACCCAGAAGATCTCTTGTTGCTCATTTCAGATCACCCATGTTTGATTCAGCTGCCCAATTAAAACACTTATGACTGACGAATCACCCATCTCAATGACTGAGAAAGTGAGGGCTTATATTTATATTCTGAATTTGCTAAGGCAAAGATGGAATCAGGAGGTAGAAATTCCATTCATCTGTGCAAGAAAGGTACAAGAAGGAAAAAAACCTACTTGTCCTGCAGCTTCTTGTCCACCTAGCCCATCTTGGACTTGATTTTAAAGATCTTCTCAGCCTTAATGATTCTATCTTCCTAATCAACATCCAGTATTACATAAAAAGAAAAAACAACAAGGAAACCAAATCCTAATAATCTGATATTCTGCCAACATGCAAAGAAAGGTACCTGATCCAAAGACTTTGGTCATGTTCAGCACCATTTTGAGGTAGAGCAGGAAAAGGATTCAAACCCATGCAAAAATTAGATAATTTATTCCCAGATTTTAAGGCTTAAACTTAATTGGGGTCCCCACTAGAATTAGATGCTTTTGTAACTTTGAAGGTCTTTTTTAACTGTAAACTGGAGGATAAAGGTGATGTCCCATGTCACACAAATTCTGAGGATAACTACCTAAAGATTACAAATAAAATCATGTACTACAACAATGGATTCCAGCTAAGAATTGTGACAAAATGTATTTTTCAAACTCTCTGCTGCATTTCCCACAAAAAGCAGACATTATTCTTCAGACTCCAGGTAAGAGACTGAAGTCCAAAAATGAAGAGGCAATCTGCAGCCCCACGCTGAGCACAGAGCCCTATCTGAACTGCAGCATGCAGCAGGGATTTAAGAAGAACACACAGTCCAGTCAATGATAAAATGTTTGTTGCTGCCTCCCTGGAAGTTGTAGAAAATCAATATCCCCCATCAGTACCAGGTCCACTGGCTCTAACAGGCTGAGCTTTGCAGCAGGCTTGGATTTCTTAAATTCAGTCTGCAGCCTGAGCAGGGAGGGAAATAAATGAGTGTGTGCGTGTCAGTGCCTTGTGTGTGTGCTTCTGAGGTAGAGGGATGTGCAGTGAGCTGGAAACCAATTAAACTGTAGTGTTAGATAGGTGATGAAAAGGGCTCTGTAAAAGCAGGATAGTGCCAGAAGCTGGAGTTTATAAAGTACCTGGTATCCAGTGAATAATAACAACATTAAACATGTTCTGAAGTAATTTACTTGTAGGGAGAATTGGAGTAAGAAAAGCAAAGTTTAAAAAAAATATATATATAGCGAAGTTCAGGCAACAAACCTAGAGGAAAAACTGAAAAAGTGTCAGATCTGATGCTTTAAAAATACACCCAGTAGTACAAAAGAGCAGTTAATAATGAAAGGCTTGAGGATGACCCATCCTGACTGCCAAACCTCACAGAAAATAACCCTAAAATGTTAAGTGATTGTGATAAGGACTTTCATAGAGGAGATGGGAATGATGTGGGGAAAGGAATGAGTCACATAACCACTTTCCCAAACCTCTTGCATTTATCATCAGCATCCTCAAAGGATACTCTGATCCTTAAAACCCAGTGCAACCTTTAGGCATCTGCCAGTGGAAATGTGAGGTGGTTGGCCTGGAATCCAAACTGACCCCACTGTGCCCTTTGTGCTGCTGCACCTTCACTTCTTCCTTGTTCTGGTGCCTCGGGTTTTTGCTTTTATATTTTTCAGATTCTGTGCTGCTTTAGTGTGTGGGTCTGAGCTCCATATCAGGGGATGGTGAGCTCTGCACAGAGCAAGGAGACAAAACAATTCCTGCTCCAGCTGGGGATCAAGGACAAATGATCCAAATTCAGGCCCAAGAGCACAAACACCGTGGGCTGGAGAGAGAAAAACAAGAAGGATGGGACTGCATGGGCTAAAGCTGGAATGGGACAATGAACTCCAATATGCAAATGGAGCAAAAATGATCAAAGTGAGAGACCCCATGACTGGTCGTGCATTTTGGGACCATTTTGGTTCATCTTGGGTGCAGCCCTGGCTGGGCTCTTGTGCTGCCCAAGGTGGATCCATGGAGGCCTTTTAATAAATCCCTGCTTTATTCTTTAACTCCATCCAGTCTCTGTTCCAGGTCAGCCTTCACAAGGCATCAGTTCAGGCAGGGAACTGCAGCTCCTGCTGCCTCCCAGCCGGTGATGTGCGAGGCAAGAGGAGCTTTAGGAGAGAGGTGAGCTGGAGTTCCCTGCCTCAGGTGACAACTTGAACAGTCCAACCTGGGGGCTTGACCTGCAATGGAGATGTCAGTGGAGACATCAGTGCAGAGTCACCTCCAGAGGCTGAATGAGGTTATGGGAAGAACAATTCCTCTTGCTTTTCATGGTTTCTCTCTCTCCTTTGTGCACCTTCTGCCCTTGCTTTGCTCTAATCTTCCCCAGTGGTAGCCCAGCCTAATTTTGACACCAGGAGAGCTGCAGCACCAGTCTGAGAGAGAAGCTTCACCTCTCAGACTACTAAACCCATCAGCCAGACATGACCACCACTTAATTTTCTAAGGAATTAATAAAATAAGACTCTTGATATGGCCCCAGCCTTACAGGATGAGGAGGAGGGAGGAAGAAAGTTTTCCTCAGCATGTTCAATCTTCACCCTGTTGAAAACAGGATGCTCAAGGGAAATATTTAAAAACAGCTTCCAGCCTTGATCTGTGTCTGGCAAGAAGCTGAATATAAAACAGAACCAGCACAGTCTCCACAAGCAAGGTTTGAGTATTCAAAAAAAAGGCAAAAAGCTAAACATCCCCTTGAATGTTTGTACAGCCACATCTCCAGGTTTGGGCAGAACATACAGAACTCTGCACACAAGGGAGTTTCTGAGAATTACTGAAGATTTTTGCTGTTAGAACAATTATTTGGAAGCAAAGCCACATTTATGAACATGTTAAAATCAAGGGAAGAAAGAGCTCTCTGTACAGGGAGTAAATGGAGCTATAAGCAAACCAGTTGGAAACTATTGTTTTTATATAGCCAGACTAATTGGCACTGGTTTCAATTTTTGAATAAAGAAATAATTAGGAAAAGATAATTCAGCATCTCTAATTAGCACTCTGCATTGAGCAACAAAGACAAGTGCAGTAGGTTGACTCTGGTCATTTTGAAATACAGGAACAGGATAAAAACTTCTTGCTCTGAACATCCAATTTTACCTGTTGGAATCTCATTATTTCCTAAAGGATTGCACTGTCAAAGAAATAGAGTTAAGCCCAGAATTAAGCTTAAAGATATTTTCAAAATAGGAGAAATTGGACACCATATTGAAGCATTACCTGCTCCAGATTTTTTGTAAATATCAACAAATATTTAAGGCTTTCTTTCTTTTTCTTTCTTTCTTTCTTTCTTTCTTTCTTTCTTTCTTTCTTTCTTTCTTTCTTTCTTTCTTTCTTTCTTTCTTTCTTTCTTTCTTTCTTTCTTTCTTTCTTTCTTTCTTTCTTTCTTTCTTTCTTTCTTTCTTTCTTTCTTTCTTTCTTTCTTCCTTTCTTCCTTTCTTCCTTCCTTTCTTCCTTCCTTTCTTTCCTTCCTTTCTTTCCTTTCTTTCCTTTCTTTCCTTTCTTTCCTTTCTTTCCTTTCTTTCCTTTCTTTCCTTTCTTTCTTTCTCTCTTTCTCTCTTTCTTTCCTTCTTTCCTTCTTTCCTTCTTTCTCTCTCTCTCTCTCTTTCTCTCTTTCTTTCTCTCTTTCTGTCTTTCTCTTGCTTCCTCTTTTTCTTCTTCTCTCTCTTTCTGTCCTTTTCCTTTCTCTCTTTCTACTTTTTCTTTCTTTCTACTGTTACAGCTTCTGTGTTGACAGATCTGCTTTGAGATCAAAGCTCCACTGATTTTTATTGGTTTTGTTCTAGTATTGATACCTCTCACCTGATGTGTGAGGGAAATCGCCGCTACTGCAATCAGCCAGCTAAAAACCCAAATCCCTCAAACAGAAAGAAATTAGAAAGAGAAATGGCCTGTGGTGTTCCAGCAGTAGTGAAATGAGGATCAGGTGTCCAAGTTTAAATTTGGAGCACTTGCAATCAATAAAGGTGCTTCAGATTTGTGCCCGCATGAGAGCAGCATTGCTTTATGAGATGAGCACAGAATTTAAGAATTGCCATATCCGTGGGTCCTGCCGTGGTTTCACTGGAGGAGCTTCCACACAGAGCTGAACAGAAGCAATTAAAAGTGGCAGTGGCAGGTTATAACTGTAAAACACCTTCAGAAGTTTTTGTCTTTTTAGGATATCTTCATAGTAGTTTTCCCATTGGGATATCCATTTAGACATCCTTGGTGGATTAAAGGCATAAACAATCCCATTTCACTCCCACAGGTTTGCAAGCTGAATACCTGTCAGCCTTAATGTGAAAATACAGGAAAAGAGAAAAATTTCCTTCTAAGTATAACAGAGATCCAGTTGGTAGCTCACAATTCAGCAACAACCACCCCATTCTGCATCTCTCAGTGGGAACTATGGGACTCAATAAGATTTCACCAAATTTATTATAATGGTAGAATTATTGGAATAAGTCTAACAGAGCACCTGAAGGGACTGATGGAGTATAAATACCATTTCCATTAGGAAGTAGGTACAAGCAAAGCTCACCTGCCAGCCAAAAAGCTCTCACATCAGCCTGGGATGTAGCTGTGCTTGGGGCCTCTTGTTTGATTTTCCTGAAAGTCAGGCTCATTTCTCTTTGCATATTATACAGGTTTCCTTTCCTTTCCTTTCCTTTCCTTTCCTTTCCTTTCCTTTCCTTTCCTTTCCTTTCCTTTCCTTTCCTTTCCTTTCCTTTCCTTTCCTTTCCTTTCCTTTCCTTTCCTTTCCTTTCCTTTCCTTTCCTTTCCTTTCCTTTCCTTTCCTTTCCTTTCCTTTCCTTTCCTTTCCTTTCCTTTCCTTTCCTTTCCTTTCCTTTCCTTTCCTTTCCTTTCCTTTCCTTTCCTTTCCTTTCCTTTCCTCATATAGGTTATTTTTTTATGCACTGTAAGGAATAGTGCAGTTATCTATCCATGGAAAGAAAAGCAGAATTCATGCAATTTGACTGATCATTACTTCAATATGGTTGGTATAAACTGCTGTAAGAGGCTGTCAAATTGCTGTTCCTTCATCAGCCCCATTTTGCATAGAGTAACACAGGGAAATAATTCACTTCTCTGTAGCTGTAAATGTTCTCAAGCCTTCCTCGTCTCTTCCTCGTCTCTTACACACAAATAACTAATTTAATAAAATACCACAAAACACAACAAAGAATGGGGGGAAGTAATTTTGAAAAGAACTTTCTTTTGAGAATTTTTCAATGCTAAGACAATCTAAAGATCCAATGCAAAAAAGCTGTTTGAAATGTTGTCTGGATAGTTAACCCCAAGGTCTCAAGAATTCATTGATATTTGAAAATTTCTCCTGAGCACAAAACCAAAACAAAATCAAAACAAAACCCAAAAGGAGAGCTGTTTCAGTCTGTTGTTGAAAAATCAATTGCTGCAGTCTGCTGTTGAAATGAAAAATGAGATGACTGTTTGAGGCAACTCTTAAATCTTCTCTACATCCCTCCTCTCCAGGAGACTTCCCTATCCTGCAGGAAAAACTGAGTTCTGTATTTCCAAATGCACCACTGCATCCAAAATATTTCAGAATATATTCTGGTGAACTGTGACCAGTTTTGCAGGCATCTCAGATCATGCCAACACTGTTTACACCCCAGCAGTCTGTCTGCTGTACCCATGGTTTGACAGGATCTAAGCTGTTGGATAAAGGACAGGAACCCATGAGGAGTAATTTCTTAAATGACATCTCCTGATTAAGAACTTAAATTGAGATCTGCCTGTTACAAAATTATTAATCCACCTAATGCTCTTTGTTCATTCTATTTATGGAAAGTTTCTTTTCTTCAAATGACAGCCAGTCATACATCAAATGCTCTGAGAAAGCCAAAGTTTCTCTATCACAAACAGACCTTTTTGGCTAGACCTGAAATTCTGTCAAATAAAACATGCTCTTGTTTAAAAAAAAACTTCTTTGAAGCTATGCTGACATTAATCTTATGGTTCTTTTCTTCTACTCCTTTGCTGCTGGTGTCTGCCTCCATATTTTGCTAGTTTTGCTAGTTTATCTAGAATAAATCCACTGATTGATGGAGTTTACTTCCCCATATAATTCATTTTAGCCCTTTTCCATACTGAAATTAGTAATCTTCCAAACTCTGGAATCAAGACTTGGTTACTAACAAGCACTCATGGTCCAGAGGGCCCTTTAGGTAACTCCTTCAATGCTTATGACACATTGCCTTGGTTTGCTGATTTATTTTGGAACCCAGGGCATCCCTTTGGCTGTCTTGGATTGCCAGGACCCCTGCCAGGGGGCTCAGAGACCCTGGCACAGAGCCCAAGACCCCTGTGCCTTTGATTATGACTTATGGAGCAAGTTACCAACCTCAGATGAAGATCTGCAAGCCACGAAAGTTTAAGTAGAATGATAGTGAATTTATCATGGGGTGAAAAAGCAGATTTTGGGGTTTTTAGAATGGGGGTTCAGGAGGCAAGATGGAGGAATCTGGGCATGTCCAGCCTTTCTCCTTCTTCTTCTTCTTCTTGGCCATCTTCTGCTGTGATGTTGGCACTTTTGGAATGGTTTAAGGTAGAAGCTCACTGTCTAACATAGGTGATAGGTGTTGGGAAGTTATTGCAAATATTGTACACGTAGTTTTTAGTATGAAGACATAACACTGCCCTGGGGGCAGGCAGTGTGCCTGGAACTGTCCTGCTGAATGGACCTCAGCTGGACAGGAGAAAATATTTTATAGATAAGAAACAATAAACAACCTTGAGAACGAGAACTGAAGAGCTCAGACTCATTCTTCAAGCACCGGGCTGGGAAAAGAGACTTTATAATGCAACTGGGGGTCACTCTGATGAGCAAGGGGCCCCAAAACAATTTATTAGGATTTGCAAGTTTTCTTTCCATCCTGAGGACCAGGAAAGCTCGATCACCTTTCCCAGCAGGACAGGCAGCCTGGAGCTGACACAGGATGAGGGACCTGCAGCCTGTCTCTCATTCTGCCACTCTTTAGGGTGATATCAGTGGGTGCCTGCCCTTAGTGACCATCCATTCTCCCTGCACGAGCAGTGCCAGCTGTTTCCCCTCTTCCACTTCTCAAACTTTACCAGAACACCTTCTACCCTTCCCAAACTGAGCAAAACCCTGCCCTTGCCATCAACATTTTCAGTTCAATTGCATCTGACAGAAGCTGCTGCCCCATCAGTTGTCTTAATTTTCTTCACAAACACAAACTCCCCTTCCTGTGACCTCCAGACATAGGGAAAGACAAATCTGCTTTTAAAATATCCTGTATCATAATGTTTTAATGGTAATGCCTGTTGTAGTTCCTCACTTTCTTTGGTTTCATTTGTAGCATTCCTACATTTTGTTGTTGGCCACAAATTCTTTGAACAAAAACAAACCTGACCAGGCAATAATCATGAGTTAGTAGCAGAACTGCTTTATTTTAAATTAGTGATTAAATTTTTACTGAGAATATAAAATTTTTCCTTGCTATGGACTTTGCTGTATTTCGGATGTTTTGAAATCTAAGTAGGTTTTGTCACTATGTCAAATTAAAACTCAGCTAAAATTGCTCCATGTGACACAATTTTTGATGTAGTTGAGGTCATTCTTTATTGAGAATAGGGAGTCTACAATAAATTCCTCCCCAGCAATTTTGTTACATACAACTTTAGTGAATTAGTAGTTAGAATCCTGTAACTCTCAGTGGTCTGTGATTTATGAACATCTAACACTGACCCCAGCAACTTTCCTTGCATTCTGATTTTTAACAATCACCAGCTCCATCAGATTTCCTTTCTGAGTATGGTGTTGGCAACAATGCACACAGGCTTGTTCTTGACAGGTAATTTGGGTTTTTTTTCACACATAAAGGATTTCCAGCTTGGATTTCATGCCTGAGAATTCAAACATGACTGGCCCGTTTTAGCCTTCTCTGTCTTGTTTGTTTACAGTCTCTTGACTTGGGAGAGATTTAAATTACCACTTTGATACAATCTATTCTCTCTATACTTGACCTAATATCCCTTGGTCAAAACTCTCCATCTGGTGCTGTTTAAATACCCTGGTTTTGGTGTCTCCTGAGTCCCTTCCTCTCTATACTGCAGGAAAGCCTCTCCCAGGATAGGTTTTCTGGGAAATTCATGGATAGCCTGGATATTTTTAACTTTCATCTTTCTACCCAGATCAGTCAAGATTTGCAGTCTGTGAGGAGCAGTGCCAGATGCTGCGTCAGAGTCCAGCACAGATGGAGCCAAAGGTGGCCTGGTTTCAGTCCCACAGTCCTGCCAATCCCTGACTCATGGTGTTTGCTGTCACTCCCAAAAGGGAAAGAATAATCTTGATATCCTCCCAGCTTTACACCAAATCCCACCCTCTTCCCCCAGCATCCCCTTTTCTGCGGCAAGTGCCACTTTGGATGCTCTGTTAGTGATGTCTGCACTTTATTCTGCTTTGAGCTGGGTTTTGCCTCCATCAGCCACCAAAGAAAGACCTCTGTGCCAAGAGCACTCCTCACATCCCTTCATGAACAGAACTGTGCCTTCAGAGGGGGAAGCAGGCAGTGACTCACTGCAGCATCTGCTGGCACCAGAAGGCCTGGGAATGGATGGATGGGTGGCTGGGCGGGTTGGTGGATGGAGCCAAACAGACAGAGGAGTCTCTCAGTCCCAGTGACAGCTCCTGAACATGCCATCTCCCAGCTCTGACCCATCAATATGTTGCACTCACACTGAAGTTTCAGGACAGAAGAAGAAGAAGGAGATTGTGGGGCTTCTCACAGTCATGACTCTCACTTCCAGCCTCTCCTTGGCACTGCTCAGTGGGGATGAGCAGTGAAAATGAAATTATATGAAATTACATGAAAATGAAATGGAATGAAATTACATTCCTTGTTCTCACACTTTCCCTTCTCTACCCTGTCAGGAGTGTGAACCAGCGTACAGGACACAAGGATAGTAAAAGCTGCTGAAAAAGAAATTCCTATTATTAAAAGTGACTCTTATTTAATTATTGAAAGGATTTATAAAGTGGTTGATGGATAAGAGTCAGTTGAAGGATAAAGTGTGGGCCTTTCTACAAGGAGGAGAGAAGCCCACCTCAGTTTAACCCACACAGAGTATCAGTGTCAGAGCATTAGTGACAGCCAAAAAACCTCTTCCAGTTTAACAGGCTGAAATAAAGACTGGGCATTGGTAAGACTGGACATCAACAAGACTAAAAAATTATGTAGAGTTATAGAAGTTAATGTTAAAAGCTCTGAGAAGTTATTTGTGGTGTTTGTCAGGTCCCCAGGATGAGGTAAGAGATGAGGAATCTGACTCCATGTTCTCAGAAGGCTGGTATTATTATTCTATTCTATTCTATTCTATTCTATTCTATTCTATTCTATTCTATTCTATTCTATTCTATTCTATTCTATTCTATTCTTATACTAAAACTATACTAAAGAAAGATAAAGGATACAGACAGAAGGTTTAACAAGAATGATAATGAAAAACTTGTTACTGACTCCTCAGAGTCTGACACAGCTGGCTGTGATTGGCCATTAATTAAAAACAATTCACATGAAACCAATCAAACATGCACCTGTTGGTAAGCAATGTCCAGACCACATTCCAAAGCAGCAAAACAGGGAGCAGCAATCAGATAATTCTTGTTTTCATTCTTTTCTGAGGCTTCTCAGCTTCCCAGGAGAAGAATCATGGGCAAAGAAAATATCATGGTGACAATTGTTGAGCACCATGCCTTAGTTTTAATATAATTTTGAATATTAGAGATTAGCAGAAGACACAATGCAAAGAACAGATTGTTACACTTCTTCCCAGTGTGAATTTTTTGCATCTTTTCATGGAATATCTAGTCCTGTGTTCTGCAGGACCCTGGTTCTGTACTGGACATCCTAGGTTTGAGTATTTATTTCTGTGCTAACTTGACAGTAAATCATCCCAGCTGTATGACAAACAGCACTGTCAGGCTTTAAGGGTATTTCTCCATAGCAGGGATTCCTTGAAAATGGAATTTCTCTGTAATTTCTTCCTAGAAGATGCCACCTTTTGGGGAACCAGGGCAAAAAGCAAAAAGGGCAGGGGTAAAATCACCGGGGTTTGGGGGGAGTTTTTTGTTTGTTTGTGTTTGTTTGGCTTTTTTTTTGTTTTTTTTTTCAGGAAACCACACCCTCATACACTTGTAGTTCCATCTCCCCTTCCAACCAGAACAATCTCTTAAGCAGTTCTCTATCAGAGCAAAACAAAGTGACAAGCAATGATCACATTTTCCATACCCTAATTAATGATGTTGTCTTGAGGTTTGTTCTTTCCTCCCAAAGTTTGGAGGTCACTGGATGACTGATATAACCAGTGGTAACAAAAAAAGCCTTTTATCCCTGCTCAAACACCTAGTGTTTCTAACAGGGCTACACTGTGCAGATGAAATGGTGAAACCATGGATAAACAGGCTCCATATCTTCTGATTAGATTTTTAATAAGTCAGAAATTTGCATCTTTTCTTAGCGAATTTGGACAAACTTGTTAAAACGAAAAAATTGTATATTAACTTTAACCCAAAGAAGAGAAATAGTTTTCAATTATGTTAACAGATTTATCTTGTACATTCCTTGCATCTGCTGAAGTGTTATATCTTTAATATAAAATAACTGCTTGGTCAGAGCCAGGCTTCATTTCCCTTGAATGCAGGCTTTGGGAAACCAGTCATGTGTTCTGCTTAAAGCTTTTTACATTATTTGCAAAATTTTTCCTTTCAAGAAACCCATAACATCCACAGAAAGTGAAAGAAATACTGTTGGCTGGAAAACATTTTGAAACTTCTGCATTTTATGCAGCAAAGAAAAATATCTTTAACAGCTGATACACTGGGCTCATAATTCAAGCTGTCCCTCATTACAGACCTAAATTTATCTTCCATCCCACACAGATTTCTACTCTATCCCAATTTTCCTACTCAGAATTATTCACATCAGAAATGTAGGCCCATGAAATGCAGGGCAGCAAAAGTGTTATTTATGCTGAAGGAACCAATCCCACTTCTTATTTCAGCTTTCTGCCTGTGGGTTTATTGTGTCCTCCCTCTCGGGGCTGAGTCCCATATGGTATCTCACATTTGCACCCAAGCACACGGAGAATGTGGCGTCTTTGCCTCTGAGAGCTTGAATTAATCCACTAGGGCTCAGCCATAAAGTACTATAAAGAGCTGGAGGCTGTATTGACTCCAAGCTCTCCGGATGCATTTTTTGCAATGTGAATTATTTAAAGTCCTTCACGAGTTTCCCTGGGGCCTTTTCAAAAGGAACTCACAATCACCCTCGAACATGCTCTGGCCAGCCCTCTCTTCTAAATCTGCTTTCTCTAAACACCCTGAATTCTGGCAGCATCTTCCCACCTCTTGTGGTGCTTGTGAGGGTCTTCAGGACAAGGTGAGAGATGAGAATCTGACTCTGTGTTTTTAGAATGCTAATTTATTATTTTATGACATTATATTAAATTAAAGAACGCTATACTAAAATTATATTAAAGAAAAAGGATACAGACAGAAGGTTTAACAAGAATGAATAATAAAAACTCATGACTGACTCCTCAGAGTCCAACACAGCTGATGGTGATTGGTTATTAAATAAAAACAATTCACATGAAACTAATTAAACATGCCCTTGTTGGTAAACAATGTTCAGACTACATTCAAAAGCAGCCAAACACAGGAGAACTCAATCAGATAATTGTTATTTACATTGTTCTCTGAGGTTTCTCAACTTCCCAGGAGAAGAAATCCGGGCCAAGGGATTTTTCAGAAAATATCATAGTGACAACTTCTGGGAGGGGACTGGAGCCCAACAGTCAAAATTTTCAGACCACTCTGCAGTTACAAGTAATTATTATATTCTAAATTACTGGTGGTTTTTTTTTCCAGGACAATAGAAAAGATATTCTAATAATTATAATAGTTCTGATGCCCTGTCATATTTCTATGCAGAAGATTTATCTTCATAAGGAATATGACAAGTGATGTTATTTCAGAATTGCACATACATGGCTTTATACAGGCACACAAGTTCAAGAATACTTGATTTTAGTTAATTTGTATTAAACCTATTTAATAAAGCTATAATCATTCAGAAATTGCTTCGGAATAACAATAAGATTTTCATTTCACAGCCTTTTTCAAGAACAATTTCTCCATGAAAATCAACTCAAAATTATATGGGGCACAGGAATTCATTATGAAAGAGTTCTGTTAATGGAGTCTGATGATTACTCCAAACAATACTTCTGGGAAACTTGGTTCCCAAAAGCTTTCAGCTGATGAATCCAAGAGTTCAACCTGAATATTATCTGTAGGAAACACAGCAATAAAAAAAAGCTAAAACACCACCAATAGACAAATGAATTATGGCTCTAATTCTTTTTTCCATCAGACTCTGGTGAAAGCACTTTTAAATTTTTTTCTGTTCATGTAAGCTTAACCAACATTTTTGTTGTTGTTTATGGCTAATAAGGAAATCATGTTGTAACAAATCAGCCAAATCAGACACAGTAAAGAAGCATCCCTACCCTGGTTTAGCATCTCTGTTTCTTCCTTTTTTCTCTTCATCACCTGGGATTTTACCAACCCCCATTCAGGCCCAGGCAGAGTTCTTCACCTGTCCATATTTACAACTTAGACTCTGAATAAACAATTTTATTGACTATGTCTGACCTCTCTTTTTCCATCTCCCTTTCTTATTTTCAATTTCTAGCTCAGCCAGGATTTATTTAATGAGTTCGTCCAAGTCTTACCAGGAAAACCTGCCCTGCCTTGTATTTTTTATGCACCACTCAAAGTGACAGTCTTACTAAATAATAAGTATTGATAATAAGAACACCACCATTACCCCAGCTCTTTTCTTGAGCTAACAACTGTGACACAAGCCACCAACAACATAAGAAACCACTTTATTCACCAAACAGTCCTGACATTAACTTCCCCAGCAACAAATAATTATCTAAATAATTTGTAAAATTGTCGAGCAGCAGCCTGCCTTTTCTTCTGCAGCTGCCACTGATGTGATGGAATTTCCATTTGCAACTCAATGCAATATTTAAATTGGAGTGTCCTGGAGGCTTGTAAGATGCTGCTCTTCCCCTGAAGGGAGGTCCTTACCTGATGCACGCTAAGATTTCTCTCTCCTTTGAAGTTAATTTTAGATAACATCAGATGAGGATCTACCCTACAGAATGAGTAGGGCTCAAACCCAACAGTGAGAAACCTTCCTATTGTATCAGAATCTAAAGATTTCCTTCTTCCCTTCCATGAATCCATAGTACACAAAAGTGCAGTTCTGTAGGATAATGGTGGCTTCAGTGATAAGGAAGGCGGATTGTTTGAAATTCCAAGATTTTGTGAAACTCTATTCTAGGGCCAAAGTTAAATTGCAAAGGCGGGATCTGAAATTCCAAAGCAAGATCTCATTTCTTCCTAAATTGAGACAATATGATACTGCTGTTCCCAGAAGCCAGGTTCAATTAAATCTATCACGAGGAAATTACTTTCTACTATGTATTTGCAGTAATTGACTTATTTTTCTCTTTAATTCAGATTCTGAGTCAGGAAAACAGATAAATCTGATTCTTACTTCAATGCTGGAACTTTTATCGTAATTGAAGACAAAGAACCCCCATAATTTGGCAGGTTTGTATTTACTTATAAAAACCCCCAGCTTATAGACTGTCAGAAAATTTCATACTGATTCTCAAAATAGTTTTCTGAAAATCATTTATAACTGTGAAGAAAAATCAATCTCTCCTTTATACACTGCAATCAATTAACAGGTTGAAGATTTTTAAGTCTTCCTATGATGCAGTTTCTTGGATCACTAAGGTTGTGAGACACTGACCAAACAGGTATTAGGACAAAAAAAAAACAGTGGGAAGATATTTCCAGTTCTAACATTTTTCTGACTGTTGGACTCTATATACATCTGCAGGAATATATGAATTATTTTTCTAATATTATAGCTGTATCTGGGAAAGCTATCAGGGAAAAATCTCTGCTTGAAAGTATAGACGAATTTTTAAAAAGTATTTTGGGGAGTGATTCAAAAGTCATAAATCTCACAATCCCAAAGCCTTCATGGGGAATCATCAGTCAAAGTGAAAAAATATTAAATCAAACAATTCTATCCATATCCTAAATATTGTCCTCTTTTCCCAAAAAGTCCATCCTCACACACACAGTAGCTCACAAATATTTCTAACTGTGGTCTCTTGAAGAACAGACATTATTATCCACTTCTCTCTGTACCCCTCACTCCAAGGA
This sequence comes from Emberiza elegans, assembly GCA_024865655.1. Taxonomy (NCBI): domain Eukaryota; kingdom Metazoa; phylum Chordata; class Aves; order Passeriformes; family Fringillidae; genus Emberiza; species Emberiza elegans. The sequence continues at coordinate 77,251 of JALJVW010001727.1, read as the reverse complement.
TCTGCCAAAGTAGGAACTCAGAAATCTTTTACAAACCTTTTGTTTCTAAAAATAACCAGAATTGGGTTTTCCTCTTACACAGAGAGGGGCATTATCCATCAAGAACTTATTTCCACCTAAATTAGAAAGCAAATTTGTTTGGTCCTCAGTGGCATTAAGGACAATAATTTCAGACTGATGGCAAAGGCAAAGCAAGACTGGTTCATAGTTTACAGATGAAAAACTCTAATTTTTCTTTGCTGTTGTGTTCTCCCCACTTCATGCCTAAACAAGACACAGGAATAATCTGATTCCTTTTTCTGCCCAAAGAGTGATATCATGTTTTGACAGTGAATACAGCAAATTCTGCAACTGCTTTGGTTTGCATTTGCTTGAATTAAGAAAAAAAATCCAGATAGTTCAATAAATAAGCATGTGAGTTCAGTTTCTGAGTAAACAGTAAATCAGTTAACAAATTGAATTAATTCAAACTTCCTGCATCATTACATCCTAATGAAATCAGGACAATAAAATTCCTACAAGGTTACAAAAGTTTAATTTAATAAACAATGGATTATGTCATGTTCTCAGTACTCTCAGGACCATTTAGACATTGAGATTTTGCCCCAGTGGTGTCTCATTCACTCATTCATTCAATCTCACTTCATTCATCCTTTTAGGACGTATAGAATCGTGGTGTCACAGAACTATGGAATTTTTTAGGCTGGAAAAGATCTCTAAGGTCATCAAATCCAACCATCAACCCAACACTTTCAAGTCCACTGCTAATTCATGTCTCTAATCACCACATTTGAACATTTATTTTACATTTCCCGGGACAATACATAATTCACCTATTTAAGTATTAAATAAAACATATTTTACAAACTCCCTGCCTTTATTCAGCTGTTCAGTGAGCTTTCACTGAGCCTACACAGCTTATTATCCCTATAAGTGAAGCACTAAGACTGTATCTGGTGATAAATTTGCATATCAAAATGGAAATGTGAGTTCAAATTGGAAAGGCACAAAAAGAAGTGATCAGAAATTAAGAAACCATACTGATAAAGCCAAAGCCTGAATCTCTCAGTAAGAATTCACCATCAAATCACACTGAAAATACCTATTGAACAGCACATAATCTCATTAACTAAAAGTGAAAATTACACTTAATTCTTATTCTCTGAAGGTATGAGTTACAATAAATCCTACTGACATAGCAGTGCATGGGCCCAGGAGCTGGGATCTATTATAATCTACTTAACCTCTGAGAACCTAATTTCCACTTGAAATAATAATTAAAAAAAAAATCTTAAATACATTGACCTCTAATACATTCAAAATGTTGGAATAAATCAAGTAGCAGTGTTAATAATTGACTCTTTACTAATGTGCTGCTATGAAAGAAAAGGATTCAGTAAGCTTAATGCTGTCCCTAATTTGAAGCTATAATAGTCCATTTTTCATATTACTCCTCCTGCCAGCTTCCAAGGTAAATCTTTTTAAGCATTTTGGAGAGGGACTAAAGATGAAGTAAGAGAAAAGTAGTTGCAGTGCTGTGGTCTGAAGTGGAACATAATTCACCACTTTATGCCATATTTCCCACATCAGACATTGGTATTTGGGATTTACCTAGTGACAGAAACTAAAACTGGAGTTTCATTGCAGCAAATGTTATGAGAAGGCATCACACTTTAAATAGCAAAAGAGTGAAAGAAATCAAGCCACATTCTGTCCAGGTTTGAGGATGGAGTATGGAATGCACAGACAGAAAAAAACTGTACAAAAATCACGCTAAAGTTGAGACAAAGCAGAAAGTGGAAACAGTATGTTCCAGTTGTTAATCAAGCTAAATGCACACCCTCCCTCCCTCCCTCATCAGTTCAGTGCCTGATTTTCTGCACACCAAGTGTAAAATGTGCCTACTCACCCATTCCATTCCATTCCATTCCATTCCATTCCATTCCATTCCATTCCCCATCCCATTCCAAAGTTCCAAGAGCCACTGACAAAAGATAGCCAAGCTTATCTGTGAGAATTTTCAGCATAAATAATCAACAGTAAGAAATGAAATATTATATTTATTTTATTATTTTTATCATGGTGAATGGGAGAGAATATTTTTTGGAGATACCTCCTTTTTATTAGACACAATATCAGGATTATTCCCAAGGTATTTAAGAAGGGAAGGGGTTATCTACATTGGTTCTGCAACTGATTTAAACATCAAAATGTCTTGGGATGCAGTCCCTGTGAGATCCATGTGAATGTATCACTGCCGCAAGCTATTTGGGCTGCTAACTTTGACAAGAAAAACATTTTCAACATGTATATGTCAATAGAGGTTCCAATTGCTACATTTTCTGGCTGAATAGGAACACAACATATGTAAAAATCAATATAGATGTATTCCACCATATCTATTTTTATATTCCAGGAATAGCAAAGTGAGGAATTAATTACCTCCTCCCTGTGGGCAGGCAGGCGTTCAGCCATCTCCAGGAACACTGGGCTCCACCCCACGTGGTGGTGATGGCAGAGCTGGGTTTCTCAGCTCCTGGCAAAAAGTTATTTTGTGGAGCCCAGTGCCCTAGTGCTGTAGTAATCCCTCTATACCATTGGTATTTAATTAACTGAAGCATTTTAGCTCCTAGTTTGATTTCAACCTCTTTAAAAGTCAATGTTTTCAGCAAATGATCAAATTGTATCATGAACTAAAGTATATTTCAAAAAAAATCTAAACCTTATTTCCTGCACAAAGTTTTAGATTATTTTAAAATTATATTAAGGCTTATGTTTTATTAAGGTTTAGATTATTTTTAAGTGTACTGAGTCATTCTGCTCACAGTAGCCGCTTGTCACTCTTAATAAGTCTACCTGAAGACATATCAAATTATTAACAGATTCATGATCTTTGACAAAGGATCACAAGAGATTTTATATCAGCTGGGTAAACCTGCAACCCTGGTTTACTTGGAGCTAATTAATTCTGACTTTCCCTCAGTTATGCTGTTATGGACATCCATGGTTTTGGGTCTAATATCACAGGAAGAGCTGTCACAGCAGTGTTTTCAAGTTTAACTCTACTGAGTGAAAATGGGCACCGGTGCATGGACACTGAGACAATGATGGGAAGGTCTGAAATGAGAATTTCCCAGAGAAAGCATGGAAGTGTGAGACAATCACAGATTCATCAAAATGTTTAGGTTGAAAGGGCCCTCTAAGATCAGCCTTAAGAAAACAGTGCCAAACACACCCCCTAACCCTGTCCCCAGGTGCCACATCTACACGGCTTTTAACTCCCTCCAGGGTTGGGGACTCCACCACTGCCCTGGGCCACCTGTTCCAGGGCTCGTCAGTGAAGACAACTTTCAGTGAAAGAAGCCCTTTCAGTGGAGAAACTTTTCCTAATATTCAACCTAAACCCTCCAAGTGCAACCCAAGTTTGGAAGGGCCCTCTAAGATCACCGAGTCCAGCCCTGAAGCCAACAGTGCCAAACACACCACTAAACCTGTCCCCAGGTGCCACATCTACACAGCTTTCAAATCCCTCCAGGGATGGGGACTCCAGCATTTTCCTGGGCCACGTGTTCCAAAGCCTGACCACCCTTTCAGTGAAGAAATTTTTCCTAATATCCCACCCAAACCCTCCAGGCGCAACCTGAGGTTGGAAGGGCCCTCTATGATCAGAGTCAAACCCTGAAGTCAGTACTGTCAAACACACCACTAAATCTGTCTCCAGGTGCCACATCTACACAGCTTTTAAATCCCTCTAGGGTTGGGGACTCCACCACTGCCCTGGGCAGCTGTGCCAGGGCTTGTCCACCCTTTCAGTGAAGAAACTTTTCCTAATATCCAGCCTAACCCCCCCAGGTGCAAATTGAAGTGATTTCCTCTTACAACAGCTTTGACAGACATCAGCACTCGAGCCCAGAGCCAAACATGCAGGGAGCAGATGAAACAATTAACCATGAAACAGAGAGATTCTCAATCAGGACCTGACCTGATGATCCTGCAGAGAATGACCCTCAGTATGGACAAGGCAATCAGGTCTGTGAGATTGTGGGCTTTGAATTGATGACTACTGACTCTAACGGGTTAACATGTGCACATATTTTCAAAGGATTTGGCTTCCTGGAGCTTCTCTAAAATAAAGGTTGTCCCCAAATTCCTTTTTTCAGCCATGCACAGAGTGATGGGCTAATCCTCAATTACTCATTCATGTAAAGGTCTGTTCCCCAACATGATTCTTTGCATTCAGATTAATTCCTACTGCCCAGCTGAGAATGTCTGTTCCTAATTAAATTAAATCTACCACTGTATCTAAGACATAGGGTCTTTATAATTTTTTGCCTTCCTGCTGTCTTTAAGTACTGATAGATAAATAATTTTGATTTGATACTTATGACAACTTCCTAATAGTTTCATTAAAATTCTTTTCTTTGTCTTCCTTTTGTTTTAATGCTTTATGGGATTCAATTTCCTTTGCTAAAGCCTATGACCTGCAAAATTACAGTGGTGAAAAAGGGACATTCAAAACCTGATTTCAGGTGATTTTACATTCATTTGCTTTTTTGAACTTGAAAGCTAGAGAGGATTAATGTAGATTCAAGTTTTGTGAAGACAACTTTCAGTGAAAGAAGCCCTTTCAGTGGAGAAACTTTTCCTAATATTCAACCTAAACCCTCCAAGTGCAACCTGAGTTTGGAAGGGCCCTCTAAGATCACCGAGTCCAACCCTGAAGCCAACAGTGCCAAACACACCACTAAACCTGTCCCCAGGTGCCACATCTACACAGCTTTCAAATCCCTCCAGGGATGGGGACTCCAGCATTTTCCTGGGCCACCTGTTCCAAAGCCTGACCACCCTTTCAGTGAAGAAATTTTTCCTAATATCCCACCCAAACCCTCCAGGTGCAACCTGAGGTTGGAAGGGCCCTCTATGATCAGAGTCAAACCCTGAAGTCAGCACTGTCAAACACACCACTAAATCTGTCTCCAGGTGCCACATCTACACAGCTTTTAAATCCCTCCAGGGATGGGGACTCCACCACTGCCCTGGGCAGCTGTGCCAGGGCTTGTCCACCCTTTCAGTGAAGAAACTTTTCCTAATATCCAGCCTAACCCCCCCAGGTGCAAATTGAAGTGATTTCTTCTTACAACAGCATTGACAGACATCAGCACTCGAGCCCACAGCCAAACATGCAGATGGCAGATGAAACAATTAACCATGAAACAGAGAGATTCTCAGTCAGGACCTGACCTGATGATCCTGCAGAGAATGACCCTCAGTATGGACAAGGCAATCAGGTCTGTGAGACTGTGGGCTTTGAATTGATGACTACTGACTCTAACGGGTTAACATGTGCACATATTTTCAAAGGATTTGGCTTCCTGGAGCTTCTCCAGAATAGAGGTTGTCCCCAAATTCCTTTTTTCAGCCATGCACAGAGTGATGGGCTAATCCTCAATTACTCATTCATGTAAAGGTCTGTTCCCCAACATGATTCTTCGCATTCAGATTAATTCCTACTGCCCAGCTGAGAATGTCTGTTCCTAATTAAATTAAATCTACCACTATATCTAAGACATAGGGTCTTTGTAATTTTTTGCCTTCCTGCTGTCTTTGAGTACTGATAGATAAATAATTTTGATTTGATACTTATGACAACTTCCTAATAGTTTCATTAAAATTCTTTTCTTTGTCTTCCTTTTGTTTTAATGCCTTATGGGATTCAATTTCCTTTGCTAAAGCCTATGACCTGCAAAATTACAGTGGTGAAAAAGGGACATTCAAAACCTGATTTCAGGTGATTTTACATTCATTTGCTTTTTTGAACTTGAAAGCTAGAGAGGATTAATGTAGATTCAAGTTTTTTAGAGCACTTAACACATTGCACAGAGAGCTTTGCTTTGCACCTGCCTCTTGAAACATTTGACTTTTTCCTGCTACATGTCCTAAATCTGTATTGTGATTAAATCCCAGCCAGCAGCAGCATCACACAGCACTCATTCCTCATCAGTGAGGGAGAGACTTGGAAGGGTAAAAAGTCAGACACCACAGTTACAGTCAGCTAAAAGAGATACAGTACATTGGCACCTTCCAAGGAAAATGTGATTTGAAACACAAATTCTATGAAGTAAAAATCCAGTAATCTAGGAACAGATTGCTAATTACTTACACAAAAGAAATCAAGCCAGTCTTCATTAATCAGCAGCAACTGCAGCTGTTTAGGGAAATGAAATAACAATTCCATGCTCTGTTGAGGACAACACAAGATTCTTTTAAAGAAATGCTACTATAGACCTATGGGTAAATATTTGGAAGGTATTTCAGCTTGTAGTTAGAGCCACAGCCTCACTTTTCTCGTATGAGTGTACAAAAGATGTACATGAGATGTTACAGCTGCTGTTTCACAGTTATCCTTGCAGTACTGCAGTAAACTTTTATTATTACATATGTCATTACTTAATAATTCATAGGCAGACCTGTATCCTGTTACTTTTTAGGAGTTTTTATAATGAAATCCATTTGCTCTGCCTTGCTTGATCGATATTTCAGCACAGTCATACAAATCATTGACTTTTCTCCCAGAATCATGCAGAAGGTGCCTAACCAAGGAGGCACAAGCCCAACCACACTGAGAAAACTGAGCGGGTTTATGCCAGTCTTTTTTCTCCTTTTTCAACAATCTATTCTTCTGATGACTTTTCCAAACCAACTGGGCTGGTCATGAAAACAGGAGCTGGATTGGTCAAGGTTTGGAGGAAAGTGCTCCTTCCTTAACTTTTGAAAAGGCTTCCACGCTATTCTCATTGTAGCTGCTGGATGCCAGAATCACTGCAGTGAGCAGGAAATGCTAAGAGGACACAATTCCAATCCAAGGTACATCCAGGGCCTTACAGAAAACAGAGCAGAATCTCTGCTCTAAGTCCTGCAGCACATTTTCAAGATTTGGAAGCTGAAGTTGGAATTTTGTAGGATGCAGACAGCAGTGGAAGATAGAAAGTGAAAATGAACGCCTTCCACAACAATTCTCTGTGAAAATTATCAGAGAGGAGATTCCTCAAAAGCATTGCAGACACTCTTTGTATAATCAGAGGGAGGAGTCTTCGCCAATGCCCAATGCCCAAAAAGAACTGCCAAGCAAGGACATGAGAAGAAGATGACTTTTTAATGCAGAATGTTTTTATCTGCATTTCAGTAACTCCATGATAATGTAAATTATATTAAAGTCTTCAGCAAGTGGAGAAATATGAGCCAATATTCCACAGATAAAGTCTCTAGATGAAATTAGCTCTGCTTGTTAACAATATAGATACTAAAAATGGGTGATAAAGCATAGGAGAGGTGAGGAAAACAGGTCTAAAAAAACATGAGAAACGACACAACAAGGGACAGGAATAGAATGCAAGAACATGAGAACCAAGACTCCCTTACAACAAAACAGGTCTTGTAAGAGTCATCTTAACGTGGCCCTAGTCACCATGGACGAGCATCTAGGTCCAAAATCCCAGAAAGTCTTTCTTAGATAAGAGCTACAATTACCAACTTAAGAATTTAGGGATTTTTTTTTTGCCTTTGTTCATTGGTTTTGAGAATAATTTATGAAAGAGCAAAACTGGGACTTGTGTGAGGGACAACACAAAACAAGGATTAAGGCACTGCACAGATGCAAACTGTTAAGGAATTCTGTGCTGCTTGAGATGCTTTGTCTCAGTCAAGCAATGCAAATCAGCCATGAGATCGATTTAACTGAGGTTGCTTCTTCTTACCCTCAGAGTAAAACAGCTGGAGGATATTGATGAACCCCACCCATTTCTGAACATATTTTATAACCATCATCTACTTCATCTGTTTCTGCAGTGATTTTGGTGGGGTTTTATACAAGATATTTTCTAGGTCTTTATTTGATTTTAGGCTGTTTTCCCAGCCCAAGGAGTATCCAGCCCAGGAAATGCATTTTTCCTTCTCTGCATATGCATTTCAACGTTTGCATTTGTCATTTGCTAAATGCATTATGACACACCATGGCTGCAATTCCCTAAAGAATCCCTCCTATGATAAAGTGATTTGGAAAGCAGCTGATCAAGGCACTGGGCTTGTTAAATTTCTAGTAATAGCAACATCCATACGCTCCAGGAAGGTAGCAGCAGATGTTAAAATGTGTTATTGCTGCTGGATAAGTACAGTTTGCAAAAATAATTTCCAGTAACTGGCTTCCAGTTTTCAGTTGCCAGCACATTTATTCTGGTTATAAAATACATACATAATGCTTTTGTAAAAATACATTTGGTAAGCGTGCAGCCATTCCAGAGTGCTTTGATCACTGTGTAGCCATCAGGATGAATTTCTGCTTAGTCCAGCTGCCAGAGACCCTTGGGACTGTCTAAAGAACAATGAGGCATAGCTTCATCTTAAACAAATCTGGTGTAAAATGAGGAGTTACTAGGGGGAACAATTCTTCTCCATTACCTAATTGCACTTCCCCATTCGTATCTCCTACAGTTAAGCCTGAGTTAATGGCAATCAAATGCTGCTGTCAAGTGTGACTGCAGGGTGTACCCAAAGTGACTCCAGAATTAGTGCACAACTACTGCAAAACAGTTCCTGTCTTGGAGGATGAAATCTGAGATGCACATGAGGATTTACGTACTGCCATGCTCAATGTTAGAAGCCCTAATTTTAGGGGAGCTCACCTTCATTAGCCACATGAGGAATCTGCTTGGGCTGCCCATTGGGAAAACCCTTTTGATGTGCTCAGCAAGGAGAGCCAGAACAAAAGCAAGCAGAGCATCCTCAGCCATGTGGGCAAATGCCTCCTCTGGCTCCCTGTGACACTCTGAAGCAAAACTAAAGCCTCATGCCATTTCACCACTATTTCATTATCAAAGACTACAGGATACAGTAAATTTATTTAACAACTACTGCAAATTAGCAGAGCTATAATTAAGAGAGATACTTCAAACATTGTCTCACCACAGGGTGAGTCCTTGTGCTGCTTCTTGATGTTATTAGGTCAGAACCTGCTTCCTTTGGTTTTCTTCTTCACTTTCTTTTCTAATTACTAATTTTTATAGACTCCTAGTTATAACTGTGGAAAGAGTTTCTCTGTTGAAATAGAGGCACTTTCTCATTCACCTTTGTCAACCTATCTTTCTCACTTCTTGTGGTTTGGACTGTCATATCCCTTGCTCTTTTTTCTTCAATTGTCTGTAGTTTTGTTATTTGTTTGAGGGTTCTTTTTTCCCCTCAGTTTCCAGAAAACCATTCTCTGGCTAAGTAAAAATATTTAGACAATTCAAATTACTCTTTATTATAATGCAAGCAAAAACTTACAGGTTTTTGACTTTTAAGTTTTTCTGCCTAGTTCTTTGCCTGCCAGGAATCTTTGCCTACACCTGGTTTACTTTAGGTCCTACACTGGAAATAGGTTATCTTTTAAATCCAACCACTCTCCAGGACTTTCGTTTTCAAATATAATTTTTTTTTTTTTTTTTCTTACTAGGCATGAACAGATCAAACCATTTACTAAAGGAAGGCCTTGTTATCTACCTTTCATTATCACAACAGCAGATGGGCCTTTTCTTTTAAAGGAAAAAATATTAGGAAGTGTGAGATGCTCACCAAAAACAGAGTGAGAAGGAAGGTGGGTTCAAGTACAGGTGTAGCAGAGAGCCCATATCTACTCCAGCTTCTGTTGAAATTGATCCATGACCACTAACCCACTGTTTCTTTCTAATCCACACTCAAACACAAAAGGGAAAATAATTCCAGCAGGTGAATCTCCTACAGCAGGACAGTATCCCAGAGGTGGGATGTTCACATCCACGTTTTTGGTGATACAGAAGATTTGAGGGTCTGCTCTAGACCTTCATGCTAAGACCATGCAGAACTTCAGAGGCTTGGGAAAATAACCATTGAAAAATAGAGTTTACGAGCATCTGGGGTAAAGTGGCAGCTGAACTTGAGGATTGCAGTTTTGGTTTCAGATAGTCAAAACTGGAGGTGGGCTGGAACTTATGAATGAGGGAAAGAGCAGGAGGGAAAATAAATACATACTATTTATATATGCCTGTGACATTAAATAATTGCGAGAAATACAGTAAGCGAATTCCATCCATCTGTCCCACAAACCACCATTAGTCAGTAGATTTTTTTATAAGTCTCTTATCAGAACAGAGTGTTGAGACATGTTCCCCTCTCTCTTTCCACTTTCCCTTATGGATCACACTAATGAATCACTATTTTTCTAGATATTCTCATTTCTTCTCCAAAGAGGCACTTCATACTTCTTAATTCCAAGTTTAATTATCTCTTTAGGAAGAGGCTTCACTATGTGTGATTTATTGTACACAGGAATTAAAAAATAGATAAAGTGCATTACCTAATTCTTTCCTTCTTGAATTTTTCTGCACTGAATTGCAAAGTAGAAGGTGAAAATTGATAAGAATTGTCTTGCAATACATAAAAATTTGGTGCTAGCCACCCAATTTCTTAATGTACAAATTGACTGTGGTTTTATGAATAATACATTAAAAGAGTAAATTGGCTGTTGCAAATGTTAATAACCAAAGTATTACATTGGTAGTCAATGTGCATATGAAAATAGCAAAAATATATTGTAGTAATATACACTATATATTACTATATTCTCACCTCCTTTTAGCCCAAAATTATTTCAAAGACAGAAATATATATAATTGGCAATACTTACAATTCTAGGTCTGATAAGTAGGTACATCACTGCTTATCTTTTTTTGCAATTGGCTTTAAACTGAAATAGTAGATGGTTGTTCTACCATTTAGATGTTTTAAACAAATACACATCCTATGTAGAGAACTGAGATTTTGATCAAAAAATAATTTAAAAAAATGAACTCAGGAAAATAAGGAAAGAATAGCTCTTGGCAATAAGTAAATTCTTATCTAGTTCTTAAAAATCTAACTAATGCATATTTCTGTCATGTGTTGATGCAGACAGAGGAGATCATCTGATTATTTGACAATAAAACTATCTTTTCTCCCCCTTTTATCTGTAAATGATCACAGTTTAGCCACTTCATTAACTCCATGTTTTGAATATTTTACTAGAAAATTTTCTCCAAGCTATTGCTACACCAAAATTAAAAACTTGTACTTGACCTAGAATGTCTTTTAGGAAGTCATTAATTTTCAATCTAAAGATAAATGATAGAGTTGTTGTTCTGATGACTAATTATGCTAATTGTTAAATTTGTGTGGTTTACAGTTTCTCATACTTCTTTTTTTTTCTGATGGACTAAAGTGCCCTTCACTTTCAGAAGTCTCAGAGGATGAATTTACATAGAACATCAGCAAGTCCTCTCTTAACCTTCATTAGCTGAGTTAAATGCTTGGATGTTTTATGTATTTATTCATTTATTAATGTAAGGCTGCTTTCCCAGAACAACTATAGCTTTTTAATTTTCTGAATCTTTTCATTCAGCAATGCTCATTCTTTACTACTTTTCTATAAGCAATAAGAATTTTTTATTTTTAGCCAGTACTGCCTTGGTTTTACACAGAGTATTGTATTTACTATTTTAACGAAGAGCTCATCCTCTAAACATTATTGCTTATCTCACACAAAGACAAGAAGTATTTTGAAAGAATATATATCTTTAGTTTAGCCCACTTTTGTCTGGTTTACATCACAATTTGAAATATGTTTTCTGCAGTTTCCAAGCTCCCTAATTAAAGCAACAAAAATATGTACATTAACATGGAATTAGGGAAAAGAAGAGTGAGATTTACTCACAGACCAACATGCTCAAAACTTAGCTGGGTGTTGAGGTTGGCAGACAAAATGCAGCATCTGCAAAAGACTCATGGCGCTTTGGACATCTTAGGGCTTTTCCTGGGGAATTTATGTGTGGGAAACTGAATTCTAGCACAGAACCATGGAATATCCTGAGCTGGAAGGGACCCACAAGGATCATCCAGTCCAACCCCTGTCCCTGCACAGACACCCCAACAATCCCACCCTGGGCATCCCTGGCAGTGCTGTCCAAACTCTGCTGGAGCTCTGGCAGCCTCGGGGCTGTGCCCATTCCCTGGGCAGCCTGAGCAGTGCCAGCACCCTCTGGGGGAAGAAGATTTTCCTGACTTTCCACATCAACCTGTGCTGACACAGCTCCAGCCATTCCCTCAGATCCTACCACAGAACACCAAAGATCAGTCAGTGGAATCTAAAAAGCTCCAGAGCTCACAAAATCTCTTGTGAGAGACCTGAGCTCCTGCACTGATGCTGTTGATTGATCTCCTGCTACCATAACACAAAATAAACTAAACAGTGTGGTAGATGTGCCCACACTGGCCACTGGTTTAGGTGTCTAATCTTGAAGATGAACCCTTTTTAAACCAGCTAAATTGCAGGGCAGAAGAAAGAGACCTTTCCCTCCTGCTTTCCTAAGGAAAATAACCAGGTAAAATGGTGTTTGAAGAAGTAGACATTATAGACATTCATGCAGCATTTTTTTTCCTGCTTTGTGGTGTATTTGCTATTGTAACTTAAGGACCTGCTGTCCTCATTTTTCCTTGGAAGCTACACAAAGCTTCTTAGGTAGCATTGCCTTGTGCTTGTTACAAAACACTTCTGTTTCAGATTTGGGTATAATCTACCAAGTATTTAAGGTCCAAGTTAAACTTGCAGGCAAACTTTCTTTTTTAACTTTACCTGTTTCATTTTGTGCACAATGTGTAAGAAAGAGTTCCAAGGCAAGTGACACTGTTCTCCTTTAAATCCTAGGGCTATTCTTATCAGGGTGAATTGAGAGAACTGAAATTCTTTTGTATTTTTAAACTGTTCTTGAATTAAGAAAATGTTATAATTATGAAAATCTGATGGGGAAAAGGAAAATATTGGATTTTTACTATAGTTAACTAACTAAACTCAGCTTGAAAATTTTACTCTGTGGTATTTTTGTACCTGCCTGCCTCTCTAGCAATAGAAAAATTACCTTCAATTGCTTTTCTTGCATTACTCCAGTATCAATGGGTCCAAGACCTGGCAGACATTATTTTCCATTCAGACACTGAGCATTAAGCGACCAGAAAAGTGTAACCTGGCCTTCTGTGAGGTCCTCAAGAGCTCACAGCAGGGCTGCACCTCATAGTCGCTTATCAGGTTCAAGCTTTCATCAAGTGGTGTAAGCCTCAGTGAGCAAAACATTGATTTGGTGATAATCAGAAGGTTGGAATTGTAAAATGTGTCAGGGCATGGAGCTCCTGACAGTTTATTTTCAAGCTTACTGGTTTCAACAAGGTATATAATTACTCACAGACCACAAAACCAGTTTAGGACATCAGAATTAGCCCCCCTGTTCAGCTCCATTTATCAGTCCCACAGTTTAAAATGTTGGAATCCTGGATGACATTTAGCACCAGGATAAAAGGAAAGTAAAGTTTAAAAAAAAATGTGGATCATGGGTGAAGAAGGAAATCATATTGGAAACATATGCAAGAGGTTTGCTCTGAAGAAACAGGAGAGTGTGATTCTGTGTGAAAGAGGGAGAGTTTCAACATTTTTCTCAGTCCTCCCACAAACCCAGAGGGAAAGCAGGATTGTAAAATGTGCCCAAGGTTCTGCAAATCTCTGAGTGTCTTTTTGAAAACAATACAGGCATCCAAGTACTGCTGAGCTCCAGACACTTGGTAGGGCTCCATAAAAGAATGAAATGTTGTGCAGATGAAAGATCACAGGAATGATCCCAAACTTCATCCACCCAGAATGAGCCACTGGCACGATGGCCACACCATAACAGATGGCTACTCCAAAGCAAAAGTGCTGCACTTCGTACCTGAAGTACCTTCATTAACAAAATATGCAAAAACTAAGATCTACAGTATGTTATGAAGTCTTTAACGAAAAGTAAAAACACTCTTTGCGTGCTGTGTTGCATTTCATTGATGATACAACTGTAATTTTAAAGTTTAGTGCATGTTTTAATGAAGACCCAGAAGAATCACTGTTATCTGCTTTGAAATTGCTCAATATGTCATTAATTAAAAACTTTCCAATAGGCAAGGTTTCTTACTGAAATTGGTTCAAATGAAAGAAGTAGTAATTTCAGTCTTGAAGTGGTTCAAATCTGAGTGTAATCTTTGAAGAAGATATGTTGAGATAACCCTATTAAAAATTAAATCGATTCAGTTTATGAACACACTTCATAATCTTTTTGGTCTTCTTCTTATGCAGGACTTCCAAGCAGACAGTGAATTATTAATAAGTGATTAGTATAGGCTCAGGGCCTGTCCAAATTTAGCACCAGCCTTAATATGCTATAGCTGAATGGTGAAATCTCTTAAGAAAATCTCTTGCTCTTGATTCACAATGATCCTAAATTGAGAGAATTGGATTTTTTCTTGGACTGTTCCAAAGCTGTGTTGTATCCTTCCCATAATTTGTACAGTTCCTCCTACTGAATATTAAGATATTAAGATGCTTCTGCCCGTTCAAAGACCCTTCCAGTATCAGATATTTTCTCACTTGATCTGTCTTATACAGCTAATTGCACTTATATTATAAAACTCTCCAAGCTTTTGAGCAATTTCTGGTAATCCCTGAAATCTTCAGGCTTGCACTTGCATTTAAATAGTACAAAATTTGCAATTTCAGGTTATATTATTGCCATGGTTTAACCCCAGCCAGCAGCCAAACCCCTCATAGCCCCTCACTCATCCCCCACTGTGGGGATTTTTGAAGGAGTTTTGAATGAGTTAGAGATGGGGCCTCTGAGTTGGTTTTGATGATGTGGTTTATTTTCTTTTTTCTACATAGGTTTATTTTCTTATTTTCTACATAGGTAGGTTTTCTTGTTTTATTTCACAGAAGCTGGAGTTCAGCTCACATCGTACAGCATCGTTCAGAAGGACACAAGACTTTAGTTACAAGACTTTTTAATGAGTTGTTGACTAATAAAACACTGCTAATAAGGATATTTATGGGTTTGACCTAATCTTTAATATTAATCTTTAAATATTTTGTTTTATGGGGACAGTGGGACTGAGAAGAGAACCAGGAGGGTAAAAGTTGCAAAACTCTTGGGTTGAGATAAAGATAGTTTAAAAAAGCAAATCCCACACCAGCCACTGGGAAGAAAATTAACTCTCCCAGCCAAAACAAGTAAAATTATCATAAAATATATGGGTAGAATTAAATTTATAACTAGTCACTGGAGGACTGCAATGAACAGACCATCACTAATACATGTCAATACAGCAATTTTTTAAAACTACCTTTGAGGTCCAATGTCAAGCCAATTTTAAACATGCTTTATGCCATGCTAAACTTAATTGCTCTAATTAGGCCATCAACTTAAAAAAAAAATCAGTATGTTACTGTCTGAAAAATGACTAAACAGCAGCATAAAATGAGAAAGAAGTTTCAGAGTGCTTTATAGGGATGGGATCACAACAAGGCTGGCAGCCTCCAAAAAATATTTAATCTAATACAGCTCAAAACTCTTAAAATATTAAGCCCTTAGAACGAGAATATTAGGTTACAAATGTGAAGCACCTCCTTCTAGAGGAGACCAGCCTTCCAATCATCAGCTCCCAGTAATACTTCAAACACAAATATCACTGGACATGGGTCTTACTTTTATGTGCCAAGAGCAAGCTATTATTCACAATTTCACTTTTACTGACAGAAGCACTCTAACTGCATTTCTCAGGTCTGTTATTCAGAGTGCTTAAAGATCACACTCTGAGCACTCAAGAATAAATCTATCTGCAGCTATAAGATGAATTATATTGCAAAGCTGGCATCAAGTTAAATTGTTCAAGCAGGGAAAAGAGGTTAAAAAAGAATGTTCAAAGCAGAATTCCCACAAGTCTGCAGGTACAAGACACAAATATTGGCACTGCCTTCTCAGATAGGTTCCATATGATCTGTTTTTATGATGGAACCTGGAAAAACAAGAATAATTCTTCCATCTTGAGGCAGCATCCTGAAGTATGCTGCTTCACCATGGACAACATCATTTAGGAAGAATATAAAGCTAGGACATCTAAATGTAAAAACACCACAAACCAACACAAGCAAGCAAAAACACTCAAAAAAGCTGATCTCCATTTAATGTAAGAGGAATGGAAAGGCAAAATCATGACTATTCCCAAGGCTAGAATTAAATTTATAACTAGTCACTGGAGGACTGCAATGAACAGACCATCACTAATACATGTCAATACAGCAATTTTTTAAAAACTACCTTTGAGGTCCAATGTCAAGCCAATTTTAAACATGCTTTATGCCATGCTAAACTTAATTGCTCTAATTAGGCCATCAACTTAAAAAAAAAAAACAGTATGTTACTGTCTGAAAATGACTAAACAGCAGCATAAAATGAGAAAGAAGTTTCAGAGTGCTTTATAGGGATGGGATCACAACAAGGCTGGCAGCCTCCAAAAAAATATTTAATCTAATACAGCTCAAAACTCTTAAAATATTAAGCCCTTAGAACGAGAATATTAGGTTACAAATGTGAAGCACCTCCTTCTAGAGGAGACCAGCCTTCCAATCATCAGCTCACAGTAATACTTCAAACACAAATATCACTGGACATGGGTCTTACTTTTATGTGCCAAGAGCAAGCTATTATTCACAATTTCACTTTTACTGACAGAAGCACTCTAACTGCATTTCTCAGGTCTGTTATTCAGAGTGCTTAAAGATCACACTCTGAGCACTCAAGAATAAATCTATCTGCAGCTATAAGATGAATTATATTGCAAAGCTGGCATCAAGTTAAGTTGTTCAAGCAGGGAAAAGAGGTTAAAAAAGAATGTTCAAAGCAGAATTCCCACAAGTCTGCAGGTACAAGACACAAATATTGGCACTGCCTTCTCAGATAGGTTCCATATGATCTGTTTTTATGATGGAACCTGGAAAAACAAGAATAATTTTTCCATCTTGAGGCAGCATCCTGAAGTATGCTGCTTCACCATGGACAACATCATTTAGGAAGAATATAAAGCTAGGACATCTAAATGTAAAACCACCACAAACCAACACAAGCAAGCAAAAACACTCAAAAAAGCTGATCTCCATTTAATGTAAGAGGAATGGAAAGGCAAAATCATGACTATTCCCAAGGCTATTTGCAATGCAGGAGGTCAGAGATTTAGCACTTTTACTCATGACCACCATTGAATTCCCTACTCTTCCCATAATTTCCTGTTTTCCTCAGTCATACAAGGATTCTGCTCATGAACAAGAAAATGTTATTTCTGTACACATTCTGCATTGTCTTGGAAAGGGAAGCACACAGACACTGGACACTCAACTGAAGTGGGCATTAGAGTTGCTGTGGGTTCCAAAAGACGAACCAGGCAGAATATTGGACAACCTAGGCCAAACACAGCAGTCACAACATCAAACATCAACAGAGAAGTGCACTTGAACTCTCTATATCTTTTCCTTTTCACTTTATCGTACACTTCATCCAAGCATCTCAAAACTCTTAAAAATATTTATGAAATCTTGCAGAACTCCTGAGAAGTAAATTATCATGACTTGCCACTTTACAGACCGATACACTGAAATTAAAAAACAGCTCAGCACAGCACTAGAGCTAGGGAAAGAATTTCACACATCTAACACCTTCCCTTCAGTCCTGAATAAAAATGTCTTAAACTGCCTATAACAAGAACTCAGAGACACCCTGGCAGCTCTGAGAGACACATTTATATTAAATTCTATTAAATTGCAAAAATAGATGTTTTGCATTAATTGATTTTCTTTCTTGCCATCCCTTCTAAGCAGTCAGTGAAGTGTTACAGTTCTCAGAACTGAGCAGGCAGAGACTCATCTCACCAAATGTCTTGTCTTAAACAGCACTTTTCAATACAGACTCACAGAAACAGTCAGAGTTTGTTGAGAAGTTAAATTCAGATAATCCTCAGAATCTTCCTGAAAAACAAGTATCCAGAAATATTTGTGTCTCAAGACATACTGATCTGAGCTTCCATATCTAATCGATTCCCACTCTTTTTTTTCAGTGCAGAAGTTATGATCATTATGTCATAGAATTGTTAAATTTGAATGATCTGTAAGATCACCAAATCCAGCCTTCAACCCAGCACCACCACCATGATCCCCACTAAGCCATGTCTTTGAGACCCATATGCACATGGGTTTTTTGAACACTCCCAGGAATTGTGACACCACCACTGCTGTTGTCAAGTCTGTACCCAAGCTTTACAACCTTTTCTGTGAAAAAAAATATTTTTCTAATTTCTAATCTAAATCTTGCCTGGTGCAAGGTGTGACCATTTCCTTAGGTTTAATGAATTTTCAGTGTCACACGGTGATATTTTGTCAAAGTTGTTCACCAAATTTTTTTTAAATCTATTAAATTAATAAGTTCATTGACATGGAATGAAACTGGGATACCTTTACAAGATTTCAACTGATTTAGCTCCTTTGTATTGTCTCAGTGTAGTGGCAGGGTTTTTGGCCAACAACTCTACATTAACTTGGTACTGAGAAGTGGAACCTAAAAAGAGAGAATTCCACTGCAAAAGATGGAATTATTATTATTTATTAATATTATTATTATTATTATTATTATTCATATTATTATTATTATTCATATTATTATTATTATTATTATTATTATTATTATTATTATTATTATTATTATTATTATTATTATTATTATTATTATTATTATTATTATGCTACACTTCAGGCAACAGTAAGTTAATTCTGGCTTTCTGGATGCTGAATGCAAATTAATGGAAACATAAAAAAGTATTGGACCTAATTTGTTCATTGTTATCACCCTGTTTTATTTAATGGATATTAATTCTATAGGAAAGGGACATCCTCTTCCTGCATTCAGCAGGTGCACAGCCCAGATATCCATGTCTCTGACTGAATATCTAGCATTAAAAACAGGACTCACCCTCAATCAGAGTTAAAATTGTAAAAAACTTTCAAGCAGGCACTCTACATAGCGCCCAAAGAGAATTTTTCACTGATTGGCAGTGGTGGTTTTGGTTTTGTTTTTTTAATTTACTTTTGGGTTTTTCTTGGTGGTTTAGTGACTTTCTATTCCTTAAGCTGTTATTTGGACAGATAAATTAATTTGACAAAGATTAGATATTCATGAATTGAATGACAGGGAAGAAAAAGGGGAGTTTTTGATCTAGAGCTTCTTGGTTTCCTGTGCTACTTTAGGTGTGAACATTGCAGAACTCATCATCCTCTCAGGCTCATTCCAAAACACACAGCTGGGCTTTAATCCAGTTCTCAGCTCCAAAACAAAGAGGGTGAAAATGAGGGGTTCTTGGGAAGGAAATACTTTGTGAGATTATTTGTTTTGCCTTTTTTGTTTACTGTTTCCTTTTCCATATGAGATACTTATGTTTTTATGGGACACCTGAAATGCAGAGTTTGTCATGTCTTTGGATGGACTGGGAATTAGTGAGATGTGTAAAATTGCTGGACACAGATTACCCACTATGCACTTTCTGATTTAAGTTATGGTGAAAGCTAAGATCTAAAGGGTGAGATGGGGGGTAGAATGTGCTTTAATCTTTCCTTTTTTTAAAAGTTTCTTTCTCTATATCTCACATTTAATACTTACAAGGGAATTCTTCCCCCATTGTGATAGATTTATCTCATGAACACAATTATGTATTCTGTCCTTGAGGCTGAAAGTGTTCTCAAAGAGTTCTTCCTGTTACTCAAAGAGAAAAAAATCTGTAGAAAGTGCAACACTTTTTACAGTTTATGAATCCAAATCAGCAGGTCTAACTGTCCATTGATCTACTGACAAGTCCTAATAAATTTTTTAAAAATTGCATGTCCTGAAAAAAAACTCCAAACTTTTCAGAATTTTTCAGTCCTGAAGGGCATGATTTTTGATATTTTAAACTCTTGAGCAGTCCTTGCTATCTGCAGTAAGGCTCAGTGATAAATCAGAACTGCACACCTACAGACATTTTTGCTCTTGTATCAATAAATATGACTGAGAGGTAGCCAATTAGTTTGTTGCTGTCCCACTACACTGATTTCATTGGATTCACAAGCTAAAAAACCCAGTTAAAAAAAAAACAAAAAACTGTTAATATTCAGACAGAAATCTTCCATCTTGTTATTACACACACAGCTACACGAGTTGCAGACAACATCAATGTTTTAACATTATGTTCATTCTGAGGGAAGGGGTTCCTCTCTCAAGAGCTGTACTGAGCTATCTCCTCTTCTTAATTGCTGCGTATCATTTATATCCTGCTCTTTCTCAGTCAGTGATAACAGGATCTGAGTGTCACATCCTCACTGCCAGGGGAACCTCACACCCTTTGAGAAAGAAGGTCTTCTCTTTTTATGCAGAGAGATGAGGTGACCTGCTCTCCACTGCTTAGACAAATTGTAGACTGTACAAGTGACTCTAGAGGTCCTCAATCTGTCACAAAGCCAATACAGTCCATGGCTAAATCTCCTTCCACATGCCTGCCAAATGTTTCTCCTCACATGTTGACCCACGCTCTATGGATCTTCTCATTTCCTGTCTTTCAATCTTTTATTTTCGTTTCCTGTTCTGTCTCTAAATTTCTCTTCCCCTGTGCCCACTTACCATATGGTGTGTTCTTCCTGATCCTACCATCAAACAGAAATCCAGCCTCCCATGATCAGAGCATCCTCTTTGCTGTGTCAGCACGGACCACAGAACCACGGGAGGGCTTGTGTTGGAAGGGACCTGTCAGCTGCTCCAACACCCTGCAAGGACACCCGCCAGGGACCTTGGGAACGGCCTCAGAATGGAGGGCAATAGGTTTAAATTGAATATTAGGGAAAAATTCTTCCCCGTAGGGGTAGTGAGGCCCTGGCACCGGGTGCCCAGAGAAGCTGTGGCTGCCCCATCCCTGGCAGAGTCCAAGGCCAGGTTGGATGGGGCTTGGAGCAACCTGGGATAGTGGAATGTGTCCCTGCCCATGGCAGGGGATGGATCAAGATGGTCTTTGATGTCCCTTCCCACCCAAACCATTCCATGATTCCATGATTCTCAACCAGACTGATTTGCTCATAGCCCCATCCAACCTGACCTTGGATGTTTCCAGGGATGGGCCATCTAACACCCCCCTGGACAACCTATTTTACCACCTGCATTGTAGAAAAATTCCTTCTTATATCTAATCACTGATGGCCTACAGGATCTCAAAGAACATCAAGACTTCAGCTCACAGCCCAGATAAGTGTCCATCCAGTATACCTGTGTTGCCATGATATTTTATGAAAAATCCTTTTGCTAGGACTTTTCTCTTGAGAAGCTGAGAGGCCTCAGAAAAAAAATGTAAACAATGGTTATCTGCTGCTGTGGAATGCAACAGGTGCATCTGGGATTGGTCTCATGTTGTTGTTTTTAATTAATGGCCAGTCACAGTCCGGCTGTCTCAGACTCTCTGGTCAGTCACAAGATTTTATTATCATTCCTTTCTATCCCTTGCTAGCGTTCTGATGAAATCCTTTCTTCTATTCTTTAGTGTAGTTTTAATATATAATTTTCTTTTAATATAACATATTTCATAAAATAATAAATCAGCCTTCTGAAACATGGACTCAAGATTCTCGTCTATTCCCTCGTCCTGGGACCCCTGTGAACACCACCACAAACCTGCCCAACAAAGGTGGAGAATCTTTCTCAGCTGTGGATCCCACCTGTTGAAATGGAAGAATTTGACACCATGACCAGACCTTCATTAGCTTTCTGTGTTATGCAGGATTATTTCCATTTCTATTATGGAGCACTGCTACTTCATACAGCATGGTTTCTGTCAAAATCCAAGAGACTTCTTCAAGTGTCAACAAGAGACTACTTCAACCTTCTGAAATATCTTCCAGAGCATTCAAATTAGTCCATGGCTCATGACCATCTGTTGCAGAGATCCAGATCCTCATCACTTAAATTAAGGATATGTTTGTCAGCTATAACAATGATTGAGCTGCACTGAGTTGAAGATGACTTGACTAATGGACTCTTTAGAGAAGTGCAGCCATGCACAAGCCAGGCATAACTGGCAATCATGAAACATTTTAGTAAGCCCCCAAAAGTGGGGATAAGCCCCCATCCAGCTTCCCACATCATCACCAAACTGGGAGGAAATAAGAAACAATCAACATCTGGCACCCTATTGCTTCTTTGCCCCTGTGAACTTTTAAAATTATGATGTTGTCATATTAATGAGGAGAAAGTGTTTAATTTATTAATTCATCTTTAAAAATTATGGGTGAAGTTGTGTACCTAGTCATTACATCTTTTCCTAATTTGATGCATTAAGAAATATTATATTTTGTGTCATCAAATGATCTCCCTTAATTATGACAATGGGTAATGATGGCCATTAAAGTAATGACATTTGTCACCATCAGTATGGCAAGGGTAATGAATAATGAACAAAATTTCCACAGAGACTTTATAGTGTTATATTCCACTCAGCAACAGGCTAGAAAAACACAGAAACAAAATAGTTCCCTGAGGACCTAAAAAGTTTAAGGAAGACAGGAGAGAAGCTTTAAAACACTTAAACGCACTAGCCAAGAAAGATATGGATTAATGATGTGGCATAAAAAACCCCAGTAAAACTTAAAAACCTTGTGAGCAAATCCATCTTATTAGATCTGCAATAATATCACCCTATATATTCTTTTCCTAAAGAAACACAAACTGGTTTTTAGTGTGACTGCCCCCACCTGGAGTATGGTGTCCAGTTCTGGCTCCTACAGCTCAAGAAAGGTGTGGACAGACTAGAGATGGTCTGAGAGAGGCCATAAATATTTTCAAAGTGCTGGAAAGACAGAGTAAATTGGATGATTCCAAGGATGGGTCATCTACCCCCTCTCTGGATGTAACATATAACACCAGGCTTTTTTCCCTGGAGAAAGGTGGCTCTGGGGGATCCTCACCACAGAATTCCAGCACTTACAGAGTGACTATGAATAGGGTGGAAACTCTCAGGGAGCCCATGGAAAAGGCCAGGGACAACAGGCATGAGTTGCACCACAAGAGGATTCCTCCAGGTATAAAAAATAAACTCTTAACACTGGAACAACCTCCCCAGGAGTGTTGTAGAGTTCCCATCACTGGCACCTCTCAGAAGTGACTGGGCAGGGTGCTCAATAATCCCATGCAGGTTCCAAATGCTGAACCAGGTGATCTTTCAAGCTCCCTTCCAATCTGTCTGATGGATTGTTCTATGATTCCACTGAATCCCAGAGGTTGTTTGTATCCTGATCTTGAACAGAAAAAAGACCCTGAATTAAGAATGCAGGCAAGTATTTTGAGACTAAGGAGAATTATCTTTATGCCCACTTACAAAAGTAACAGTTAATCTGTCTCTGTGATGCTTCCTAGCCTTGCTCTTGCAAATAAGCACACTGGATCCTAAATATAATAAACTTTTATTTTCTTTCTGACATGTACATCCTGTGTTAATGCAGAAAAATACAGCACATCTGCCTTGCATTTGCACATTAAACTTCCATGAAAAGTGATGCAATGTGGCACAAGAGAGCGCTTCTGCCAAGAGGCATGAGGAAATGACCAGGGCAAGGAACAGCTCAGGCAGGCCTATAGTTCATACCATAAATACCACCAAACCTTATATGTTATATGTTTGCTTTCTCCAAAAGAAACAAGAAAAAGCACTTTATTTGTGCTCATTCTCTCTGACCAGATTGTTTGTCAAGCAGGGGGAAATCTGACTAAACCAATCAGTGATTCCAGCTGAACTGTCCTTCTGCAAAACCTCTTCTATTACCTGCAGGACCTACTGCCCACTTTAAAATTGGCAAGGACAACACTTAAGCCTGCTCTGACATCTGCTTTTCTAGGAAATGACATCGTTCTGCTGAAATGAATGAGCGTACATTTTATAATAAGTGTCTTGCTGGCTTTTAATGAAATGATGCATTATTAGCAAAGATTAAAAGAAGTAATTATGGACAGTGTGGTTGAATGATGGCTGTGGGGCCAGAGATGATAACTATGTCTGTGCATTTGAAAACTGAGCATTAAGAAAAGAAAAGATTTTTAATTTTTAAGGTGGCAGAGATGGGACAGACTTCATTAATAAAGCAACAACAAAAAAGCCAATCAAAAAAGGAAACCACAGCTGGAAATTCCAGCGAAGGTAATTTTGGACTGGATATCAAATGGCAATTTGTCTGCAAACTAAACTCTCCAAAGTGATTGTGAAATCTCCATGAGTTTGACTACTGAAAGCACAATGTGAAAAAAGCATATTAAAAGATCCCAAAGAATTATTTCTTGAATATGGAAACCAGATTGCCTGGATGCATCATAGACAAATGGACAGCTGTGCCAGGAGAAAGGTGAGACTCTGGGCAGTGAGAATGATAATTCCTCCTGGTACTCTCATATGGATGTGATTTAGCTCTTACCATGTGGGGATCCACAGCCTCTGAGATGAAAAACATCACAGTCAAAGACCATAATTCCATTTTCCTGGCATACAAATCTGTGAAACTCAGGCTTCTTCAAGCACAGCTTTGATACCATTTAAAAATAACTGGTTTAGAAATAAAAATACTTAAAGCAGAGTTTAAATAGCAGGGGTGACCACCAAGTTATATCATCTATTAACTGTGCTAGCAGGCTCTGTAACTGAATTGGAGTGTAAGAAAAATGCCCTCATGCAAAATAAATGGCATAAAAACTACGTTGAAGTGAAATCTTTAAGATAATAGATTTGAGTGTGGAGAGAAAGATTTGAATAATTTGACAAGGTATGGATAAAGAGTTTCAGTAGTTTCAAAATGGAGTTTGCTAATTTTATGTTTGCCTGCTGAAGAAGAAGACTTTGTGCAACATCCCAGGAAATATCTACCTACCCTACAGCCCACGGGCATATTAAATGGAAAAAAAATGTTCACAACTGGAGCCTCAAAAGGAATGCAAGCTCAAAATAATCCTCTTGGATGGAGTACTTTTATCCCCATGTACTGCTGGGCAGCAGGATAAGAGTTGGAATAACATTTCAGTAAAAGCCCTGCTCTCTTTATCAAGGGTAGTAAAAGACTTTACTGTTTTTTCCCATCCTCAGACTGTTGTTAGTGATAGGCATGAGTTAATGCTGGTATTTCCCCCTCCTCTCCTGTCTCCTTCCTCCAAAATCCAGAAGTAAGGGGGAAATAGCTGATGTTACTGCTCCCAAGGCAGGCTCAGCCCATTGGGAAATCAAAATCGAGTCTATGATTAATGTGATCAATTTTAAAAAGAGAAAAATCTCCTTCAGCTTCAAGAAAATCTTTCATTTTCCCCCATTATGAGTGTCTTATTCAGCTGAGGGCAGTAAACACTCCTGTGTTCAGTGACAGATGTTACATTCAAATGGACTGGAAATGTGATGAACTATCCAGTTCTGTCCCACAAAGGCTGCACTTTCACTGGAGTGAAACACTGCAAAAATGGCAACCAAACAGCCCAGATTTATGAGCAATCCAGAGGACACAGGATATGGAACATGATCAAGAACATAAAACTCCTGAACTCCTTTAAAATATTGAACCTTTAGAACATTATGTTCACTAAATAAGACTTAGTTGACAAAAAAATGAACAGGTATGAACACTATGTGGATTAGTCTGGAAATGATTTAGAGTTCAGTGCACAGTCCAGAGTCCATTTTCCCTGCTCATTTGGCTTCTGTGTGCAAACTGCTTGTGCATAAGAAGTAGAAAAGAAGAAATAGGAAAATTAATTAGACTAGAATTACTACTTTGCACCATATTAAAAGAAATTAAGAAGCTCAATAGAAGCCAGATCAGAAAGGACCTTAAAACAAAAAAAATGATCAGGTTTAATATGGAAAAGAAGAGCTCACAGAAATGTGGTAAAAATGGTTAATAGGATCAAAGGAATGAGGTAGGAAGCCTTCTTACTGGGAGCCTCTGATGTAAATTATAGAGTAAAACAAACTTTGTCCAGGGCATGAGAAGAAGAGGATGTGGTAGTGAATATTCCAGACAATGAAGCCTGTGAATATTACTTGCAGTTTTCAATCAGCCCTAGTGCAAATGTCATGAGGTGCTTTTTCCTCTCCTAAGGTGTGGTGATGGTTTACTTTTCACAGTTGAAATCCTCCCTAAACTTGAAGAGCTTGTCAGTAAATACAGCTCTTTGGTCCTCTGCATGTTCAAAAAACATTATTCTTTCTAGAAGAACAAAGCCAGACTTGTGGCCTCCTGTGTTTGGAAAATGAACGCAGTGAAGTTTGGCTGACTTGTGGCTGCCCCATCCCTAGAAATGTTCAAGGCCAGGCTGGATGGGGCTTGGAGGAACCTGGGATAGTGAAAAGTGCAGGAGAGGTTGGAACCAGATGGGTTTTAAGATCCCTTTCAACCCTTACACCCCTGTGGTGCTATGACTGTATTTTTTCCTTTAGAATAAATTGTAATACACTTAGCAGGTAAGAGATAGGAGGTCGTGTTCTTGTTTTCCTTTGTGTGAAGTCCGCTTCCCCAACCAGAAAACTACAAACAAGCTCAAAACTCAATATTTTATGGCTGCAGTCTCAAGCTGAGAAATTAGCAAATTTGAAATCAGAACAGAAGCAGCCATTGTTTACTTTCTTATCAAGGTGTTTCCACAGTGGGGCAGAATGGGAATCTCAGTTTAATCTCAGTCTCATTCTAAATCCCCAGATCAGATAACTCTCACATGGAATTTTTTTGTTATACATAACAAGAGTTCAATAATCTTTAAGAATTTTGACTTAAAAACTAGATGTTTTGTAAAAAATGTTTAAGAACAAAGTTTGGTTCTTAATACAAGAGGAATATTTCATCAGGCATCACTTGTCTGATTTTGCTGCACAGCTTCATTAGAAACTGGGTGTTACAAGACAATTAGAGTTTATGCTGAAAACACAAAAATAAAAACAAAACAAAACAAAAACCAATTCCCCCAAAAATCCAATAAATAAAATAAAATTATAAATGAAGATACATGACCTAAGCTGGCAAAGGGAAATATTCTTGATTGATGCAACTCCACAAAAGACAGGCATATTAATTATGAGCAAGACACCACATGTAGAAATCTTTTGTGTATAACATTCTGTGATGTGGTAGAATTCAGATAATTTGTTTTTTAATGATTAATGAAGTCAGAATCATTAGCATGTGGGGTTTTTTCCCCTACAAAGAATGAAGCAGATGGATCTGTCAGGGCTTTATAAAGTTCAAATTAAAGCTGAGGATTTTCCTCTCCACTGTTTGTCTTCATTCTGTGGGGGAAGGAGGAATTGAGAAGGAAGAATAACTGCAATTTCTTTGATCAAATCAGTTTAGGATTCTGCATGAATTCTGAATAAACCCTTAGGTGTTTGGGGTGGGTTTTTTTTCCTCTTTTTTTTTAAGCAGTTGGGTTTTCAAGTGAGTAAACTGTATTTTATTCCTTCTCCAGAAATTTATATTCTTATTTCTTAATAAGCCATTTCCAACAGGCTTTCCAGGGGGTTGCATTGCAATGGGGGCTTATTGCTCTGCAGTTGTATTGTTCCTAGAATTCAGTCTCTGACTCCAAGGAAAGGCCTGTAGGCAAAACTAAATTGATTTAATCCAACTGAACATCCTCCAGGGCCTTTCAGCAGATGCACCACAGCACAGACATTTGGGATCTTTTCAGCTTATGCAACTGTTAAATCAGAGCAAAGAACCCAGACTGCTCCTGGGATTTCTAGAACAGAAACACTTGCCCAAGAACATCACCCAGAGCATGTGTTTGATGTCCAGCCTTCTTCACAGCTGCACAGTGGCTTTTCTCCTCCTTATCACACTTACTAATCATGACAATTGACATTCTTGATACACAATTGTGCCACAGTTGTGCTCCAGCCCTTGCTCTGTTAAGACTCTCAGAATTACAAATATTTCAGTCCAAGACAGGAGATCCTCACATTTGCTCTATTTTTTTTTCCCTAAATGTAAATAAGAGTTTTGTAAAAGCTATGTGCACATCCAGGCATGAAAACTGCTTACTCAGGCTAATACACCTTTATCACACTCCCACTGCGTCCGAATTATAAAGTGATTTTTAACAGCTTCCAGGTTTAGCAGAAAGATATGACAATTGATAGGTATCAATCTGTCTGTCTCTGGGACTCAGGTGCCCACATGGCAAATTGGAGGCACAAAATCCAGGTGTTGTTCTCTGGGAATGCTGCCCCACAACCTCACCCCAGGGTTGCAGCTTCCTGGAGTTTTGAGAGTTCAAAATTAGAAATATCCAACCACATGGGCCCAAACCTTCCTGTTAGAACAGTTAAACTGCAGAATTGCCCAAACTGTCTGGGAACCAGAGAGAAGCATCCTTGCACTAAATCACCTTACAGAAAGTCCAGTAGTGACTTTTTCTATTTCACAGAGAAAACATTCCCAGAAGAGAGAGCTTGAACTCATGTTTCCTCCCTCTGTCTCAAGCTCATGGCTTGATTCCTCCAAAGAACCTTAAAATCTCTTTTGCACAGTGACACTGCTCAGCTTTGCTTGGATTTCATGAAATTTTTAACTTGTTCAGTCTTTCTAAGCTGAAGTGGCTGAAGTTCCAACGGGGTCAGGTGTGCAGTGCTCACTCCAGCTGTGCATTAGGCAGGCTTGAAGGGACAGGATCTCACAGCTGGCCTGAGCAGAAGGGAAATCACACATGAACAATGTAGAAAAACCTTCTAAATAGGTTGTGAATTTTGAGGATCACAACTGGGCAGCAAAATGCACACCAAGCACCTTGGTGCTTTCATGAATTTTGTCCCTCACCCCTAAGTCAAATGGTTATCTCTGGTCATTTGATTTGAAGATGTTGAGTCCCTTTCTGTCACTGGTCCTCAAACAGTCACTCTAACACGCACCTGAAATTAATTAAATTTACCTCAGATTAAGGAAATCCTATGTTGTAATTAGAATTCTTTCCTGGACACTATCCGTTTAATCACACTTCAATCTGCCTGATTATAATTGAATGCTCCTAATTAATTTTCCACTGTCCACCACTCCACATTATTCTGAAAAAGGAAAGCCCTTCCCAGCAGACTGCAAACAAGGATAGCATCTTTTTTCCCGAAACTGTTCTGATTGAAATCATCTTAATGATAACTTGACACAAAATTTGAAGCAAAATATGAGCATGAAGATAATATCTGCATTCCTTATTGAAATAATGTGAAGATTTAAATGTCATTGCAAGTAGTTACCTAAAGAGTTAAGAGAGACTTTACAGATCTATCAGTGTGCAGTGCCAGCCTGTGTGTTACAAGAGAAAGAGAACTTGCTGTAAGAATATAAACCTCTAATAAGATGAGGACTTTTACTAAGCCACTCATGCTTGAAGTCTATTGAAAGATAATCTTTGGTACAGTACTCCCAGAAAAGAAGTGAACTGAAATCAATATCCAGTAAAAAACAGATTAAGAGACCAAGCTAAAGAAATCAGAAGTTACTCAGCAGAACAGACATATATCTTAAAGATTATCATTGATCATGAAAGCATGAGGTCTTTCTAGCTCTGAGGAGGGAAAAA
Source organism: Emberiza elegans (assembly GCA_024865655.1). NCBI lineage: Eukaryota > Metazoa > Chordata > Aves > Passeriformes > Fringillidae > Emberiza > Emberiza elegans. The sequence goes on along the minus strand of JALJVW010001727.1, from coordinate 47,708 downwards.
TTTCAAAGGACAAGACCCTGTCTCCTCTTTCACTTCAGGTACAAGCCCTGTAGCACAACAGAATTTTAATCTCCATATTTTAATTTAAAATAGAGTGGGAAAAAAGGAAAGTTCAGATATCATCTGATCATGGGGAGAAAACTTAGTTTTGCACAAAAAGGAGCTTATTTTCACTCACACATTTAAATATGTCTTTGTTTTCCTATGAAAAAAAGACAATTCATTTCTGAGATGAAAGATGATCGTGCAGCCGGGAAATGAACATTCAGCAAACGTGAGGTTATTGCCAATATCTTCAGAGACCTTTGACCAATTTAATTACTCCATAAAGCCATTCCTGACTCCCAAATGTCAATAGTAATAGTGTGCATCCTTCCCACTCAGCCGGCCAATGCTTTGGACCTGCCATAAACTCTTTCCATGTAAAGCAGCCCATAATTTCCAAACACAAAATTACCTGTATCACAACAGCCATTTTTCCCTCTCCTTTGCTGTATGTTAACAGAATCAAATTTGCATCCAGGAATGAAGTTCTTTAAACTTTTAATTACTAATATGATAAGAAGATGCCAGACCCAAAAGTTTAACAGCAGAGAAAAGCCAAATACCTTAACAAGAACTGCAGATGAAATGTTTGATTTCACATCTGAATGATTAATCTTAGCAAATTAAACAAATCTATTTTAGTGAACAGCATAGTAGCTTATTTCCACTGTGACACAATTCAAATCTTGAACTACTCAGTACTCAAAAAAATTATAGAGGGAAAATAATACCAGAATATATTAACAATATATTCTATTTTCTATTTTATTTTCTATTCTATTTCTATTTTCTTCATTAAAGTCTATTTAGTATTGAAAAATGTTTAATATTTCCAACATACATCCATAATTGTTTGAATACTCATTCAGAAGAGAGTATCTCACAACCCCAAAACACCAAACTTCAAAATAAATTCAAATTCTCAGTCCAGTTTTGTTTTCATTGCTGTAAAAATTTTTAAAACATATGCCACCAAATTTTCTTGGTTTTGTTGTCCTCTGGATTACTTTTTTCCTGATTTAATGTTTTATTCTGATGCTTCATAAAAAAAATTCACATTCTTAGGTTTTTCATTCTCCTTCACTATTCGTTCTTTTATCTTTAGAAGAAGAAGAAGTTTAAATATATAAATACAGAAGAGCAACCCAAAACTTGAAAACTTTGAAATCCTCCATCTGCTACAAAAGCAGACTTTCTCTTTCCAGCACTAGTTTTTAAGTTTGCAGTGGTGGTCACTGAATGGAGAAGAGGCAATGGGTACTAATGAAAATGCAGGAAATTCCATTTAAACATGAGAAAAATCTAATTTATTGTGAAGAAGATTGAATGCAGAAATAGGTTTCCCAGAGACATTTTAGGGTGTCCATTTCCGGCCTCTTCCAATCTCTATGATTCTGTGATTCTAAGGTTTACAATAAATGCTGAACCTTCCAAAATATAATGATGTAAATACCTAATTGTTTGTTTGGTCACACTTGATTAGGAGCTCATAAGCATATTGCATCCTAAGCTTGCTTCTATTATCCCTCACAGGGAATCCCAGTTGTGCAATCCCATTTGACAAAACCTCTAATTTTCAAACAATTTTCCTGTGAAATCTTTCTTTTCCATCTGAAAAAAAAAAAAAAAAAAAACAAGAAATATTATCCACAAAAACAGATTTTCCTTATTCCCCAGGTATTTTCAGAGTTGTTTCTCTTTCTTATTCTCACTCCTCTCTCCAAGTGAAGTTTTGGGGTTTGGGTTTTTTTTTTTCCTTTTAAAGTCTGTTATCTCAGAGGCACCACCACCATCACTGATGGGCTCAGCCTTGGACAGCAGTGGGTCTGGAATTCACCCCTTGGCTATGGGGAAGTTTCCAGGAGCCACCCCTGTACCAGCCCTGCTCCCAAATCCTGACCACACAATCCCATACAACCTATTTGTCACAGCTTCTGCAGCCTGGGACAAAGGAGGGCTGATCCTGCGATCTTCTACTTGTTGGTTTTTCTTTTCCTCCTTCCCCCACCCTCTGTTCCTCTGCTGTGAAAGTAAATTGTTTTCACTGCAAGAGCTTCACTTCTTGTTCTTGGTCTCTCCCTTGATCCTGCACAGCCTTCAGCCTGCATTTGTGCTTTCACAGTTTCCCCAGCTAGAGGCTTGATTTGGGACAGCTTGTTGGAGTTCAAAGCAATAGAATTACCCACTCTGAAATGAGGGGAAATGATCCCCATGCACTGACAACTCTCCAGTTGTTTACTTCCATTTTTCCCTTGTGCTCTCGTGAGCAGGCACATTGTCTCCTGCTCCATGTCTTTTCAAGCTGGCACATCCCAAAGGGTCCCAGGAAATGATGTGTTATCTCAGTTCAACTTGAATTGCAACTGCTCCCTCCCTTTTGGACCCAGCAGACTGGAGAGGGAGGCCCACACCCCATTGTGGCTGCACAAGGACAAGGCCAGGTTCCTTGTGAGTCATCTTCAGGGATGTCCTGGATTGCCAAGCAAATTGTATTTTCTTTGCCATCTGTGTGGCAGTTGTCTTCTGTTCATTGGGCAGATTTTTTATCTCTTCCACAACCAATCCTCCCTCCAGGGAGCCATCTGCTGATAACAGCTATTGAATGTCCCTGCATGGCTGATAAGAACTACAGCATCCCATTGGGAGATGTTCCACCCAGGGGGAGGAGCCAAGATTCCTACCTGGATATAATCTGAGATTCTGGAACACCAGCACAGCTTCTCCACTGGATTTCCCAAGAGGAACAGCTGCCTCTTCCACTGGATCTTCAGAGGAAGACTGCACCTTTCTCCAGGATCCCATCTCCAACAGAACCACCCCTGACACTGCAGGAGGGCTGCAGCCACAATTCCAGTGGGACTGTTACCAACACCCTGACCCACAGGGTGTCAGGCTGTGTTCTGACTCTGTCAGTGTTGTTTTAGTTTACTACATTGTTTATTTTATCCTTTTATTTTCTTTCGTAATAAAGAACTTATTCCTGCTCCCATATTTTTGCCTGAGAGTGCCTTAATTTCAAATTGATAGCAATTTGGAGGGAGGGGGTTTACATTTTCCATTTCAGGGGAGGCTCCTGCCTTCCTTAGCACACACCTGGCTTTCCAAAGCAAGACAAGGGTGTAGGTGCTGAGGACAGGTCAGTTTAACCAGGGACAGGCCAGCTGCGCAAATCTGGGTGGTGATCACCAAAAGAGACTTTAAAATACAAACATTAAGTTTAATTCAATTACAAAGTTACCAAACAATACATGCTAACGAAATTGCATCCCATCCTTCTGTTTGGGTGTGTCCAAGCACCTTGATTTTTGGCTGACTAGCTCTCAATTAAAATAGTGTGCATATTATTGCTGATGTCAGAAGGCAAAACATTTTGGAGCTTGTCAGCAGGGGAGGAGTCCTGAATGGTGTTTAAGAATGAGAGTGGAAAGGAGAGGTGTATATGACAGATGCATCAAGGAAGAGCTCTGTGTAATCAGATTCTAAGTGTTTCTGCTTCAGTGCATAGTCATAAATGTCAGCTGAAAGTTAACTTTGTTGTTTATCAAATGCATGTTAATAGCTTAATTGAAAACCAAAGCGCTCTATTGATTGCAAATGTAAATTGGCAATGCTGTGGTCTGTGCCTGCCAGTCAATGACAGCAGCACGAGTCAGGGAGGCAAAAACAGAATAAGGGAGCTGATCACAGAAGGCATTGAAGGAAGACATAAATTCTAGAGAATATTTTCATATTTCAGCATCAGCAGACTCTCTACAATACAACTTCCTGCAGCAGCTGGTAAGGATTCAATCCCTATAGCCTGTTTCAATTTAAAGCTCGGATGAGGCACACACAGACGTCCCCACTGCCCCACCACAACCTCTTTCAGGGAAGAGCAAGAAGCAGTGCAGGGTCACAGGGGACAGCCCCTCAGGGAGCACTGTCTGTACTGACAGCTGCTGGGTGGGATCAAGGACTCCAGGAACATCTCATTCTTCTCCCCAGCTGTACTTTTACTGACAAGAATGGCATAAATCTATCAAAAGAGTGATCATATCCAGAGCAAATAGATGCAAGCAACTGGACACATTTCAAGAGGGTGATCAAAAATCTTCCTTTGGGGAGAGAGAGGGCAGCTTTCTTGTAAAAATGGGCTTTTCTGTACAGGATCTACAAAGGTTTTGGCAAAATCCTTTTTAGTAGATGTAAACACCTTAATATTGCTTGATTTTTGATACTGATAAAAATTCATTTAGTATCAACAATGACTCACTCAGTGCTAGAGTGAACATGCACTTTAAAATCTTGGGTTTATAATTCACCCCTCACTGCCCTTAAATTCCCAGCTATCAAACAGCACAACATTATTTTGTAATTTTTCTGTGAATGGCTTTCCATATTGTTTACAATAATAAGACTGAAATTCACTTGAACTCCTCATTACCAGTGTAGCCTGAGTAACTCTAAATCCAACCCCTATTATTATATTATTATGCAGAAAGGGTCATAAGTGTGATTTGATTGATGCTATTTGTTTCCTGTACACAAATGAGAGTTTCCCTCTGAGCACAGCAGATACTGTCTGCAACAATATTTTTATGGAGATAAAGCATCTTTTAAAGGAGAATTACAGTCATTCATAAGGAGCTGAACTAGAAAATTTTGTGTTCCTCTGTATTGGAGTCCCACTGCTACATCTCCTACATCTCCTACTGCTTTCCCTCATCATCTGTTCCCAAAATCTTCTCCCTGTTGCAATCAGTAGTTCAGGGAAAGCCACTGTGATGCTCCAGCTGCCTTGTCATGGATCTGGACTGTTCCCTGGGGAGCTGAGCCTGGTTTAAAGCTGCCCATACATCAGTCAGGATGTGCTGCTGGAAACACTGGCCGGCCAACCAAAACAGGTTGAGCTTATTTGGTTTGCTTTGGTTGGAAGCACTGGTTTGGGTTGTTTTTCTGTTCAGAATTCTCACCAAAAAAAATTGACCCTTATCTCTCTCCATTTGCCACTTCTGACAAATGGAGCAACAACAGTCAGCAGATTCAAAAAGCATAAAGAAGAAATGAAGCATCAGGTACATAAAAAACTTGCTTCAATCAGCCTCACTTACACACAAAATTATTCTGCCCCCTCTTCTTCAAATCTGTTTAAGGTTTATTTCCATCTCCACCAAAACTGCTAGGAGTCAGGCAAACATATACTAATCTGATAATAAGTAATTTACGTAAACATATAATCTGCTAATTTCAGACAGATTGCTAAATTGAAGCCACATCAAATATCTAATACTGGGGGAAAGGCACATAAAGAAAAATGGTTTTGTTAGATAACAATAAAAATGTTAGACACAATAAAAGTGCTGTAAAATCTCATAAGTCTTAAAATGTCAAGTGACAAATTATTTCATAAATTATCATTTAAGTCAAGTAGTAGTTGACTTGATTTTTTGAAGAAACTATAATTGAAGTACTTTGAAATTTTTTGCTGCCTATATAAAATAAAATAATTGCATAATTAGCACATAATTACTTTCAGGAGTGACTAATTTTGGATTCCACTAAGTGTGCATTAATTGCTGTGCTGGCAACTGCAATACAAAAAGTCAGAAAGTGAAAACCTTCCCCTATCAAGGTCAGCATTTGCATTGTAAAACCATCAAAATAGTGTGAAATCAATGGATAGTCCAATATGCAGAAGCTGCAGGGCTCAGGGCAGTGGCATGGAAGGACAGCCAAGGCATTGCTGGCAGAATTCAAACTGACCTCACCCTCAAAGATTGGTTTTCACCCAGAGAAGACAAATATTTCCAATGGCTTCACTGCTGCAGGATTAGGTCCATTGATCAATTATCAGTTGGGTGGTGTTCATTAGCTCTGCAGAGTCCACTTTGAAACCTCTTCTCCCTCCTCTGTCATACCTAATTACTGCTATTGTTCTGGTTGAGGAGTTATAGACTCATGACAAACAAGTGTGAATAAAACTATTATTTTATTTTATAATCCAGTGCTCCATCCACTGAGTTAAACTTTGTGAATTTTTGTGTTATTAAAATATTTGTGATGAAATTAATTTTTTTAAAGAAAAAATACCAAATAACCCACACATGAAACAAATTCATTTACACACCGTATTTGTCTCCTAGGACATCAGGAAACTTTAATATATTCCTAGAGCCAACTAAATGTATTAACACTGCATACATTGCTGACAAGCCTTCCTTCAGCAGGAAGTCAAACACCATTTGATCTTTGAAACCTGTTCATACTTTTTTTGTTCCAGTTTTGGTATCAACATTTCTCATGATCCTGAAATCACCCAAGATAGCTGAGATACTGATAATATCAAACATTCCAGTTTAGTCACCTCTTATTTCTATCTCAGAAAAAAACCCTACCAAATTTCTGCCTTTTTTGTTTGTTTGTTTGTTTGTTTAATGGTGCCATACAGTGACTGTCCTTTTGCATTTAAGCACATTTTAAATAAATCAATTTGTGTTTATTTTTCTAAAATATTAGAAGTCTGCTTGTCGATTTTCAGCCTGGCCCTGCTCACATTAACACCAGTCTTGCAGGGCCTTCAGGCAGCTGTTTTCACTTCTGTCATTCCTACATTTTGTATTCTGCATCCCATCCATATTTCAGGGATCTCAAAGGGATAATTAGCTGTATTGGTCAGCCTTACACACAGGTGGCCCACAAGTCACATCAATGGCTGTGGAATAACCTAAACATCTCAAAAATCCAGAAAAAATAGATAAATGCTGGAAAAGTCGTCTGTCTTTGGACAGGAACAATAGAAGGAACCAATGGGAGAAAAGCCTTTTCTGCAATTCTTTCATGGAGTGTGAGCTTCAATGTACCCAGACTGTGTGAGGGAAGGCAACTCCTGCCAACCAGATTAAATTGTCAGAGTGAATGAATTTAAAGCCGAGGTTTTAACTTTCTACCTATTTACATATCACATGGAGTTTAACGATTAGCAAATTAGACACAAATCATGTGCAAATCAATGCAAATTACTGGTTCACACACACAATGTAAACTTCATTTTTCATGTTGGGATGTAGCCAGTGCCTGGTTAACAAGCATATGGATTTCTGATCCGGGGTAAATGAGCTACTCCCCCCTCCTCCCCTCTCATTCCTCCACTTGGCACAAACCCACCACATTTCTCATTCAATCCACATAATTCACTCAATACTCTCCTCATGTCAGGCTTCGTGTAGGCAGGTAATAACTTCTAGAGTCATTAAATTAGGCTGTGTGCTTTCTCTAATTTGTGCTCCTTGGTTGGAGTTTTGTGGTCACTTACACTAATTAGAAATGCTCACTTTATTAACAGAAGATATATGCATTGGAAAGCCCCTGGAGATTTCCAAGGTGTTTATAGATCCCTGCAACTTTTGTTGTCTTGACTTTTGAACTGTGTCATATGTAACTATTCTGAACTGAGCTGATGAAAGCCCTTTGATCTCATCCTATTAATTAAAACCCATTGCATTTGCTGCTTCTCCAATGTCTCTTTTTATTTCAGAGGGGATCTCCTTTTTCCCAGGAGAGATTGCACACAAGCAGAATCACAGAATCAGACAAGAGTTGTGAGCAGATGTCAGAACCCAGGACATTCCTGTGACTGCTCTGGGTGATTTGAGACCCTGGCAGGGGTCTCAGAGACCTTGGCACAGAGTCACAAACACCTGTGCCTGCAATTTTAGCCCATGGAAAAAGTTACCAACTTTGTGTGAAGATTTACAAGCCACAAGGGTTTGAGTAGAATGATAGTTATTTTGTCACAGGGTGAAAAAGTAGAATTTTGGGGTTTTAGAATGGGGGTTCAAGAGGCAAGATGGAGGAATCTGGGCGTGTCCTGTCCTTGGCCTCCAACTTCTGCTGTGATGGTGGCACTTTTGGATTGGTTTAGAGTAGAGACAAACTGTCTCACATAGGTGATAGGTATTGGCAAATTATTGTAAATAAAGTACATGCAGTTCTTAGTATAAAAAGCTAACACCACCCCAAGGGTGGTCAGAGTGCCACAAACCAACCTGCCAGACAGATCTCACTAGGTCAGAGAAAGAATGTAGATAAGAGAAAATAAACAACCTTGAAAAGCAGAACTGATGAATCTCAACTTCTTCTTCAGTCACAGGGCTGGGAAAAAAGACTTTTTAATACCTCAGGAGCCATTTTAACCACAGAATACCCGAGAGACAGAAGCAACCTCTGGAGGTCTGATCTGCAAACTTCTGCTCAAAGCAGGAGCAGCCTCAAAGATAAATCAGATTTCATAGAGTCACAGAATCACAGAATGGTTTGGGTGGGAAGAGATCTTATAAGTCATGTCATTCCAGCCCCTGCCATGGGCAGGGACACCTCCCACTACCCCAGGTTTCTCCAAGCCCTGTCCATCCTGGCCTTGAACATTTCCAGGGATGGGGCAGCCACAGCTTCTCTGGGCACCCTGTGCCAGGGCCTCAGCACCTTCATTAGGAAGAATTTTTTCCCAATATCTCATTTAAACCTATTCTCTTCCAGTCTGAAGCCATTTCCTTTAGTCCTGTCCCTTTCTTAGGCAATTCCGAAGTCTGAAAAATCTGCAGGTTCTGTGATTCTGCTCCCTACCCGTTGAGCCTCTGTTCCTGTCCTGAAGGGAAAATGAATTTCCAAAACTCCAGCATGAATTTCAGCTGCAGAAACATGTGGCCTTTGCCTCTTGACCTTTCCTTGTGCAACCCCAAGACTCTCCTCTGTCTTCTCTCCGTGTCGCCGCAGGCAGTGGAAGGAAGGTTGCTGTAATTCCCCTTGCAGCTTCTCTCATTCCTGTGCTCCTGCCTCCAGCCCTCTCTGCTGTACTCACACCAATTTCTCATTTTTTGGGGGACTCCAAAAGATTTTCCACAGACTCCTCAGTAGCTAAAATAGCCAACTGTCCTTTGGTGTGCTGCTGCCAGTTAGCTGTGAATTTTGAATAATGAACTTTTCATGCAATTAACAGCCACAATTTTTCCCTCCTCTCAGAAATTCTGTGGAGCAGAGACTTCCTTTAAGGCCAGGTGAAGAAAAGGACGCCTGGAAAATTCTGTTTATCACCCTCAAACTGATTTTGGACTGTTGGAGACAAGGAAGATCAAAACACACAAATCAAGGGAATGTGCCCACTGGCAACATATAATCCTTAAAACTCCAGTGTGCCTCACAGAAAATCCCACACGATGTGTACATACAGCAAAAGTTGAACTAAAAACGTTGCTGAAGTCACAGCATCCATTTAAACTGCCTCGGGCAGGAACATCTAGCTGGGAATGAGTGATTTTAGTCCCTATCAGGTGTGAATAACATAAACAATCAAAGAAATATGTCTTCTCTGACACGACCCTTAATCACTGCAAAAATAAAAGAGAGAGACAGTGACCTTGATTAACATTGTGCTGCTGAATATGGCATGAGAGATCCCATTGATCATGGATTCCAGCAGTTGGGGACATACAGAGCCTTTGTTTTCATCCCTTCATTTAACACCTACAGAATTTAAGGTATGATCAAAATAGAGGAGAACATTATACAGGCTGCATCTGTAATCTTGTGCTCCCTGCTGAATACAAAGCTCTTACGTCTTTTGTATGAAATAAGAAAGAAATACTCCTGTAACCTGGGCTCAAGAGGAATTGCCAGTTAAGTTTCCATTTTAATGTGTGTGCAGGAGGACAGAGTTAAAATTCTGCAGGCAGCTGCAGGCAGCATGTTGTTGACCATTATTTATGTAGCATCTGCAGCATAAATAAGTTAAATGTACTATTTTTATTATTATTATTTATTTTGGAGGATTTGGACCTTAAGAGTCACCTTTGAATCAGAAAGGTGTTTTCTTTCTGTAGCAGTACAGTCATCCCTACAACATATTAAATTAGATCACTTTTTTTTTAAATGTTAAAAGTAACATCTTTCCCATGAATATTTATTTTATTTTTTTAAGCTTGCTTATTTCACAGTTCATCCTTCTCCCATCTAAGCTGCTCTTTCCTTTGCTCCTTGCCTTGCTGCCCAAAGAAATTAATTCTGCTATGCCCATGGTTTTGCATGTATAAAACATCAGATACCAGCATTTTCTGACCTTCTGCTTGTTTCAGAATTCTGTTCATTATTCTGTGGCTTCAAACAACCCGGTATTCATATATTTTAGACTTCACAACCATCCATCTGATGTTTCAAATGTTTTAAGAGGCTTAGTCAACAAACATCCCCCAAGATGAAATGTGCAGAGAGCAGCTACAATCTGAATCCAGGACAAAAAATGTCTACAAATAATTACAGACCTCTCTCATGAGCCCCAGACACATTCAGACAGACTGAGGTTGCAGTCCTATGCTATATCCAGTATCACTGCTGACATTTCCAGCCCCAAAAGTTAAGGGCTCTGGAAAGGATGTGTGGCTGTAGCTGATTGCAAACTGCTGGGAATCATCTCAGCAATGTCACAATTCCCAAATTGTGCTCGGAATTTGCTTCAAAGGGAGTTATTTACCAGGTTAGGACCAGGTTCAGGTTGTCATGTGGATGTACCCCTGTTCTCCAGGACCTGAGGACAGCAAAGAGGGGGCAGATAATGTTTAATTGTTTAACAGTAATTAGGAAATCTTTTATTGTGAATTGGGAAGGGAACAGGGAGTTCCTTACAGCTTTGGGTACAGGAGTTGCTTTTGAAAGCCTGCCCTCCTACAGACATCCACTTCTCAAAACACCTCAGTGCTTTGGGTTTAGGAATTAACCTACATGGGCACTGCAGTGACAGAATTACTTCCTCAGCCAGCAGACTTCATTTACAGCCCTGCACTTGAGATTTTTGCCCCTGCTGCAGTATATCACAGAAACTCATTAAACCAGGTGGCTGTGAACCACTTGCTTTGTATCTAAAAATAAGTTCAGTGCCTTATTTCCACCATGGGATCAATCCAAGAGGGAGATGCTTTTCTTAAGGAATCCAAATGCACCATCATGAACACTGCATCTTTTTTCCTCAGAAACCATATGGATTCACAGAGCAAGTGAAAAGGTTGTGAGGTTTTTTTTTTTTTCCCCCTCATCTTTCCCTTCCCTTTAGTTCTTAAGTCTGGGCATTGTAAAGGAGGGTTGAGCACTAAACTGCACCCACAAAGAGCTTAGAGCAGTAGCAGGACTGTCTGCAATGCCCCTATTGAATCAAAATAAGCTGACATAAGCTGGGTGATAGGATGGCTGGTTTTGTGCTCTCAGAGCTTTTAAACCTCTGCTGAGCTCCAGCGGTGATCAGACTGAAGTTTAACAAAATAAAGCAGAGAAACCTTCCTGAAACAACTCTCTCTAGCTTTGGATGAATGCTCTTTATCACTGGCAAACTTAAGCCTTTCTTCTGGATGTTCACTCTGTGCACTTTATCTGCTCCCAGGATTGCTCCATTGTGAAGAGGAGCACAAGTGTGATACTGCTCCCAGCCACAGCTCCCTTGGGAGGATCTAGCAGGAAAAGCTGCTGCTTTCTCAGCTTCTGCAGAAAATTCATTCCAAATATACATCCCATATAAAACACATTTGATTTTTAAAAAAAAATAACACCTCCCTCTCTCCAAGTAAGCGCAGCTTCTGTTGTAGCTCAGCTGTAGAGCCTTGGATCAGAAGCAGGGATAATCATGATCAGATTTACCAGGATGTGATGACTCCAAGTGGGGCTTCTATTCCAAATTTGCTGCTTTTCCTTCATAGGTGTTTTTCTAATCTTTCCCACAGGCATCACCTCCAGACAGCTTTTGAGCCATGCAGTTATCTGTGCAGGACCTTTGAATTCTGTCTTTCCCTTGGTATGCATGGCATTCATTAATAGCCTGACATCAGTAGGATGGACGAGTACAATTTTTCTTTTCTCTTGGACACCAAGACTCCAACATGGGTCTTTCATTGCCATTGAAGATACAGAAATTTGTTTTTTTCCAATTTCCTATCTTTCCTCACAACAGAGGAGCAAGAGGGGAGTGATTGCGTATTAGCAAACATTGAGACAAAATAAAACTGAGGCAGTAGTATTAGAATCAGAAAATTATTTAAATTGGAAAAGACATTAAGGTCCATTGAGTTCAACTGTTAACCTAATGCTGTTAAGACCACCACTAACTGGTTAAGTGCCAGAACACAGGTCCAAATGAGTGGTATAAGCCTTCATTCCTTGGAAATTCTCAATGTTCAACTGACAAAGTCTTGAAAAATATGCTCTGACTTAGAGGTTAATTCTTTTTTTTCAGGAGCCTTCACTACAGAATTTATATATTCCCTCACAACCTGATTTTTGTGTGATTGCAGTACATAGACTATAAAAAATTGTGAACCAAAGGTGGGATTAAATATGTGCAAATTAAATCCACAAACGTAGTTAACAGCTTCTTTAGACCTGTAATTGACTCTGTAGACCATTCCTGCTCCCTGGCCTCAGGGGAGGCGGACTGAGATACAGGACAGGGTCTGCAGGTGGTACTGTTTGGTTGTGCTGATATTTAGCAGAAAAAAGGAGCTGATGGCTTTGATTTAGGGTTTGTGATTTTACATAACAAGCCAGGCAGAGTCTGTGGATGGGTGTTTTCTATCACAGTCAAATCAAACCAAATAATATGGTTAAGGCACCATACAAACTGTTTGGGATATTGTCATATCATTACATGTTTTCTATTTCTGACAAACATTACTTACATTTCAAAGCACTTTTTTCCCCCAGCTTTCCGTATGTCAGCTGCTATCAAAATACACTATTTAGAGTTAAGAGGAAAGAAAATTAAAATTATTATTTTTTTTTCTAGTCTCTGATCTTCAAGTGCTCAAAGAAAATCCCAGACACTGCAATGTGTGTTAAATGTCCAGCTTTATCCATAACTCTAAGACCACTCTACAGCCTGCAAAGATTTTCCAGGCACTAGAGGATTCCAGCCTCAGCCTTGCAGCAGATAACAAGATGTACCTTTCCCAGGCATTGTTTCAGTCACTCAAAGCTCATCTAAAATAGAGAGCTCTAGACTGAGATAAAGATTCTCCCATTTCATATAAATGCTAAATATGACTGTCTCTTTGGAGGGATACCAAGCTCTTCCATAGTGTCAATATGTGGTGCTAAAAACCTAAAAATAAGAAATCAGAAGGAACAATACAGACTCTTACACAAAGTGGAACTGTGGGAAAATTTGTCAGAGAAGCTTCTGGGTGACTATTGAGGCTCTATATCTGAAATACCTAATTAAGTTCAGAAGGAACAACCACAGAATGGTTTAGGTGGAAGGGACCTTAAAGCCCATCCAGTTCCAACCCCTTGCCATGGGCAGGGACACCTTCCATGTCCCAGGGTGCTCCAAGCCCTGTCCTGTGGTGTTTGTGAGGACCCCAGGACAAGGTGAGAGATGAGAATTTGACTCCATGTTCTCAGAAGGCTCATTTATTATTGTATTATATAATAGCTATACTAAAACTATCCTAAAGAAAGAGAAAGGACACATCTGGAGGCTTAGCAAGAATGAAAAATAAAAACCGTGACTGACTCCTCAGAGCCTCAACGCAGCTGGACCATGATTGGTCATTAAAGTAAAACAATTCACATGTTGGATAAACAATCTCCAAATCACATTCCAAAGCAGCAAAACAGGGAGAAGCTGAAGCTTCCCAGCTTCCCAGAAAAAGAAATGCTGGTGAAGGGATTTTTCAGAAAACATCATAGTGACACTCTCCAACCTGGCCTTGGACACTTGCAGGGATCCAGGGGCAGCCACTTTTCCCTGGGCACCCTGTGCCAGGGCCTCCCCACCCTCACAGGGAACAATTTTTTCCTAATGTCCAGTCTAATCTTCCCCTCAGTTTGAATCCCCATTCCCCCTTGTCCAATCACTACATGTTGTGTGACCAGTCTCTCTCCGTTTTTATTGAACCCTTCAGGCATTGGAAAGCTGCAGTGAGGCCACCCCAGACCCTTCTCTATTCCAGGCTGAACAACCCCAGCTCTCCCAGCCGAGCTGCTCCAGCCCTCTGATCATCCTGCTGCCTCCTTCGTGTTGCCATCTTATTGCAGGGGTTCCGTGCTGGTGTCTCCTCTCACAAAAGTTTCACAACTTCTTGGTGTTTCTCGTGGGCAGCTCCTCCGAGCACTGACTCTTCCTCCTTCACAAAGCAGCCAACTGACTCCAGTTGCCCTCTCAGCCAGCCACCCCACTCTTTTATAGCACTCTTCTTCTCACTGGGTACACCTGTGGCCTGTTAATGTCAGGCCAGCTCCTAATCTTTGATCATTGGCCCAGCTGCAACTCCTTAGGGGTAAGATTACTTTTTACACTATCTTTATTTTCTTGTATTCTATCCCCTACACCTTTGGACTTGCTCCAGCAGTTCCAGGTCCCTCCTGTGCTGGGTCCCAGGGCTGGAGCAGCTCTGCAGGTGGGGTCTCACCTGAGCAGGGCAGAAGGGCAGAATCCCCCCTTTCCTGCTGGGGGATCAGCCCAGGACATGAAGGATTTCAGAGATGGGTCATGTCCAGCTCTCACCCACCAGCACCTCCAAGTCCTTCTCCCAGGGCTGCTCCACCTGCTCATCCCCTACCCTGGATGTTACTAAGGACTGGTCTGAGAAGTGACATGAGCTCATAATCCCATACAGTCTTTAAAGTTTCATCAAAACTGCACCTAAATGGCTGCTTAAAGCCAATTTCAGGTCATAAGGAAAAAGGCATCCATCCAGTGTGCTTCCATTTCATCTAAAACCAAGTTCCAGGGAACATGAGCGCACACAAAAAGGAGAAAGTGCTGAAAGCATTGCAATATTAAAGAAAAAAAAAAAACCACAAACCTTTTTTGCATTAGCTGAAAGGATTTTTAAAAGGAGTTCTCTTGACCTATTATGGAAAATGGTTTCTGCCAGCTCAGGTAAGGGTAGTACAGTAGTGGGCACAGTGCTAGGAAAGAGAAATCACTCAAATTAATTAGCAATATAAATGCAGATTTCAACAGGTGAGTGACAAGCAATTGCTGAAGCTGGATGTACTTTCAGCCTTAAATTCAGATAGTGATGTGAGACTATGAAACAGCTATAGCATGTTAATGTAAAAAGCTACTCAAAAAGTTAAGATGAAGGTTAAAGCCTGCTTTGAGCATGTAGACTTCAGCTCCAAATTTATTGATGGATGTGAATAGAAGAACAGTTTACTCATACAATGGTTTTACAGACCCTGATCTCATGTGTAGGGAAAGGCATTAGTGCCAACCTCATGCTAATAGATTGCTGGGAAACAAGAACAAAGCAAAAGATGATCTGTGTTGCTGAGAGACTCAGAGTTTGATGCCAGTGGGAAATTTACTTCAGACAGGTTTACACCATGCAGTAAATAAAGCACTGAGTTTGCAAGATTGTGTGTATGCTAGCTCACTAGGAAAGTTTGGCCAACAAATCAGTTGTAACCTTGACTTTGTCACCAGCCTCCCATCCATTATCCTATTCTTCCCCCTCTGCAGTAGCACTTATATTACATATTATGTCTCCTATTTTCTACAAGAGATAACCCAGATCTCTCAAGTTTTCTTCAGAGGCAACATTTTTTGATCTCTCATCACACTTCCTGCTTCCTTCTTCTGTTCATCCATATTAGAGTTGATTATTTATGCTAAATGTAGAATTTTGAACCTAAGTATGCCTTTTTTCCCCCTTACTCCTTTTTTCTTAGGACTTTGGAACAAGTTAATGCAGGTTTAAGTGAACTGATTCAATCAGTCTTTGTTCTGAACTAATTATCATGGTGCCAATATTAATGGTGTATGTTTATTCACATAGGTAATTACTGAAGCCTCAACACAAAATGCTTTCTGGCCTTGCACTTTGGTCTAAAATGCCTGATATTTTTTTCAAAAATTACTTCTCCCATCCAAAAACATGATATTATCTTTGTAGGCTTTATATTTACCCTTATCCTATTGCACTGATCCAGCCAAATGGAGGCGTCTGAGTGGCCTCAGATCAGAAACAAAATCCAGGCAGAAAAAGGCTGTTAATTCACTGGGCTTTTCTTAGAGCTCCAGATTTTCAATACAGTTACAGCTGACCTTGAAACTTTGGATTTGTGGCTGAGGAGATAATGGCAGAAGTGCTGATAGACTAACTAGTGTTTTGGGATATGAATCTGGAGTTTACTCCCACTAGCAGTACATCATTCTGCAGCTGAGGCATTACTTATCCTGCTACTCTTAGCCCTGTCAGCTCCAGGAGTTATCTCCCTCCATATCATTAAGGGAGAAAAACCCGTAGAGTGGCGTGAAAGAATTTACACTTTGGAACAAGGAAAAAAAAAATATAAAAGGGAAGAGAAGGTAACACAATTTGTGTGCAAGCCATAAACTGTATGAGAGAAAGTGATGAGTCTCAAAGAGAGAGAAAACAAAATGCAGTTACTTTCTTACTAAAAGAGATTAAAACAATCCTAAAATCCTTCAATAGGGTATATGTCTGTATAAAAAATCCTACACAAACACACCCAGGTCCTTGGATACCTTTTTTTAGAATTTCAAAGTATTTCAATAATACTGATTACCTCACACATTTTCTCAAATAAAGGGTAAAAATAATACTTAAGGTTTTACTGTATGGAAACAGGTGATTTTAGTGGCAGCTGGCATGTTCAAGATCTTTAGAAAATGCCCCCCTAACCCTTACCAAAATCTAAATTACTGCCTGCATTGAATCCCAATGATCCATGTTTCCTGGAAGTAAAGGGAAGATTTGTTCAAATGATGCTAAAGGATTGAAAGAATCCTCAAAGTAAAGGCAAGTTTTATTCAAATGATGCTAAATAATCCAGAGGATCCTCTAAGAAAAGGGACTGGTGATGTTAAGAAATCTGAACAGAGACAAAAATCTTCAAAATTCAGCCTGGAGTGAATTTCAGTGGCTCTGGTCATATTCCAGATTACTGCAGTTGTTCAATATTAATCTTTTCTGTTGTGTTATGTCCAATGCTTGTTTGAAGAAACAATATTGGAAAATGAAATTGAAAAAAAATGGATCAGGACACAGGAAATAAATTGCAAGTTGGACATCAAAATTACCAGGCAGGGCAATTCTAAAGCAGCCAATTTTCACACAGACCTTGGTGATTCAAGAGAACACACTCTTAATCAATAAACGTGTCTGACAAACAGCCATACATCTGTTTTGTACTTACGGACATTCTAAGAATGATTTGTAAATATTTTGCTACCAAGGTTTATTTTAAAACCGATATTATAATCTAAATATAGAGGAGGAAAGAATCAGAAACTTTCAAAATACTTCTTAAAATGAG
This sequence comes from Emberiza elegans, assembly GCA_024865655.1. Classification (NCBI taxonomy): domain Eukaryota; kingdom Metazoa; phylum Chordata; class Aves; order Passeriformes; family Fringillidae; genus Emberiza; species Emberiza elegans. The sequence continues at coordinate 30,362 of JALJVW010001727.1, read as the reverse complement.
ATATGGGAAAAGAGTTGGTCTCAAATTCAGGGTCACTTGGTCTCAAACTGTCCAAGTAGATCTTAATGCTCTGCTGCTGCTGAGAGCCTGCCCTGGGCACTCGTGAGTGAGGACCAAATCACCCACCCCAAACACAGACAGAGAAGGGGGAATGCAGAACACAAAGTCTCACAGTCCCCACAGGAGACTTGGCTTGTGGAAGAATCCTGAAGATCATTGCAGCCGTGATGAGCGGGTGACATTAATATAAATTTGAGTTTTCTATTTCAGTCTGGGGAGAGGGAAGGCACTCAGGAGAGGTGCAGGGGACTGGATGCTGCTGGGGAGGTGTGTGGCATTTGCTGGGTTCCCAGGACGAAGGAGGAATTGATGAATCTGACTCCATGTTCTTAGAAGGCTAATTTGTTATTTTATAATATTATATTATATTAAAGGATACTATACTAAACCATACTAAAGAATAGAGAAAGAATACAGACAGAAGGTTTAACAAGATACTAATGAAGAACTTGAGACTGTCTAGAATCCCAACACAGCCTGACCATGATTGGTCATTAAGTAAAAACAATTCACATGTTGGATAAACAATCTCCAACCACATTCCAAAGCAGTAAAACAGGGAGAGACAAATGAGATAATATTATTTTCCTTTTTCTCTGAGGCTTCTCAGCTTCCCAAGAGAAGAAATCCTGGTGAAGGGATTTTTCAGAAATTATGATGGTGACAGAGGTGCTCAGCCACCATAGCTATCAAATGCATGTGTAACTTTGCCCACTTGCATTTAGAGAATGCCTTTTCCAGCTCACCCCTTGGCATCATTAACATAATTAATAATTGCTAGAAGCCACCTGCTCTGCCCATGCTGGGAGTAGCAATTTCCTGGGTAGCTGCAGATCCCTTGTGTCAAAGTTCCATGGAATGGTGGGGTGAGGATGGAAAGAGAGGAATGTGCAGCCTTCTTTCACACACATAAGGTTATTGTGCCCATGATGCAATACTTTCTCCAGTCCTTTTCCTGGCTAAATCTAGGGAAACTGAATTCTACCCCATCCCTGAACATTCATTCTGTTCCTGTGGTCAAATAAGGCTTCAGACATATCAAAGCACCAATATTAACTATATCATACCAAAGCCAATTGGATAAGGTTGCTGGAGGTAGAATTAGAGAATATTCTGAGTTGGAATACAACAAGGATCATCAAAGTCCAACTCCTGGCCCTGCACAGGGTCACACCAAGAATCCCACCCTGTGCAGATAATATTGTGCCCTCACAGAACAGCTGCTTTGCCAGTGACCTGGCTGGTTAGTCAGCTCCCAAATGCCTCAGGTTTTACTTTTTGCTTTGCAGGGCAAAAGCAAATAATTGCTTGGGCAATTATTTTCCTCTTGCCCAAGCTTCCCTTTTTTCCCTGTACAAAGGATGTGCAAGTGATCTGCTTCTACCAAGTGCTGCAAGAGATTAAGATATTCTTTAACTTTGGAAGCCAAGTACTCACTTAACTGATTCTCATCTCCCCAGGCAAATTTTCTTTTGCTGTTAGGAAAAAACAATAATCTGGAAAGGCACCAACAAAGAGCTTTCATTAGTGTGGAGTAAAGATTGCCCTTATATTCTTCCAAGACTGGTGGAAGTAGTACTCTGCCAGCTAAAGAACACAAATTATGTGGCAATAATATCTTGCCTGCACTTTCTGAGGAGATCAAGCACTTTGTGCTTGCAGATGATGCACTTTTTATGGAGAATCATAGAATAGTTTGGGATGGAAGAGGCCTTAAAAACCATCCAGTCCAACCCACCTGGAAAAAGCAGGGAAAGAGGTGGGGTCTCCTAGAGAAGAGAACCCACAAAAATTATTGTTTACTATTCAAATCTCATTTTCCATGGAAAGGGAGCAGCTGTCCAGCTGAGCCCTGCTGGAGAAGACCCCTGCCACAGCCTGAGTCCCTGGCTTTCTCCTGGCATCACCTCCACACCTCTTGTACAATCCCTGCCTTTTATTCCATGCTGTGCCCTCCTGCCCAACCCTGCAGCTCCGGACTGTAAAAGTGCCACGTTTTACAGCTGGCAGTGAAGATGGCAACGCTCAGGAAATAAATTCTGAGCCCCCTGATATCAACAGGCACCTTCAATCCCACGGGGAGAGCAGAGCAGCCCCAGCAGCTGCCGGCACAGCTCCCCTGGCCTCGCACTGCCCCAGCTGCCAGGCAGGAGCACTTTGGTGACATCGGGAGCAATTACTGGTTTGGGTGGGAAAATCTGCATTGCATTGTTATCTATCTGTTGGGTATTTTCTCTTTTTTAAACCTGTGAGTGTCCCTGCTGATGTTCAGGGAAGGCAAGCAGAGTAATCTGAGCTCCAACCAATGAACTTGTGCTAATGAATAAAAGAGCCGGGCTGTGCTGTGGTCTGTTAAATTTAAGTTTTTAATTTTTTTTTTCTGATAACAGCAATGGTATTAAAACAGTCCCTTTGTAATAAGAAAATGGAATTCATAGCTATAATCAGAATTTTATTCTCATTGGTGAGCTAAAAAGAGAACACAGTCTATAATATCATATTGTTGGTGCGCTTCCACATTCATTGCTTATTTATTTCCCAAGAGCTTAAAACATTTTTACTTTAATCAGTAAAGAAGCAGCAATTTCCCATAATATCTTTCAGATCATACAATGTCTATATTGAGGCTATCACGTGTTGTTTTTTCATCTGTGGTGGTTTTGTTTCTTTTGGAGGGGTGGAGGGTGTGAAGAGGGAGAAGAAACAGCATTTGAGAAAGAATTGTATAACTGAGACTACACCCTCAAGCTCTCAGTCAGAAACTCCCAGGCAACAAATTCTGCATCCAAGACACTCAATTTTAAATTAAGAGGTAATCTCTGGGTTTATTTTAAAAGGAGGAAACAAAAAAATGGGGCAGGGTTTAAAAAAAAAAAAGAAGAAAGAAAAAAGGCAGTTATTCCAACTTATATATTGACCCATACTATGATTTAATGTATCCTATTCCTGCTTCAGCCTGGTCATGTGCTCCTGAGGGGATTTCTGTGAAAACTGGTACATAATCATCAACAATTTATCTTCTTCTGTCAAAAACCATCCAAGTCTCATCCACACCACGAGTGCCCTTCCTGTGGCTCTGTCTGTAGGTGACAATTGTCACATTCTGGGGCTTCGGGCAGCACAAAGGCCTCACTGGTGCTGTGTCCAATGGATTCACACACCTCTGCATTCACATTAATATTTACTGCTAATTATTGTTGCCAATACAGAGCCAATAAACCAAGTGTGAGGATTTGTTTGGGTTTCTGAGTGAGGCTAACATTCCACAGCAATATCTTAAAGCTGCAATGCATCCCATGAAGTTTTATCAGACTCGTGCCACACTGGATAAGGGAAATAAATGCCAAAGGCATTAAAAATATAGGCTCTTGCTGTTCTTTAAAAAAATGGCTCTGTGATCACATTGTAGCATAGAATGTAACTTTGTATTGCAAATATTTTTGTTCCTCTCTGTGTATGAGTGCATTGATAAGGTAATGAAACATAGAAATAAGATATTACTGAACAGCTTTCCTGTGTGCAGCTATGCCAGTTGCAAAAAGCACTATCAGCAGCAGGAATAAAGCAGCCCAAAATCAAAGTTTAGGAAGGCTTAGGAAGATTATTGCATTACCTCCAGTGCAGAGGAGATACAGATCTTAAACATATTCCAAATCTATTCAGGCTTCAGAATAGTTTGGCATGATTTGTTTTCGTCAATTTTATTGAGAGCCCATGTATAAACACATATTGTAAATAACAGGGATTCTGAGAAGCATAAAATTCCTAAGAGTGCACTGGTATTTCCGTGGGCTGAATCAGCCCTACCTAACTCGGTTTGGTTAGAACCACCAGTCAGGGAAAATAGGGAAAACCAGGAAAAGAGGGGATGGAAGCTGTGCAGGATCCTCCAGCAAGTTCCTGTCATGCCTGGCTGCCAGGGACCAGAGCCCTGCAGCACAGCAGGTCCTGATGGAAGCTTTGGAGCTCGGCCATTTCATCAGACACAGAGCACATTGTCTGGCATGAAATGTTATTGTATTTGCAGGAATGCCCTGACAAGGCAGGAATGATGAATCTGACTCCATGTTCTCAGAAGGCTGATTTGTTATTTTATGATACTATATTATATTAAAGAATGCTATAATAAACTATACTAAAGAATACAGAAAGGATACTTACAGAAGGCTAAAAAGATAATAATGAAAACTACTGACTCTTTCCAGAGTCCTGACACAGCTTGGCCCTGATTGGCCAAAGAATGAAAACAACTCACAGCAGAATCCAATGAAACAATCACCTGTGGGTAAACAATCTCCAAACACATTCCACATGAGCACAACACAGGAGAAGCAAATGAGATAAGAATTGTTTTCCTTTTCTCTCAGGCTTCTCAGCTTCCCAGGAGAAAAATCCTGGGCGAAGGGATTTTTTCAGAGAATGTGAATGCCACAAGATGCTGTTCTGGCTAGAGTAGGATGTGGACATTTCCAGGAGGGGATTTGGATCAAAGATACAGCCAATCACTTAAAGCAAGCTCGAGGGGAGTTAAAAATGTCAAACCAATTTTAACGAACAAATAAAACAAGGTAGGACCAGGGGGGTTGGCTTTAAACTGAAAGAGGGAGGATTTAGATTGGAGATTGGAAATAAATTATTTCTTTTGAAGGCAGTGAGGCCCTGGCAGAGGTTGCCCAGAGAAGCTGTGGCTGCCCCATCTCTGGAAGTGTCCAAGGCAAGGTTGGATGGGGCTTGGAGCCACCTGGGCTAGTGGAAGGTGTCCCTGCCCATGGGGAAAATGGCCTTCAAGGTCCTGCCCAAGCTCAGCCATCCTATGACTCTAGGATATTATCATCTTAAAGCATCTTGAATCACTCATATTATCAAATATTTCCTGCCAAAGTCAATGAAGTTTCATTACTAGCTTTCATTCACTTAGTTTTTTCCTTCATGTGTCCTTTTGCCCCCCTTCAGTCCCCAAATCCTGCAGAAACCATCATGTGGTTTATGGTTGATATGTCTCCAGGTAGAGGATGTGATGTCAAACATGTGTTATGGATCCTCATACAGATCCACCTACCAGCTCACCTCAGGAACACTTTGGGAACAAATTTCACTTGCATTGAGTTTATGGATGTAAGATTGCCTGTTGAATGCATTACTGCAGTAGAAAAACAAATGATCACAACAGAACAACGATTTTTCCTCTCTCCAGAAGGAGCACTGCAGAAATCCATTCCTGCTGAAGTACATCTTATCCTGAGAGGTTCACAAATAGCAGGTTTTATTCTTGACACTCACTGGTGGCAGGGTGGTTAGTTTTTAGATTTCATCTTTCCAGCAAGGTCATTTTCCCTAGTGAATCAGCACTTTGGCATCTCATTTTCTCTCTAAAATGGGGGAAACAACGCCTAGCATAGCAGGAACACATGGACACAGAAATTTTTGGAGATGAGAGACAAGAAAAGGGTCAGACAACTTCCTTTGTGCCAAGGAAATGATTACACTGACTCGTTGCTTTATTTAGATGTAGTGCAGACAGCTTGCAGTGGGTCCATTAGAAGTGCCTTGCTCTTAATTACATTGACTTTTAAAAGCTTTGATTAATTATGACAGAGAGCAAAGGTTTCCAGCAGAGAGAGGACTGTATCAGAAAACAGCTCCTGATGCTGACCAGACCAGGTCAGTGTTTGAAGCATTTTATGTCCCATAATAAACTGGACACAAAGTTGTCACTAGCAGGATTGTAGATGCTAAGAAATGTTTACATTGTTCAAAGAGATTTATGATTGCAGAAGACTAGCAATTTCTTTATTTATTTAAATTGGTGGAACCAAATGAAAGGAAAAATTACAGTTTGGGAGGGTTTTGAAAGCAAATCAGAATAAGTATTTATTGTAGAGATGAAATATTTTTTCCCCAAATTGAACTAAAAAAAAGCTTAATTTATTTAAAAAATTGTAAAATTCATTCACCATGTGAATTACAAGGTCTTGAGAGCCTGTGTAAACAGAGTCAGATGCTTTGCATCTTCCCACCTGATTTCCATCCCAACCCTCAGTGGCTTTCTCAGGTTGGTGCAGGAATTTCCTGATATCTATGGCACTATTATGAAAAATGATGTGCTTCCCTGAGTTGCATAAGGAACAAATTTGCATTCAATTCCCCAAAGAGCCATCAAAGGTTTACATGTCCTTGAAAGCATCACTTAAAGTGGGATTCATTGAAAACTAACTGGTGGTGGAGCTTTCCAACGGCTCTGGGAAGGCAGCAGAGGAAAATTGAATTGCCCTGTGCCGGTGCTGCCGTGTCACCAGGAGCTCTGGGTGCGAGCTGGATGACAAGGTTAGAGTGGCTGCACAAAGTTACAGGACACAGGGCTCTCTGCCTCATTTTCTACACCTTTAATTTAGTAATGGCAGAAATTCCCAGGGCTGCTCTATCAGGGCATGTTCATTAACATTTCCAGTCCTGCTGCTAATGACAAGAATAGGTGACAGATTTAAGAGAGTGAGATTCTGCTTCTGGACTGATTTTGCCGTGCTGATATTTGTGGCTTCTTAAATCTCAGTGTTGCAGACATTCCCACCTTCCCTGAGTTCAAAGCTTTTTTTAAACCCCTGACAATTTCTGGCATTGTTTTTCTCCTTCACATTTATATCCCTCCTTTTTTTTTTAAATCTCACTACAGTGATTATTTTCCTTTTAAAAGCCTCCTGAAAATATATATCCTTTTTTTTTCCCTGATAATCAAATTATTTCAAAATTTATCAATTATTGATTTATCAAAATGTATCAAATTATTTTCAAAATTTTATTATATTTAGTTTTTAGCATTACTATTTGAGCTGTAACATACAGAATTGGTTTCAATACTGAAATTTAAGTCTATTTGAATGAGCTTTATGTAATATTTTTCTTTGTCACCTATGCTGTTACCCCATCAACCTTCAGACTAAAGCTTAGAGGGAATAGATTGTAGTACTGATAACACACATTTCTGGAGGATAATTCTGCTTGAATTTCAAGATCTGATTAAATCTGTACTACTCCCCAGTTTAAAAAATACTGGTGGGAAATGTGTAACCAACACTCAGGAAAGAAGATATGATCAAATGAAATGTAATTGGAAAATAAAAATAAATAAAATTCACAAATGAAGCGATTAAAACCAAATGTACTGAGATGAAATGAGGTGCAGTGAAAAGGACAGCAACTTGCCAAAATGATTCACACTGAAATCCCAAAATTAGGAAAGATAAATAAAGAGACAGGAGGAGAAATTGGAGGAATTAAATGCAACAAAAGAAAGAGAGAAAATTTTGGAACAAAGTGATAAAAAGAAAAGTGAATGCGATGACATAAAATGCACAGAAATGGACAAAACTTCACCCAATTGATCTTCATTGAAATCACAAAATTTCATTGTCTTTCCAGAAAGGAAGAATTTGAAATCAGAGAATAAAGTGGAAAAACACTCTGGAAAGGACATAGGATAAAATCAAATGCAATGAAAAAAAAAAATTCTAAATGGAGTGACTGCACCAAAATGTACTGAGATGAAAGGAGGTGCAGTGAAAAGAGGTCAAGTGGGGATGAAAGCAGCACCTCAGGAGAGCACGCATCAGCAGTCTGGGGGGTCAGGCAATATAACACAAGAGACACAGAGAAAATTCGAGAGTCACCTCATGATGTATTGCTTTCCTCAGTGCCTCAGAACGGGGCTCTGTCACAAGCGCTACAGCGATATTGCAGTGATATATTGGTGCTGCAGCTTCCCCACCCGCCCCTCCAACTCCCTTTTCACATCTGACACGGCTCCAGGCACAAAACACAATTTCTCCTGAACTAATCCTGGTCACTGGGATGTCCCTTCTGAGGTCACCACTAAGAGTTCAAGCTCAGAAATTCAGGTAATTGCCCTCCCTGGACTTTAGGGCCAAGCAGTCATGGGGGCATTTCAGAAAAAAATTCTGGAATTTCATTTCATAAAAATGAAACATGAATGGTTCCTTGGTGGGAACCACACCTTCAAGACCTTTTAAGCTGCTGCCCTCAGAGGAGGTGTCCAGACAGCAATTTTCCACATGTACAGGGGCAACAAAGCTTAGGGGAGCACCATGAATATATATGTGCATATCCTGAGTGCTTTCCAAAGGCTGATTACAGGGAATTAAGGAACCCTGGCAGTGACAGTATGGGCAATCAAAGTGGGAAGCACCACAAAAAAAAAACCCAAAAAACACTCTAATAATCATCACCTGAAAAATCATATTCCCTCCTTCAAGTCATGGTCCCACACAAACCATTAAACAGAAAGCTGATGTTACATTTTCTGTCTGCACAGAAACACCTGCAAAGAGAGTGAACCTCAGGGAAGTGCACACAGCAAGCTAAAAGTAACTTGAGCATGTGCAAGGACATCTGAGTGAAAGAGGAACTCAGACTTCTCTGCAATTAGACCTTCCCCTCACTGCACATATTTTTATCCCCAACATGAATGCATTTTCTGAAAGTTAAGAGGTCCAACCTCTCATCTACAGTCTTAATTATAGGGAAAACAATTTACAACTTAACTGCAAATATCAAAATTAATTTCAACAAGTTCAAGTTAAAAAAAATGAAAGTTTAATTTCATGTATTTGATTTAATAGTTAAATAAAAAACCTTCCTCTTTCCTGTTTTTCCTTGTATAGACCTTTGCCGGCATAACACCCACAATCCAGCTTTCTCTTCCCCTTCCTTTTACCAGGGGATAGAATGGGCAATTTTTAATTTTATTTTTTTACAAGCCTGTCCATGCTGGTTGCCCCAGTACCTATTTTCTCCTGGCTGTAACATGGTTGTTAGATACTGCAGTTATGTGCAATAGATTACACCTGTTGTAGTAAACAAACCAACTTTCCATCCTTTGGGCAAATTTGTGCAATCTCTCCTGCCTTCTCCCCACAGGGTGATAGGTTCATGTCACAGACATCTTTTATGAAAAATCCTTTCCTTAGGATTTTTTCTCTTGACAAACTGAGAGGCCTCTGGAACAAAATGTAAACAATGGTTATCTGCTGCTGTGGAATGCAACAGGTGCATCTGGGATTGCCCATGTTTGTTGTTTCTGGTTAATGGTCAATCACAGTCAGCTGGCTCAGACTCTCTGTCCAAGCCACAAGCCTTTGTTATGATTCCTTCTGTTTCTATTCTTAACCAGCCTTCTGATGAAATCCTTTCTTCTACTCTTTTAGTATAGTTTTAATATAATATATATCATAAAATAATAAATCAAGCCTTCTGAAACATGGAGTCAGATCCTCGTCTCTTCCCTCATCCTCAGACCCCTGTGAACACGGTCACAGGTTCAATCAGAAAATAAAAATCAAAGCACTGAAGGACGTCAGGAGCAGCCAAGTCAGAAATTCTCCAGTGGCTGTGGAAAGGGCAGAGAGTTAGCTTTTCCTGCTGGCAATAATCCTTAAATTACTGCCTTAATTAAGCATTTAGAGTTCTTACTCAGAGATGTGAGGATGTATTTCACATAGAACTGTGCTGCAGTTGTAGCAGAGGAGTCTCCTCCTGGCTCCCTGTGTTGTGGGCACCTTCATCCCCAGCCTCCTCCTCATGGTTAGGGTTTGATTTCTTGATGTCTTTGTCCCCAAAAGTTCTCCCCCTCACTGGAGCGAGTCCAGAGGAACCCACCAAGGGCACCAGAGGGATGGAGAAGCTCTGCTGGGAGGAAAGGCTGAGAGATTTGGGATCGTTCACCCTGGAGGAGAGAAAAGTTTGGGGTGACCTCACTGTGGCCTTCTGCCTGAAGGGAACCCACAGGAAAATGGGGAGAGGCTCTACAAGGGCCTGGAGTGACAGAACAAGAGGGAATGGGTTCAAACTGAAAGAGAGTAGAGTTAGATTGTATAGTAGGAAAAAATTCTTCCCTGTGAGGGTGGGCAGGCCCTGGCACAGGGTGCCCAGAGAAGCTGTGGCTGCCCCTGGATCCCTGGAAGTGTCCAAGGCCAGGTTGGACAGGGCTTGGAGCACCCTGGGATGGTGCAAGGTGTCCCTGCCCTGTCAGCAGGGTTGGAACTGGATGAACCTAAAGATCCCTTCCAACCCAAATCATTCCATGATTCCATGATCCATAACCCCTTTTCCTCCATTTCTAGAGCAAATCAAACCTTAACACTTCGGAATTCTTTTTCCTTTTCTATGAAGTTTCTTTGGTGACTTTTTGTCCTCGTCTCATCTGTCTTGAGCCTCTCTCTTGCTAACCTCTATGACAGTTCTTTAAAAACTTATTATGTCCCCATCAATTCCTCCCTTCACTGTGACACTTTGTGGCCACTGTAATAAACACTGCAAAAGTGACCAGGGCAGAGGACAAATCCACACCAACAGTTCCTTGGGGTTTATAGGAAGGACATAAATAAACCAAAAATAAATGGAGTCTTCTTGGCTGAGACAGTGAAAAACTACCTTGTCTTCTGAGATTTAAACATTTGGTAACATAGGTTTGATTTTTATCTATTCCTTTAATTAATAATCAAATTAAGCAAAAGGAACATGTATTTTGCTTTGGATTTGCACAGGAATTAGCCCAGTGAAGTCTGGAATTGATGTCCTTTTGTACAACAAATGCTGAATACAGTCTCTCCTCTCTAGAAGTAATTAATTTATATTTTTCCACATGATCATTAGTGAAATATTATTGAACTCATAAAAAAAAATCATAGACAATTTATGTTCTGTTAATGAAGACAGAGAGATTCAGATCTTTCTGCTTTGTATCTCACAGCCCCATTGGAATCTGCCAGACATTTGATGTAATTCTTCATGAAATTGTATTTACACACCAGCAGGTATATCTATGCCATGTAGTCTGAGAAAAGAGGGAAAATAGAAAAATTTATTAAACAGGAGTGCAGCAGGAGGAGCAGTGAGGCCTCTAATAGCTCTAAGAACCTGGGTCACACTGGATCTTAGAACTACTCAAGGTTTTCAAGTGCTAATGAAATTTCCCTGCTAGAATTCTTTCTTTTCAACTGGCAGGGACCAGGGAAATTTTCATAAAAGTTTCTTCCTTGTGCTGTTTACAGCTACTTTTAGATCTTTCACATGGCTTTCAAATTTCAGAAAGAAGGTGGAGGGTAAACAAATATTTTTAAACTAGGTGTGATTTTTTTTTTCCTTTTCTCTTTAGTCAGCTTTGTTAAATATATTCACTACATAATCTTGAACGAAAAAAGGGGGAATTTTTTTTCTCTTATTAATTCTGCTGAAATATACCAAACTTAAAGGGGTTTGAAAACACCCAGCAGAGCAAGAAGATACAAAAAGAATTTTATAGCATTTGTGAAATGATAAAATCTAAACTTGCAAATTTGGTTTTAGGCTTGTATAGCAATGGAAGAGGATTTTTTTTTTTTTTTTTTAAAGTTCTTTTAAAGTAATTCACGTCACAATCAGTGTCTTGACTTGTGCCATCTTTGAACTCATGCAATGTAAGGAATGGCATCTTAAGATCTCAGCTCCTGTTTTACCAGTCATGCTGCACACATTGCTTTGATCTCAACCAAATTTAGCTGAACTTTCCAGCAAAACCAGGACAGAACTCATCCAATTGCAGGAAAATTTTAGTCTCCTCAACCTAATTAAGGAAGAGGCAGAGAAAATCAACCTCTTGAAGAAATATTTGGGCAAATAATGACACCAAATAGTCAGTAGACATTATTGGGCAGTAGCCAGTCCTTTTCTTAGTAAAACCCTCTCTACAGTTAAAATCAATTAAATATTTTGTTATATTGAGGGAAGTGTTTCCCTCACTTAATTTCATTTATGGCATCTTGTTATCTACAGGGTACCCACCTCTCTTTGTTGCTGTGATTGAACTTTCCTCCAAAGTTCATTGTCTTCCAATTTTTCCCTTCTATCAGTGTGAATTTACTTCAGAAATGCTCCTTTCCTTTTCCAGCTCTTCTTTTTGTATATGAAAGAGGCTTATATTCTCCTGTTCTGGGGTTACTTTCTTGCCTTCTGGAACTCATTTCAAAACCTTGTCTGGAAAGGTGCAGGATGAGGAGAACTCAGCTTCACTTTCTATCCATAAAAAAAAAAACAACAAACAAACCAAAACCAAAAACAAGCACACAATAAAAAAAAATTTAAAAAACAAAGAAACAAACAAAAAACAAAAACCCAAACAAACAAAAAAAACCCAAACAAAAACCAAGCAACCAAAACTCCCTGCATTTACTGCTAATCACAAGTCATTTTGAAAACACAAGTGGAAAATCACACAGCCTGACTCCATTTTTCTCAGGACAGCCCACTGCGGGTTGGGGTTAGCCCATACAAAGCAAGTCTGCTCATAAAAATACCTTTGTCACCATCGCCAGGTTTAATTCCATAAGCCATACCCATTTCTCATCCGTGGGAACTCCCATCTCAGTTTTAGACCACGATCTTAAAAGGATTTAACAACATTGGGAGATTTGTTGTCAGTATTCCCACTCCCCTGTAAATTACTGGCTTTGGAGAGCAAGGGGGGACCTTGACACCGATCCTTCTCTCCCTTCAATTGTCAGAAATGAGTTTAATTTGGTGGAATTGCATTAGTGGGAAACCAGATAATGGCCCTAACTCAATAAAGCACATTATTTGTTTACTTTTAATCTGGCAGTCCCACTGAAGGTAGCCAGCCTTGAGTATATTCCAGAATAGCAATGATTTTTGAGTGAGGATTGGAATATAAAGGTGCTCAGCCTGAATATTTCCTCTCTAATCTAATACAGAAGCATATGTTTATAATTTGGGAGCCTGTGATATAGGACAGAGAGAGAAACACTTGGCATGAATAACTTCACTGATAAACCAGTTATAGAGGTCTTAAAAACAGAGAATCATATGAAGTGGCCAAATTCCCAGGCACTGGCAAAGGGGGAGCAATGAAAACGCAGATTCCTATTTAAGAACGTCATGTAAAATTTGTGCATATTCACACTGCATTTGGACTGTTGATCATACACACGTATAGAGCTCCCCTGCAGCAGGATTTAAATGGTTTATTCAGCAGCTGCCCCTTGATCCTCCCTCTCCCTTCTCTCATGTGCAAACGAGTCTCAGTCGACTCCCAGACCCCACAGCAACTCCTGCACTTGGCTTTGATCTTTCTGATCAGTTGTCAACCTGCACATGCCCTGATCTCTCTACAATCTGAGCAAAAATAATATTCTGAAGAAAATTTCAGTCTTCATCAGTTATTCCTGATTCCAGTTTTAAATTCATCTAACCTTTATGCCTAAATTAAGGGACAATTATTCTCAAACCAAGAACCCCAGGGACAAGAGCTTCCACCCCCAGGCTGGTTGGTCTGTCTTGAAAAAAAGAATCATGGTAATTCCATAAAATCTTCAACTCACATGAAGAACTTAATTTTAAACCTTCTCAGCTAAACACAGCTGACTGGCTTAATCTCTATAACTACAGGACTGTAATAAATTGATAGTAATTTATGTGGGTGTCCAAATAATGGGGTGTAATGAAGAGATTAGAATGATGTAAAAACTGTTACATCCTATTTTGACTGAATACAGTCTCAAGACAGATTACCAAATTAAAAGAAAAATATTTTGATTGCATTCTATGTGATCAAGATTTTGTCTGCTTTGGAAATGGCAAGCAGTTAAACTATATCACTGAAAAGATGTTTTGTGAAGGAGCTCTGAAATAACATGCACACAAAAAACCCAAACACCTTCAAAGAAGATGAAAGATTTTTCAGGTCTGTTTTTGAAGCGGAGAAAACAAGAATATATTTATACAGCTGATAGAAAAACAAAAAGGTGTGATGATTTAGAAATTAAAATCAATGTGGGTTTTTTTTTTTTTTAATAGCAAGTGTTTAAAAGCACAACTGAGTCTTTAACATAGCAGAGGTTTAAATTTCCTTTAGGATGAGAGGAAGATGGGTTGGGCTTGGCCTTGAAACTTTTAGGTCAGGTTAAGTTCTCTGCACCTCAACAGGATTTCTGGGAGGATCAATACATGAAGGATGCGAGACATTCAGATACGGAGGTGATGTGAACTGTACAGCCCCGAGATGGATGGCTGCTGAACGGAAGCCAAACCCTCAGTTTTCAGAATCTCAGAGAGGTTTATCATTCTGGTCCTTACACAGTGGAGAACTGCATAAAGAAAATGTGACCTTGAGATTTTTTGTCTCCTGTTTTGATTGCCTCAGTGCTCAGTAAAAAAAACCCTGTAGATTGACCCAAACCTGCTCAATTTTCTGCTTCACTCCAATGAGTGAGCAGACTCCTGCACTGGCCAATACCCTCTTGCACTGTTGGTTAAAAGGGAAGGAAAAGTGTCATCCTCTTAACAGTCTTGTACCTTGCCCTGATGTGATGGCTGAGCCTGGAACCCCAAGTGCAATTTGGTGATATTCCAGGTCTATAAAAGATTGACAATCCCACCCAGGAGAGAACTGTGTCACTTACACATTAAAGTGTCACTCTTCATATGTCAGTGACTGTCTCATGCCTTTGCTTCTCAGTTCCTTAAGAGATAAAAAAAACACATTTCAAGAGAAATTCTCTCTTTTCTTCCATCCCATCCACCTGATCCATCAAGATATTGCAGCAAATACCCCTGCAAATGCAGACAAATGGAATAAACTTGTGACGAAATGGAGATGGATATGGTCCTCCTTGGTTTAACTTTTTCACTGCATTTCAAAATGTTAAAGCAAGTCTAGCAATACAACCTACCAAATTCAAAACATGTCTGATGCAAGATAAAATCAACAAAAAAATCTCTTTAGAATTAGAGAGCTATTGTAGCTGAGTAAAGATTCAGAAAGCAGAATTCAGATCAGAGTTTCCTGAACAGATAAAGTGGAGGGCAGGGATGCAAAAATCTGTACTTGGGAATCAAGAAATGTGGCAAGAAGCAGCAAACAAGAACAAATCAGAGCGGGCAAGGTGCTAGAAGTCCAGGTTTTATACTCCTCATTTTAACGTGAAGAGGGATTAGGAAGTGTTATTACTTCCCTTCTGTTCATTCACAGAACACAGCTAAAATAGGAGAGAGGATTATTTTTTAGCACTGAATGAACAGAAGCTATGGAAACTGAGAAGAAGTAGGATACAGCACTCATTTTGGTCCTAATTAAACACTTTCCAATCTCACCCTGAGGGCAAAGTTCATCTGGTTTGACAGAAATACTGCCAGACAAAAGAGAAAAGGAAGGAGTCCAAATGGCTGAAATCTCAGCTAATACAACAGGAGTGGTTATGAGATTCATGTTCTTCACACAACAGCAAAGGCATTCAGTGTTTATTGATTCACTTGACTAAGAATTACGAAACACTCAAAGCAAATAAGATATCAGGGAAAGCAGCACATTATTTCCTGCTAGTCATGCATAAGCAGTTCAAGAGTTCTCACAAAGCCTTAATATAACTTAAGCACTAAAATAATAAAGGAAATATTTTATTGTTTGGATAGCCAGTTTGACCACTAGACCATTTAAAAACAAAAACATATAAATTGCACCAAAGAATTACCAAGGTCACAACAATCAGACAATGGGCTCCAGTGTGCACTATATTTTCTAATTATATAAGCTTATGTTAATTCTCTTCTGTTTCTTTCCACAGAGAGGAGAGTGCTCAATCTCCTCCTGAATTCTTCGGTGCTTATTACTATAGTAACCAAATGCTTCAAAAACATTAATTAATTTTCAAAATATCTCGATGGAAAATGAAATCCATCTGGACATGGTCCTGGACAAATGTTTTAAGGGGGCCCTGGTTGAGCAGGTGGTTGGACCAGATGATCTCCAGAGGTCTCTTCCAACCCCAGCCACGCTGAGATTTTGTGAAAAATAACATTGTCCTTATTTTATTTAAAGGGAGGAGAGGTAGAGGCTAATTAAGACTGCTTTTTTCTGCATCTCCCTTTCAAAACACATTCGTATAATATTTTAGGCAGATTTGCATTTGTCTCTTCAAAGAAAAGCTCTTTCCATCTTTAGTTTAGTGTTTTTGCAGATGAGATACAGAGTTTTCCTTGAGTATCAAAGAACTGACAGTCTCAGTACTGAACCAGCACTTTAGGATCAATCAGTCCCAGATCTTTTATTTTTCTCTCTGCTTTCTCACGATCAGGATCATCTTCATTTGTTGATCTCCAAACCTCAAGCTATAAACCTATCAAGCTGCTTTCACAAGACAGTTTTCCCTAAATTAGCAGGCCTACATTTGTATTTAGTGAGGCGGGGGAAGACAGACTCTTCTGTGGCTGTCCTTCCTTCTCCAAAACCTGCCCCAAAACATTTAGCTCAGAGAAGGCATCAAAAATATAAAGCTTCAGCTCAAAACCAGACTGAATCTTGTAAATTTACAAAAAAAATGAACAGAGAGATTTACAAGGAGAGTCAGGAAACAACATGATTGAGTCTGATGCAGACAGAAGAAGTTTAATTCACCAGGCATGTAACTGAAGCCTCAGAGTAGTCTTTTCCCCATTTAGGTTTACATTACTCTAAATTAGGATGGGATTTTGTATCAGCTGAGCTTTGGGGGTAAAGAGAGGCTTCAGGGTTTGAGTTTTTTGCCTAAAGTTTGGATTCTCTCCCTGGAATTTTAGGGCCTTTAGAAACTTTATCTTGCCTGACTGTTGCAATAGGACATGAAATAAAATGCCACCTACGCTGGAACCTCCAAGGTAGAAAAGAAATTTATTTTCTGACTCCAACATTTATAGACTTTCAAAAGTGACAGTGGATTGGAGGATGAAAGTGCCACCTCTCCAATGACACTGGACAAACCAACAGTCCATCAAATTTCTCCTCCTCCAGAGAAGAATGTAAAACAATAATTATTGACAAAAAAGTGCGTGAGAAAATTCACTACAAGAATGTAAGCAACAGAAGACTTAGAAGAACTTAGAAGAACTTAGAGGAACTTAGAGGAACTTAGAGGAACAGGGCAACACCTGACATCACAGCCGAAATAAACCCAGTTGGTATTACACCAAGAAAATTCGGGATTTCAGTAGATTCTGCCTGGGAAAAGCCTCCAGCCAAGGGTGGGAGTCACCAACCCAGCAGCAAACCCTGGGCAAAGCAAAATCCAGTGCTGGGCTGGCTTTTTCCAGCTGGGAAGAGCTTTGCAGGTAGCTGGGTCTCAGTGCCATGCAACTGCAGTCATTTGGCAGGCAGCAAACCACAGCAAATCAGCCCCACGGAGTCCAAATCGTAAAACAAACCCTCAGAAGCCTCAGAGATTAGCTATCACAAACTTCTAATTTTGTTGTTTATAGCAACAACAATAGCCAAATAATCATGTACCTGGAAGCAAGTACACTAGTGGTTTTTTTTTTTTTAATTGGTGCCAAAATGAAAATACACAAGTAACAGGGAGGAAAAGTTGATTTTTTTTTTCCTACTTAAAGCTTTATTTTTCTTTCTTGAACTTTCCATAAACTTCCTGGTGGTTATTCAACACTAGTCCTTGGTTACAACCATGTCAACTTCCAGCAGGTCTGCCAGCTTCACTGGCACTGGGAGCTGGAGGGCAATTCCACCTACTTGAGCACTCCTCTTCACGTGCTGCTCTCAGCTAAGGCAGGCAGGCAGTGTGTGTGCAAACAGCCTGGTAGAATTCAACAACTGAAGCAGAAACAACTGAGAAGATCCTCAATATTGTCTCAAAATGCAATTTTTAATAATAGTGCCAGCAGATTAATTAAATTTGAGGGGAATCTCAGAGGCAGGACCAAGTGGAGTAGGTATGGTTGCAGTAGGAGGAGAGAAATACAGAATAAAATCTTGTCTTTGGGTTGTTTTACCCCAAACTGTGTGGAACATGTGCAGGAGAGTCTCTACGGCCCCTTTTCTTCCTGCATTGTCACAGGTGAACAAAAACATGAAGAGGAGGAGGAAAAAGAGCTTGCACCTTGTAGGAAAATTAGCATTAAAGGAGGCAAATATCTGATTCCTTTGAAGTGGAACATGCAGTGTTGGCTGACTTTTCTTTCTCCCATGTTCTCATTCCTTTCTCATTGAGGCCACCCCGTGTCTGTCTCACACTCCTCAGGGAATGCTGCTCAGTTCATGTTGTTTCATTTTCCTTGAAGTTATTCCTCTGCCAAAAATGCCATTTTTGCACCTTTAGCCTTTGCTCTTTACCATGACCAGCCCTTCTCTATTCACACTCTGCCCATCTTTCTTATTTAGGGGAAAATTCCTCAGTGCAGGTTTTGTGGGTGTCTCTGGGTTTGCACAATATTTAGCACCAGCTACCATGTTTTTAATGACAATTACAACATAACAAAATACATAAGCCATAAAAGGGGTATATATGCCAAATTTGAAAGTAAGAGCAGTCCTAGAAGAAAAGTCTTCAGGCTTTTTGAAAAGAAATTCAGCATGGAATTTTATACATTAATTAGGACAGAAATAAATATTTGAAGCATGATTCTCCTTTTTTTTCCTTTTTTTCAAGCTGGCCATGATGATTAAAAAAAATCTTTTTTCTTTTACTGTGCAAAATTAGAGTTAAATCCAAGCTAAGCCTGTTTACTTTCTTGAAATCCCATAGAAATATGTGATAACTGCAAAGGCTTGAGGCTCAAAACTTCTTTAAAAAGACAAAAATTTTCAGAAATTACATGGAAAGTCAGTGTACTTTCCACAGATTGAAAACTATAATGAATCAAGTGAATTAAGAGAATGTGTTTGTATTTTCTTGATGTCCTATATGTGTTGTATGATTGCATTTTAGAAAACCCTGTGGAGACAGGCTAACTTTATTATTCCCAATTTATAAGGAAGCTTGAGATACAGAAAGAAGGATCTGACATCATTCTCAAAACATTCAGTAAGGCAAAAAATTACCACATTCCTACTGTTCCAAACACAAGATTGTGCTTCCAGTACAAATTGCTAGACAAGAACCTTTTTCAGAAAGTACTAATTGATTATGCACTGCTGTGGATGTTGCTTTAATGTGCTACAGGTGCTTGGATACTGTACACACCAGGTTTCATATCTTTCATAAAACAGATGACCAGGTGTAGAGAACTTCATAGGAATATTTAATATCTTACCTATTATGAAATTTTTTTTCATGCAGTTTTTCATACGGTGAAGCCAAGGATAAAAAGAGATTTAATTTTCTTTCTCCTCTAATGTGCCATTATAATTTATTTAATTGTGCAAACATATATGCAGAAATATAATATATATGAATGTGAAGAAGAACTCTGTGGCATCATAGAATATTAATGTACCCTGCAGCTTTTTTATTACTTAGCTCTGAATTGTACCTGGAGAGGCACTGAGATTACTGATGCAGAAAGCAGCATTTTCTCAAGGTGGGTCTATTGTTTTATAGTCCAGAAATTTGCCTGCCACCATCACCAGGTGCAGGGCATTCCTGCCATCTGCAACAGTGTTTTGTCCTTATATGAAATCTGGTCACAGCTCTGGAACAAATAACAAAATACTACTCCCATTTAGGGTTTTCTGTGGTGGCCACAGCTGAGTCCAAAGCACAGAACAGGAGGTTATTCAGGATATTTGCTCTGCTGAGATCTTCCAGGTGTCCTTTTAGCTACTTCATATACTGAAAATTCCCAAATAAATCTCTGTCTAATATCAGTTTAACCACCACAGTGTTTTAGAGCAGGCTCCTAGCTGTGGGAGCTGAAACTGGGGAGGTTGAGACGATCATCTCCTCCTGTTGCTGTTGTGAGAAGTGAGAGCAGGAGACATCAGAAGATTCATCAACCCATATGTGTCAGATCTGCTGAAGTTTTGTAATGGATTTGGCTTGGCAGAGATCCTCCTCCTGGTTTGCACTTGGGGAGGTGAAGTATCAGCTCTGCTGTTTGGCAGAGAACAGGAGCACTCATGGGCAGAGAAAAAAAAGGGAAGGAAATTTCCCCAAGTGGAGGAGACAAGACATATGTGTGTCATTCCTGCATTTTGCCCTGCTTAGTTGCTGCACAGAAAAATGGATGGAGCAAAAGGATTACCAAGAAAAGCCTTCTCCTTCAGGCTGGGCACACAGGGGAGTGTCTCTCCTGGAGTCTGCAGCTGAGCTGATATTCCAGAGACCCCTCTTGCTGCTGGAATACTGGGTGTAGGAGCAGCACAGCAATTTGGTATCAAGAGTCATAAGCAGATCAAAGTGCATTCAGGAAGAGAAAGCAAATATTTAAGTCTTCAGACTTAAGAGCTTTAAATAGTGAATAGATAAGTATTAGGGAATATATATATATATATATATAAATCCTCCACATTTCCTAAGGAGCTTTCCTTGATGCCCTGCATAAAATAACTGCCTACTGTACAATATTCTGCATTATCTGCCAGCCACCAACAAGCAAAAGATGCTGAAGGAAATGAAACTTCAGTTGCAGACTGATGAAAATTCCTGCTTTTCAATGAATAGTCTGATGGAAAGGTGTGTTCCATAAAGAACAATTTAAATAATACAGTCCTTGAATTTTAGTCACAGGTATTCAAGTACCCATATTTTAGCATTGTGGGCTCAACCAGGTGAAGATTGAACAGAAGTATAGAACCCATATATGATTATAAAATCCTTTTTTCTATGAAGTTTGGGATTAAAGAAGAAAGATCTACTTATATCTTGAGCTGAGAAATTATTATTCCATTCAAGTAATCTAAATAGAAGGGTACAATTTTAATTATTATAAGAGGATGTAAATGCAGCAAAATTGAAGAGTTGATTATTCACAAAATTATTGTGCCATTCTTCTACAAATAAAATGAGGCAAAATGTATTTTGTGGTTTGAAAGTTTAGGCAATACTAATGCAGTCAGTGTATTTCTGATGTGAATCTCATTCCATAGTCAAGTGAGTTCCAATCAACTTTCTCACAGAACCTGCATGTACGAATTTTAACTGGCAAATTAGATAGATGTCATCTGTTGGCTCTTCTGGGAAATAAGGAATCCCTCCACAAGCTCATCAAATTAGTTTTCACCAATTGTATGAAATGATATTAAGTAATACCAGGCTATGTTTTATTTATTTGAAAGTCTGCATCGGGAGCTGATGAGTTCAAACCCAACAAAACAATCCCAAGGGTGATTTTTTATGAAAATGTCTGTTTCAAACCACGGAGCGAATGTGACACTTCTGAGTGACTTGGGCACAACCTCTGTCACCAACTGAGCTGGGTTTGCATTCCAGCTGAACCACAGGAAACAGAGAGACCTGGAGCCACCACCAGGTGTAACCTCCAGCCCCTGGGTGGGAAACACCAGATTCCATCTGAAACCAGCTGATAAGGGAGATCCCCACCCCCCAGTAAGAAATAACGAGGGGTTATTTCAGCAGGGGAAAGAAATTAAAATGGAGAGTGAAATAATGGCTTTCTCATCATGTTCCTTTCAGATCATTCCCAAAGTTTTTACTGCCATTTTTGCACACTTGCAGATCTTGCCAGTGAGTTTTTGTACCATAGAGAACCCCTTGGAAAACTTCTGAATACTTCACTGCAAATTGGTCAAAACCTGGCATTTTTGCCACGTCAGTCAGAATCCTTGACTATCTGAACAGAGCAAAAGTTTTCAAGTCTCACATGCAAACCTAATACTTTTATCAAATTCCATGATTGCAAGATACACAAACACATTTGCTAAATCCAAGTTATCTATTCCAGAAACAGTTATATGACATTAGGAGTTATTTTTGTGTAGAGGTGGTGTGAAATTGGAGTTCTGAGAACTGCAGCAATCAGTTATAAATGAGAAGGAAACTCCATGAATAAAGACACGAAATCTGGACTAGGTAAATAAACTGTTTTCCAGTGGTGTGACTAAACCACTTGGGAACAAAAAAGGAATGATTTATTTTGTGGTCATGTAACTAATTTTTTTCCCCCCACTTTCCATATGTTAAACATTCCCTTAAAATTAACTGTTAATTATTAATATAACTTTGTTTTGATTTTTATGCCAATTAGGGATTTTTACAGACTTTTATAAACTTATTTAAAAGTACTTGGTTTCAAGTACTTTTCAATCAGGACTCAAAATTACTTTACTTTTAGCCTATCTGTATTACTCATTAAGGCAAAACAAATGAAATTAGTTTACCAACCAAAAAAACCCCACCTAATCATATTCCTAATAAATTCTTGTGAGTTTTTCTAAAGCAAATACAACAAAATCATAAAATGCTTTGGGTTGGAAGGGACATTAAAGGTCATAAAAGGACATTAAAGGTCACTAAGGTCACCCGGTTCCGTCCCCCTGCCTTGGGCAAGGATGGCATCCCCTGGACCAAGCTGCTGATCCTCCATCCCAGCTGGCCTTGGGCATCTCCAGGGATGGGGTAAATTTGGTGCCATGCAGGCAGTGGGAAAGGCAGGTACCTCCAAAGGACAAACTGCAGCTGACACAGGGAGTCCAGACCCTTTACAGGGGTCAGAGCAGCCTGAGGGGATGCTGTTACTCCATGGGACAGGGGCAGCAGAAGGAGGAATCTCTCTCACATGCTGCATTTCAAAATTCACTCTGCACTGATCTACGAAGACACATTCAGGTGATTGTTTTTTTGGGGTTTAAATGACATCTCTCTGTTTTTCAGGGTTTAAATAACATATCTCTGTACATGCTGGAACCCTGGATGCTGAGAATTTTAAATTTTAATTTTAATTTTAATTCTACCCCTCAGCTGCAGTGCTGCTGGATCATTTCAGCACCTGAAACCACTCATGGCCCTCTAAGCCCCGAGCCGAGCCAAGGAACAACCGTGCCTTTTGCACCACCCATAAAAGCCAGGATTCCCCAAGGGTTTGCAGGTGAGGAATGTCCACAAGACCCTGAGTGCAGGGAACTGTCCACAGGGCCGGGCTCAAAGGTGATACCTTGGGTTTTAAGTTTTTCTGTTCTGTTTTTTTACATTAAGTGTCACTAGGATCTTGTCACAGGGGGTGAAGACAAAACAATCTTGTTCCAGCTGGAGACTCAAGGACAAGCTCATCAAACTTCAGGCCCAAAGCACAAACAACATGAAAAGAGGAGGGTGGGCAAACAAGGAGGATGAAACTTCATCATTTGAAGCTATTAATTGGATAATTACCTCCTATATGCAAATGGACTAAAACTTATAAAATGTGAGATCCCATGACCAAGCCTGGTTTGCTTCCACCTTGGACTTTGGCAGAGCCATCCAGGCAGAAAGCCAATAAATATCAACCACTTTGGCTGTGCCCTATAATGCTAAAATTTATAAAAATGTGAGATCTCATGACCAAGCCCTCCTTTGCTTGGAGCCATCCAGGCAGAGCCACGACTGTGGCTCTGATAATGCTGGGGTGGGACCTTTGAAAGCACTTCAATAAATATCAATAAATATCCACTTTATTCCTCTTTACTCCTTCTACCCCTATGCAAATGGACTAAAACTTATAAAAATGTGAGATCTTATGACCAAACTCTCCTTTGCTTCCCTCTTGGAGCCATCCAGGCAGAGCCACAACTGTGGCTGTGATAATGCTGGGGTTTGGCCTTTGAAAGCACTTCAATAAATATCAATAAATATCAATAAATATCAATAAATATCCACTTTATTCCTCTTAACTCCCTCTGTTCCAGCCCCTTAAGGCATCAAAGGGACAGAGAGGAGGGGAAGGTGAGAGAGGGGGCAGGAAGGGGAGGGAGAACCCACTGGTGTCATGAGAGAAGCACCCAGTGGGTTGTGTTCATCTTCCAAGACTTCACTTCACTTGTTCCACTTCTACTTTATGCCATTCCCACACAGATAAATGATATTCACTGTGAACATAATGAATGCACATCGAGAGCTAAGTATAAGTAAACATAGAAGGGTTTTTTATCTAAAGATACAGCAAAAATCACACAAACAGTGCAATAACTGGGAAAACAAGAGCTATAAGAGGAAAATCTAAAATACAGCTAATCCAAATGTTGCTATTTTTTGCAAAAATATTGGGCGTACAACACATAAAGAGAGTTCCTCAAATAACTTCAATGCTTTTCTGACAGAATATTCTAAAGGGGAGTGACAAAAAAACCACCTTTAAAATAGTATTTATCTGGGACAACTGATAATAAGTAGCAGAAAATACAATCTTCCTGTTACCAAATTATATTGCTGTAGCCTAAATTTTTCCCAGAGATGTGACTGCTGAAGCTACAATGTCTTGTTTTAAAATATCTAATCTATGTGTATAGCTATTAATTATTTTGTAGGAAATTACAGATGTATGCTGACTCCTGTTCAACAGCCTGTGATATATAATCCATCTATACATGGTTAAATAAATCACAAAATTCCAACTTCAATGAAAATATGTAAATATACATGTAAATATATGTATAAAACATCTTGTATAGATAGACAGAATACTGGTTGCTAAATAGAGACTTAGTTCAGAGACAGATTTGATATTTTAGTCTTATCCTCCTGCATAAGGCCTAGGAAGATAAATTTGATGCCATCTTCAGCTGGATTTAGAAAGACTCAAAGAATTGTTCTGGCATAACCCTTAAAGCTTAACTGTGTGTAACAACTTCATATTCTTCACTTTGGCAAAAGTTACTTCTGCTTGCATGGATTTAGTGACACAGCAAAATGTCACTGATTCTTCTGCTTGTGTAAAGATCCAACATCTCAGAGAGAAAATCGTGGCTGTGCTGGAGTCAGAATGAATTTTGCAGTATTTAAGCTTTATTCCTTGCATTTTCAAGTTAGGGCTGAAGACAAATGGCTGAGGCTTCTGACTAAGCCCTGGCTCAAGGGAAAAAGAGAAAGAAGCACTGATACAATTTGCAAATCCTTCAGAACATTATACCTTAGGCAGAGAAAGGAGTGGGTCCATTGGTAAAAAGATTCATCTTAGGAAACAGGTTTAAGCTCATTGAAGCACACTTAAAATTTTCTAATGATTTATTTTAATGTTTTAAAATGGTTTTAATGGTTTAAAATGATTTATCTTATATTAGTTTTGGGTTCAATGGTATGATCTTAAAAAAATTCCTGACTGTGTTTGACCTCAGAGGTGTGAAAAGATACATCACATTTCTCAAACAATTTCAGTAAGAAAAAAAACTGTGCACATCAGAAAGGCCAAAACATTTTTGTTTGACATACTCAAAGCAAACTTCCTCACTTTTGCATGGTGAGATGATATCCCTTTCCACTACACCCACAATCAGCGTGAATCTGTTTAAAAGAGGCTACACACAACCAGATTTTGGAGGGGGTCAACTGAAATTGAAACAGTTTGGGTTTTTTGCACATTTCCAATGTATGAGCTGCATATTCAGCTGACACTGAGCAGCACGTTCAGCAGGAGAAAGAAGTTAAAAATGGAGAAAGAAAGAATGAGTTTCTGATCATGGTCCTTCCAGATCATTCCTGAAGTACACTGAAGCTTTCATTGCCATTGTCTGTTCAGTACTTGCCTGCTTTGTCATTAAATGGGTGAATCAATCATCACAGATCCTGGATTCACTGAAAAAATATTGGTTCGTGGAGCTGTGCCAGCTCAGGAAAAAATGGCCCATTGACTTCTCCCTCTCAGTGACAAAGGGAAATGTTCTTTCAGTAAAAGGCAGAATTGATGGCCTTTTCTTGTTGATTATGAAGGTCAAAAGGCTGAAGGAAAAATACAGCAACTGGACAGAGAAAAACTATCTTGGCTGAAGAGCCCATGAACTGCCAGTGGCACCAAATGTTTTGTTTTGTTTGCATTGACACCCTCAGTGAGGGTCACTGACCACCCCTCCAGCCTTATTCCCCCCATAACCACAAAAATACAATTATGGTGCTCACCCATCTCTTGCTACAAATACAATTCTGAGTTTGAGAGCCTCATTCTGATCCTTCAGATCAATAAAACACCCACAGCTCATTTCCATACACCAGTGCAGAGGTGCAGGAGCAGGAGGCATTTCCCAGTCTGACAAGCTGGGATTTACTGCTGTGTGGATATGTAGAGGCACAGAATGGTTTGGGTTGGAAGGGACCCTAAATCTCATCTCATTCCCACCCCCTGCCATGGGCAGGGACACCTTCCACTGTCCCAGGCTGCTCCAAGCCCTGTCCAACCTGGCCTAGGACACTTCCAGGATCCAGGGGCAGCCACAGCTGCTCTGGGCCTCCCCACCCTCAAAGGGAAAAATTTCTTCCTTTCATCCAATCTAAATCAACCCTCTTCTTCTTAAAGCCTTTGCCCCTTGTCCTCCCACATACCCATTGTTCATTGTCCTCCTGGTACACTGAGATAATTTAATTGGGCCTCTCTGTTCCACACTGAAGCAGGCAGCACATCTCACAGAGCAGCAGTACACACATGCTGGTAGCCCATCTAAGACTGTATATTTTTAAAAATATGTTGTGGTGCTTTTATCAGTTGTGTCCTTTCACATCCAGCTGTTTGATCTCTCTCC
Source organism: Emberiza elegans (assembly GCA_024865655.1). Classification (NCBI taxonomy): domain Eukaryota; kingdom Metazoa; phylum Chordata; class Aves; order Passeriformes; family Fringillidae; genus Emberiza; species Emberiza elegans. The sequence continues at coordinate 3,874 of JALJVW010001727.1, read as the reverse complement.
AGTGCTAGTCCTGTGCAGAAAGCCCTGTTCCATCCCAGCCAGGCTTCCTGGGAGCACAGAAACCAATCTTCTTAGGCAAATCGGTTTATGTGCAACTCTAAGCATGTGCTAATTTGAGCTGATTTATTGATGCCCAGTGTGTGTGACAGCAGCTGCCCTGCTTTAAAGGATTTATAATCTGCCAGTGGAGGTAAACCACTCTGCATCCTGACATCCCTTCCCTTTTCCAGCCTTTTCTTCTGTGCCAGTTCTTGGGCTCCCTCATCCAAGGGACCACAGTTGTGTCTAGCCTGGAGCAGGCTTCCCTGGGGGAGCTTGGAAATCCTGTTGGCACTCATCTCCCACCCCCCCAGCACCCACACAGGGTCAGGCACAACTGAGCCCCTCGTGTCTGAACAACTTTTCTATTCATTTTTTCTCCCCTTGGGAGTTCACAGCTTGAGTAAGAGCTTATCTTTCATCTGGATGAAAAGAATTCCATCTGAATTTAGCAGCTTTTTTTACATCCAGCTTGTGCTAAGGGGTTTGATCCAAAAACCTATGGCAGCTTTTCCAGTTTTTTCAAAGTGATTTGGATGGGGCTTTTAGCAACAGGATTCTCTTCTGATGAACATAATTGTCCCACAGAGGCTGATAAGGTGCACACAGCCAAATCCTCCCAGGCTGTCCCTGCCACTCACAAGTTAAGCTAGATGGCCCTGTGAGTACATCTAAGGGAATGACAAGTGTGATGCATCATTTTTTCCAAGTGCTGTGATACTGCAACCTACGGAAGGGTTATTTGATTCACCCTAGGTAAAAAAAAACAGTCACTGATTGCGTGTTCTGATTTGGTGTGTTCTGACCCAGTAATTTCTTTCAGTAAACTCTTAGAATAGAAATAGAAAAGAAGTACTTACAAACACTCTGGAATGGACAGACCATCAAAGGAATTGCAATTAGAGGAGAAAAAAAAGAAATTTGAGAAATTTAGGGACTACAAGGAAATGGAACGAGATTATATCAGGTGCAGTGCAAATGACCAAAAGAGGCCAAATCGAAGCTCACAGATGTTGCAAAAGTCAGGAAAAATGTCCAGGAGGAAGACACAACTTGTAGGGGAAGATAGGAGGGACATGCCATGGATAATTTTTAATAGAAAAAAAAAAAATCCCATAAAATCATTCCCAAAGTCAAAGCCATCAAAAGGCAGGCTGTATGCTATCAAGTGCAGGCACATGGAGCAAAGCTTGCCAAAATTGACCCCCGCTGAAGGTCAAAATAGAAAAGAAGTACTTACAAACACTCTGGAATGGACAGACCATCAAAGGAATTGCAATTAGAGGAGAAAAAAAAGAAATTTGAGAAATTTAGGGACTACAAGGAAATGGAACGAGATTATATCAGGTGCAGTGCAAATGACCAAAAGAGGCCAAATCGAAGCTCACAGATGTTGCAAAAGTCAGGAAAATAGTCCAGGAGGAAGACACAACTTGGAGGGGAAGATATGAGGGACATGGCTGGGATAGTTAAAAAAAAAAAAAAAAAAAAAAACTCTTTCCCAAAGTCAAAGCCAACAAAAGGCAAGGCATGCCATCAAGTTCAAGGACATCAAGCCAAGATTCCTCTCTTGGTCCCCATTGAAATTGCAAGATTCCGTTTCCCTTCCCGAAAGGAAATTTCATTTCCTTTCGGGAAGGGAAACGGAATCTTGCAAACCCGAAAAGAAAGGCTTACAAACACTCTGGAAAGGAGATAGGATTAATAAAAGGCAATTGAAAAAAACCCCAAAAAATCCGGAAAATTGGGAGATTTATTGTCTTCAAAAAATGGTCTGTGAGGAAATGAGCTGCAGTGCAAAAGACCAAAAACATGCCAAAACTAAGCTCACAGATGTTGCAAAAGCCAGGAAAAAGTCAAGGAGGAAGACAGAACTTGGAGGGGAAGATATGAGGGACATGCCATGGATAATTTTTTATAGAAAACCAAAAAAAAACCACCATAAAATCATTCCCAAAGTCAAAGCCATCAAAAGGCAGGCTGTATGCTATCAAGTGCAGGCACATGGAGCAAAGCTTGCCAAATTGGAAAAGAAGTAAACAAAAACCTGAAGGCCAAAATAGAAAAGAAGTACTTACAAACACTCTGGAATGGACAGACCATCAAAGGAATTGCAATTAGAGGAGAAAAAAAAGAAATTTGAGAAATTTAGGGACTACAAGGAAATGGAACGAGATTATATCAGGTGCAGTGCAAATGACCAAAAGAGGCCAAATCGAAGCTCACAGATGTTGCAAAAGTCAGGAAAAATGTCCAGGAGGAAGACACAACTTGGAGGGGAAGATATGAGGGACATGGCTTGGATTGTTAAAAAAAAAAAAAAACCAAAAAACTCTTTCCCAAAGTCAAAGCCAACAAAAGGCAAGGCATGCCATCAAGTTCAGGACATCAAGCCAAGATTCCTCTCTTGGTCCCCATTGAAATTGCAAGATTCCGTTTCCCTTCCCGAAAGGAAATGAAATTTCCTTTCGGGAATGGAAGGCAAATGAAAAAGAGGCCAAACGAATCTGCAAACCCGGAAAAGAAAACATGGCTTACAAACACTCTGGAAAGGAGATAGGATTAATAAAAGGCAATTGAAAAAACCCAAAAAATTCGGAAAATTGGGAGATTTATTGTCTTCAAAAAATGGTCTGTGAGGAAATGAGCTGCAGTGCAAAAGACCAAAAACATGCCAAAACTAAGCTCACAGATGTTGCAAAAGCCAGGAAAAAGTCAAGGAGGAAGACACAACTTGGAGGGGAAGATAGGAGGGACATGCCATGGATAATTTTTTATAGAAAACGAAAAAAACCACCATAAAATCATTCCCAAAGTCAAAGCCATCAAAAGGCAGGCTGTATGCTATCAAGTGCAGGCACATGGAGCAAAGCTTGCCAAAATTGACCCCCGCTGAAGGCCAAAATAGAAAAGAAGTACTTACAAACACTCTGGAATGGACAGACCATCAAAGGAATTGCAATTAGAGGAGAAAAAAAAGAAATTTGAGAAATTTAGGGACTACAAGGAAATGGAACGAGATTATATCAGGTGCAGTGCAAATGACCAAAAGAGGCCAAATCGAAGCTCACAGATGTTGCAAAAGTCAGGAAAAATGTCCAGGAGGAAGACACAACTTGGAGGGGAAGATATGAGGGACATGGCTGGGATAGTTAAAAAAAAAAAAAAAAAACTCTTTCCCAAAGTCAAAGCCAACAAAAGGCAAGGCATGCCATCAAGTTCAAGGACATCAAGCCAAGATTCCTCTCTTGGTCCCCATTGAAATTGCAAGATTCCGTTTCCCTTCCCGAAAGGAAATGAAATTTCCTTTCGGGAAGGGAAACGGAATCTTGCAAACCCGAAAAGAAAGGCTTACAAACACTCTGGAAAGGAGATAGGATTAATAAAGGCAATTGAAAAAAAACCCCAAAAATTCGGAAAATTGGGAGATTTATTGTCTTCAAAAAATGGTCTGTGAGGAAATGAGCTGCAGTGCAAAAGACCAAAACCATGCCAAAACTAAGCTCACAGATGTTGCAAAAGCCAGGAAAAAGTCAAGGAGGAAGACACAACTTGGAGGGGAAGATAGGAGGGACATGCCATGGATACTTTTTATACAAAAACAAAAAAAAAACACCATAAAATCATTCCCAAAGTCAAAAGGCAGGCTGTATGCTATCAAGTGCAGGCACATGGAGCAAAGCTTGCCAAAATTGACCCCCGCTGAAGGTCAAAATAGAAAAGAAGTACTTACAAACACTCTGGAATGGACAGACCATCAAAGGAATTGCAATTAGAGGAGAAAAAAAAGAAATTTGAGAAATTTAGGGACTACAAGGAAATGGAACGAGATTAC